>ML661891.1:11280075-11540687 GCA_007570785.1 Antilocapra americana | reverse complement strand
AAAGGGTGGTGTCATCTGCATATCTGAGTTTATTGATATTTCTCCCGGCAATCTTGATTCCAGCTTGTGCTTCTTCAAGCCCAGCGTTTCTCATGATGTACTCTGCATATAAGTTAAATAAGCAGGGTGACAATATACAGCCTTGATGTACTCCTTTCCCAATTTGGAACCAGTCTGTTGTTCCATGTCCGGTTCTAACTTGCTTCCTGACCTGCATACAGGTTTCTTAAGAGGCAGGTCAGGTGGTCTGGTATGCCCATCTCTTTCAGAATTTTCCACAGTTTTTTGTGATCCACACAGTCAAAGGCTTTGGCATAGTCTCTGAAGCAGAAGTAGATGTCTTTATGGGACTCTCCTGGTTTTTTGATGATCGAGAGGATGTTGGCGATTTGATCTCTGGTTCCTCTGCCTTTTCTAAAACCAGCTTGAACATCTGAAAGTTCACAGTTTACGTATTGCTGAAGCCTGGCTTGGAGAATTTTAAGCATTACTTTACTAGCTTGTGAGATGAGTGCAATTGTGTGGTAGTTTGAACATTCTTTGGCATTGCCTTTCTTTGAGATTGCAATGAAAACTGACCTTTTCCAGTCCTGTGGCCACTGCTGTGTTTTCCAAATTTGCTGGCATATTGAGTGCAGCACTTTCACAGCATCATCTTTCTGGATTTGAAGTAACTCAACTGGAATTCCATCATCTCCACTAGCTTTGTTCACAGTGATGGTTCCAAAGGCCCTCTTGACTTCACCTTCCAGGATGTCTGGCTGTAAGTGAGTGATCACACCATTGTGATTATCTGGGTCGTGAAGATCTCTTTTGTACAGTTCTTCTGTGTATTCTTGCCACTTCTTCTTAATATCTTCTGCTTCTGTTAGGTCCATACCATTTCTGTCCTTTATTGAGCCCATCTTTGCATGAAATGTTCCCTTGGTATCTCTAATTTTCTTGAAGAGATCTCTAGTCTTTCCCATTCTGTTGTTTTCCTCTATTTATTTGCATTGATTGCTGAAGAAGGCTTTCTTATCTCTCCTTGCTATTCTTTGGAACTCTGCATTCAAATGGGTATATCTTCCTTTTCTTCCTTTGTTTTTCACTTCTCTTCTTTTCACAGCTATTTGTAAGGCCTCCTCAGACAGCCATTTTGCTTTTTTGCATTTCTTTTTCTTGGGGATGGTCTTGATTCCTGTTTCCTGTACATTGTCACAAACCTCCATTAATAATTCATCAGGCACTCTGTCTATCAGATCTAGTCCCTAAGTTTATTTCTCACTTCGACTGTATAATCATAAGGGATTTGATTTAGGTCAAACTTGAATGATCTAGTGGTTCTCTCCCTTTCTTCAATTTCAGTCTGAATTTGGCAATAAGGAGTTCATGATCCGAGCCACAGTCAGCTCCCGGTCTTGTTTTTGCTGACTGTATAGAGCTTCTCCATCTTTGGCTGCAAAGAATATAATCAATCTGATTTCGGTGTCGACCATCTGGTGATATCCATGTGTAGAGTCTGCTCTTGTATTGTTGGAAGAGGGTGTTATGACCAGTGCGTTCTCTTGGCAGAACTCTATTAGCCTTTGCCCTGTGTCATTCTGTACTCCAAGGCCAAATTTGCCTGTTACTCTAGGTATTTCTTGACTTCCTACTTTTGCATTCCAGTCTACTATAATGAAAAGGACATCTTTTTTGGATGTTAGTTCTTGAAGGTCTTGTAGGTTTTCATAGAACTGTTGAACTTCAGCTTCTTCAGCATTTCTGGTCGGGGCATAGAGTTGGATTACCGTGACACTGAATGATTTGCCTTGGAAACAAACAGAGATCATTCTGTCATTTTTGAGACTGCATCCAAGTACTGCATTTCGGACTCTTGTTGACTCTGATGGCTACTCCATTTCTTCTAAGGGATTCCTGCCCACAGTAGTAGATATAATGGTCATTTGAGTTAAATCCTCCCATTCCAGTCCATCTTAACTCACTGATTTCTAAATTATAAATAAATACAATGTAGTAAGTAATATATAAATATATTATAATTCGGGCTTCCCAGGTGGTGCTAATGGTAGAGAACCTGCCTGCCAGTACAGGAGACATAAAAGATGTGGGTTCGATCCCTGGGTTTGGAAGATCCCCTGGAGGAGGGTATGGCCACCCACTCCAGTATTCTTGCCTGGAGAATTGCATGAACAGAGGAGCCTGGCGGGCTGCAGTCCACAGGGTCTCAAAAGAGTTGGACACACCTGAAGCAACTTCACATGCATACATGTTAACAATTTCTGTTTAAATCAATGTATGTTAAATGTTCATGTTATTGTAAGAACTACGTAGGTAACTGACTATATTTTCTTTTTTATATGACCTTTTGAGTGTGTTTTTTCTGTAGTTTTAGTAATTTATTTTTAACTTCTTGCATTTCTTTTTAGGACTTTATTGACTGTGGTGGATCTTCAGTGCTTGCTGCACACAGGCTTTTTCTAGTTGCTGAGAGTGGAAGCTACTCTTTATTGTTGTGTGTGGGGTTCTCATTGCAGTGGCTTCTCTTGTTGCAGAGCACAGGCTCTAAGGGCACCAGCTGCAGAAGTTCCAGTGGGTAGGCTGAGTAATTGTGGTGCATGGGATCATCCAGGACCAGGAATTGAACTGACGTCCCTTGCATTAATTGCAAAGCAGATTCTTAAGCACTGGGCCCCCAGGAAGCCCCAACTTGGTACAGTTCTGTTCCTATAATTAATTTTTTCTGCTCTGTTGGCCAGACTCCTCTCTGGTCAAATATATAAGGTAATCTACCAGTTCATTTTTTTTCCATCTTGGGTATCTTCTGGTAGCCCTCTATTTATATGTTCTATTTTAAGCTATTTAGTTTCCCTTCACCACCATCCTGGGGAATTTACTGTCTCTGATCTGTGTGAGAACTCCATTTTCCTAGATCCTAGATTTTCTTTTACTTTTTTCAATACCTTACGTGTCTTGAAAGGGTTTTTATTCTCGGTTTGCACTGATATATAACTGGGTATAGAATTATAGCTTGAAAGCATTTCCTACAGAAGCCTTGAAGGCATTCACTTTGTCTTGTTTCCTCTGTTGCTATTGAGTTGTCCAAAGCCATTTTGATTACCATCCCTTTGTGTGTTTCTTTTTATTTAATTGTATAGTTGACTTACACTGTTGTGTTAATTTCTGCTATACAGCAAAGTGATTCAGTTATCCATATGTATATACATTCTTTTTTTTTTTTAACAATCTTTTACATTATGGTTTATCTCAGAATATTGAATATAGTTCCCTGTGCTTTAAGACCTTGTTACTTATTCACCCCATCCCTTTGTTTATAACATTTTCTTTCTCTGAAATATTTATAAGCTTCTTTTACATGGGATTCTGAAATTTCACTGTAATATGCATTTATGTGTGTGTGTGTGTGTGTGTGTGTGTGTGTGTGTGTGTGTGTGTGTGTGTCTTGTGCTTTTCTCTCTTTGGATCCTTTCAGTCTGAGGCTTGGCTACTTCAGTTCTGAACATGTCCTTGTTTTATTTACTTGGTAATTTGCTTTTCTGTGGTTTCTGTTCTTTCTGGAACTTAGGTTGTGTTGGATTTTGGACCACCTGGTTTGGTTCGCTTATATTTTTTCTCTTTCTGTTTTGCCTCCTGTCTGCCCTCACCAGTTTTTCTTTTTTGTTCATTCCTCACTGTTCTTTTAGCTTTCTTATGGATATTTCTGCTTTTAATTTTGTAATTTCCAGGAGCCCTTTCTGCTTTTTAAACAACACATTCTTGTTTTACATATACAGTGGTTTTTTCATTAATTATGAAATTAATGAGTTTTTTTCTTCCTCTCATCTTTCATTTGTTTCAAGTGTTGTTTGTATTTTAGGCCTTTTTAAAATTTTTAACTTCTGATCATCCATAAATGTTGTTTTTCTAGAAATCTAAATTGGAAGCTTCTGTGTGCATAGGTAGGCAGTTCCGTAGTAGACTTCACTGTAGGTTTCTAGCAGTCCTAACATTTTCTTGGTGGACAACTGCTTATGTGTTACAGATTCTTTTGTTACTATGTTATATGATTTCTCTTTCCATTATGTCATAGATGAATTTTTTAATTGCCTGAATTGGGAATATAAGCTGGGAATGCTATTTTTACTTTGTAGACTTTACTTAATATTTGTTTTCAGTTTGTTTTTTTATCACACTCTTCTCTGTGAATTTACAGCTTTTGGGGGTCAGTCATTGCAAAGAATAAATATCTGATCTGGCTGGGGCAGTGAACGATTCTGATTCCTTTTTACGTTGGTTTTCTCCATTCCTGCAGAACAAGCTCTGTTTTATTGGCCATTGTTTTTATAAGTTGTTTAGAATTTGAGGGGAATCTCAGAGTTTTATAAATAGTTATTAGGTAATAAAATTCCATCCCTTATTTGATCAGATCTGTAAGCTCTAAATCCTGGGACTTGGGTTATCATATGAAGGCTTATGCTTTTGAATAAATTAAAATGGGATTTAATGTAAGAAATTGTAGATTTCATTAAATACATCTCTTGGGTGGTGTCTTTTCATTATCAAAGTATAATGGTGTTAACTTGATTTATAAGAGAGTTGTTGATAAATTTATGACTAATTTATCATGAAATTAGAAATTTGCATAGATTTTTGTGTCATTTGAATAATATGGTTTATCTAGATTTAAAATTCATCATTAGTAAGTATTTTGTTATGTATTTTGTGACTTAAGAGATCTATTTGAGAAAATAAATTTGTAAATTTGTAACTTTGTAACTGTTTATTAAATAGTAGATACTGGTTATCAAAAAGCTCAGTGTCTTTAATCTATAATAATTTGTCTTTAAAACTATTCTAGGTAGAAGAATACATGTTCTCTTTTAGTGAACAAGAGCATGTTCCCAAACTCAATTTTGGGTCGCCCGCCTTTCACTCCAAACCATCAACATCATAATAACTTCTTCGCCCTATCACCAAGTCTTTATTCACACCAGCAGCTTATAGATGCACATTTCAACTTTCAGAATGCAGAGTAAGTGCAGTGTTATTTTGGCCCATATCACTTGTAAGTTTTGTTTTCTACTTGACACAGATCCTTTTTATATGAAACATTTGGAGTTAGGGGAAATGTCATCATGTTCTTTCTTTGTTTTTGGTAGCTTGTCTAGAGCTGTGTCATTACAGCAGTTGACATATGGAAATGTCAGTCCAATACAGACCTCAACGTCCCCATTATTTCGAGGAAGGAAGTAAGTATTTCTTACTTATTTTAAAATAAAAATTTGCGGTCTTGGGAACTGTTTAACAGTGTATCTTGCATTAAGTTAAATGGACACTAACCTACATTTTGTTTCCTGGGGTTTGTGCAATCAGTCATGTAACAGAATTTTCAAACTTCTAATAAGTATTTAAAAAATTTTAGGGGTAACTATCTTCAGATAACTGCTTTTAATTGAGATTTTTAATGAAAGCAGATGGGTTTCTGTATATTGCTAGGGCTGCCATAACAAAGGACAACAGAGTGGGTGACTAACAGATTAATTTTCTTAAAATTCTGGGGGCTAGAAGTCTGAGATCAGGGTGTTAGCGGGTTTTGGGGGCTAGAAGTCTGCGAACAGGGTTGTTAGCAGGTTTGATTTCCTCTGAGGCTTCCCTCTTTAGCTTATAGATGGCTGCCTTCTTTCCTAATATGGTCATCCTTCTCTGTTTTCTGTGTCCTAATTATTCTTCTGAGGATACTAGTTATATTGGATTAATAACCTCATTTTAATTTAATTACTTCTTTAAAGGCTCTGTGTCCAAATCGAGTCAGATTTTGAAGTACTAGGGGTTATGACTTAAATGTGAATTTGAGAGGACATAATTCAGCTTATAGCTCTTTCTATTAAAATTTACTGTTTAATTTATCTTACACAAGTCAAGTTCCACAATAAATATTATTATAGTGAAAGTTTCTATATGACATAAACCTTTTTATAGAGAAGTCAGGAATCAATTCACTTGAACCAGTTTGATTAAAAGAAATTGATGTATCACAGTAATTTTGATAGAACTTTAGGGGTGATTATTAAAATAAGACTTGGCAATATTTGCAAGATATTGCTTTTTAAAGCCTATATAAATATTCCTTAACTTTTATGTACAATTAGAAATAACACTAGATAAGAATTACTATTCACCCACTATGGCCTTCCCTCATAGCTCAGTTGGTAAAGATTTCGCCTGCAATGCAGGAGACCCCGGTTCCATTCCTGGGATGGGAAGATCTGCTGGAGAAGGGATAGCCTACCCACTCCAGTATTCTTGGGCTTCCCTTGTGATTCAGCTGGTAAAGAATCTGCTTGCAATGTGGGAGACCTGGGTTTGATCCCTCGGTTGGGAAGCTCCCCTGGAGAAAGGAAAGGCTACCCACTTCAATATTCTGGCCTAGAGAATTCTATGGACTATACAGTCGCAAAGAGGCAGACACAACTGAACGACTTTCACTTTGCAGCTTCCCTGGAGGCTCAGTTGGTAAGGAGGCTACCTGCAATGCAGGAGACCTGGGTTCGATCTCTGGGTCGGAAAGATCCCCTGGAGAAGGGAATGGCAACCCACTCCAGTATTCTTGCCTGGAGAATTCTATGGACAGAGGAGCCTGGAGAGCTACAGTCCATGAGGTTTCAAAGAGTCAGACATGACTGAGCAACTAACACTGCACTTTTACTGTGTTCGGTTTAGTTACTCATTTGTATCCAACTCTTTGTGACCCCATGGACTGCAGCACACCAGGCTTCCCTGTCCATCACCAACTCCCGGAGCCTACAGAAACTCATGTCCATCGCATTGGTGATGCCATCCAACCATCTCATCCTCTGTTGTCCCCTTCTACTCCCGCTTTCAGTCTTTCCCAGCATCAGGGTCTTTTTCAGTGAGTCAGTTCTTCCCATCAGGTGGCCAAAGTATTCAGCATCAGTCCTTCACTGTGTAGAGTAGGCATTGTTCTAAGGGCTTTGCAAATAATGGTTTGACTAAGTTTCACAACAGTTTATGAGGTAAGTACTGTTACCCCTCTTCTGTTGAGAAAGTTGAAGCACACAGAGGGGATGAATTGGGTGGAAAACTGTATAATGATGCTTAAAATATTGACTTCATTTAAATTTTTGTGTTTTAGAAATTGTCTTGATAGACCTATTTGTGAATCATGAATGAAAATAGTTCATTCTATTAGTTCATAATTATATATATATTTAAACCTAGCATTGACATTCTCAATAGAAATATTCATTATATGAAGCTGAATTTTATGTTTAAAAATATTAAATGTATACTTAAGTTTTTAGCACTTGTATACCTTTACTGTGAGTAGGAATTCTAGTTATTTTGTGGGTCTCTCAGAGAGTAATTGATGTAATCCCAAAAGAATATTAAAAACCTTCAGGTGTCTGTGCCCTATAAAATTTTAGAATTCAACAAAAGGATTGGATAATTTCCTGTGGTTTAAACAACTTAGTAATATATCTTTTAAGTAAATACCATTTTTCCCAACAAATAATTACTTTTAAATTGTTTTCTTTTTTATTTTGAATATTTTTAAGCTTCCAAAAAAATTTGAAAAATAGTACAATGAGCACCCTATATGTGGTTTTCCTAGTTTCATCAGTTTTGCTAAATTTGTTTTATTCTTCCTCTTTCCTTCCCTGCCCCTACTTTTTTCTGAACCATGTGAAAGAAAGTTAGTGGCATTGTTTCACTTTATCCCAAAGCATATCAGTGCATTTCTCCTAAGGACAAGGATATTCTCTTGTATAACTAAAAATACATCAATCATGACCAAAAATTTAACAAGAATACAAGACTGTTATATTGTATATAATACTGTTTTATTGAATTATATAAGTATAATTCATTTTCAGACTAGTTATCCAGTGTTTTTATAGTTTTTTAAAAAAAAAACTCTCTATTAATTTGGCCTTTCCTGCTGATAAACCAGAGCATAGGTGGACTCCCAAGATCCCTCTTTTCTTTACAGCACTCAGTTCACTTAATCTTATCCTCCTTATGTTAGAGTTTGGATATTTTATTGTTAGTGATTCTATAAATAGAGATTTTCCTATCAAGTTTTTGTTGCTGATATGAAATATTGTGGTAGTTCAAATGCAAGAGACTAACCTTGATGTATATATTGGTTTGTTTTTTTCAAAATATGCATTATTATGCATTTTTTTCCCTAAAGATGTCTCTAGTACCAACAGTGAATATTTTATGGTTCATTTAGAGCTAATAACATGGCCTTGCTGAAAAAGTCAGTATTTTTATATGTTATTTGTATATTTTAAATTGTTTTCTATTTGTTATCAGATAGTTATGTCTTTAATCACTAAGGTATGTTGCTTGTTTTCAGGAGATTAAGCGATGAAAAGAATCTTCCTCTTGATGGTAAACGGCAGCGTTTTCATTCACCCCACCAAGAGCCAACTATAGTTAACCACATAGTGCCTTTATCAGATGAAAGAAGATACTCAGTGTCACCATTGTTTCCTACACACTATGTACCAGATATAGTCAGATGTGTTCCACCTTTTCGAGAAATATCAATTTTAGAACCTAGAGAAATCACACTGCCTGAGGCCAAAGATAAGGTAATTTTAATACAGACTTTAGTTTTATCTTTTGAGAAGTTAATATAAATAGTGTATTAAAAGTATCATAAATATCTAATGTCTTGGATTAGGTAGAACATACCCCTTTTCTGTACTATTTAAAGAACTATTCAACGTAGTTTCCCATCTAAATTTGATTCTTTGATTTTTGTGAGCTGTTCTATGGAAATGAAGCTTTCATATAAGGATATCAGATTTTCTCTAATTCCTAAATATCTGGGCTAAGAGCCAAAAGAGTTGATTTCTTAGTTTAGAGAATTCTGTTACCTATTCTCTTATAGTAAAACAAGCTTTCATATGGATACTGTAGTAAAGTATTAAAAAGCATCTTTTTCCTTCGTATATTTGTTTTTATCATGAGGTTTTTACTGTCAAGAATAGAGAACCCAGGAGTCAGTGAGAAAATTATAGTTTCTTATATTACTGATATGATAGGTGATATGATCAAGGAAGATTTATCAAAAACATTATTTGGAAAACAACTTCAAATAAATGAAGCTATTTCAATAATACTTCTTGGAAAATGACATCAGTGTTGGGGAATAATGAGTTAACACCAATATTAGAAGCATGTCTCTTCTGCCTCCCCATATTTAGTGAAACTCTTAAAAAAGCATTCTGGCTAATTTAGAAGAGTTTATAAAAGCATTCTTTTGAATTGTCTGCAGCTTATATTTGTTTTTGCATTTTCAAAGCTGCTTTACCATCGAGATATACCACATTTGTAGGCTAAGGAGAATGGGCCTGGAGAGTGTAGTGACTTTGTTTTACTCATCTTTCGGTTCCTAGCAACCAGCATAGGTCTGAAACATAGTAAGTGTGCAGAAAATGTTGGGTCAAAAAGGGAATATTTGCCTCATTGCTTGTGCCACTCTTTATTCTGCTATCATTCTTTTATTTTCTTTAATTGAGATGCAATTTTACCATAAAATTCAGTCCTTCAAAGTGTATAATCCAGTGGTTTTTATTATATTCAGAGGGTGGTGCAACCATTATTGATATCTAATTCCAGTACATTTTCATCACCTATAAAAGATGCCTTGTACCCAGCAGCAGTAGCTTTCTCATCTCTGCCTGTCTCCCCCAGCCTCTGGCAACCAGGATTGGTTTTTTTATCTCTATGGATTTGCTTATTTTGAACATTTCATATAAATGGAATCATACAGTATGTGGTCTTGCGTCTTTCAGTTAGCATGTTTCCAGGATTCATCCTTCTCATAGCAATTCTCAGTTCTTTATTCCTCTTTATAGCTGAGTAAGAGGACACTTCCCTGGTAGCTCAGTTGATGAAGAATCTGCCTGCAGTGCAGGAGACCTGGGTTTGATCCCTGGTTAGGGAAGATCCCCTGGAGAAGGAAATGGCAACCCACTCTAGTATTCTTGTCTGGAAAATGCTGTGAACAGAGGAGCCTAGTGGACTACACAGCCCATGGGGTCACAAGAGTCGAACACGACTTAGCAATTAAACTACCACCATAGTCCATTGTATAGATATATCATATTTTATTTATGCATTCCTCAGTTGATGGATTTGGGAGCTATTTCCACTTTTTCACTATTCTAAATGTTGCTACTGTGAATATCTGTGTACACGTTTTTGTACATGATGTTTTCATTTCTCTTGGGTCTGTACCCAGGGGTGAAATTGCTGAGCTATGTGGCAGCGCTATGTATGACTTTTTGAGGACCTGCCAAAGTGTTTTCTAGAGTGGCTGCGTCATTTTACATTTCTGCCAGCAGTGTGTGAGTGATCCAATCTCTCTTCATCCTTGGCAGAACTTGTTATTGTTTGTCTTCTTGATTGTAACCATCCTAATGGGTATGAAATGGTATCTCATTGTGATTTTGGTTTGCATTTCCCTAATGATGCTGGTCATCTTTTCATTTGTGTGTTAGACATTTGTGTATCTTCTTTGGAGAATTGTCTATGCAGATCCTTTGTCTGTTTTATTTTTTTTTTTAATTGTTGAGGTGTCATAGTTCTTTATATGTTCTAAATACTGGACATGTACCAGATACATGATTTGCAAATATATTCTTGCATTCTGTGCTTTGTCTTTTTACTTTTTTGATGATGCACTTTGAAGCATAAAAGCTTTACATGTTAATGAAATTCAATTTATTTGTTTTTCTTTGGTTTCCTGAGCTTTTGGTATATATCTAAGAAACCATTGCCTAATCCAGGGTCACAAAAATTAATGCCTCTGTTATTCTAAGAGTTTTCTAATTTAGGTCTTTGATCCATTGAACTAATTTTTATATATGATATTAAGGTGGGGAGGTCTAACTTCTTTTTTGCTCTTGGTCCAGTTGTCTCAGGACTATTGATAAAAATGGCTGTCATTCATTCTTTGTTCTTACTATGAAGTAGGAAAAGCATTTAGGTGATGTCAGTGGGAGGGAAGAGAAAGCAAACAGACTAACTTGGAAGTTTTGGTACCCCATTTCTGCACCTCCCAGTTCGTTGTCCTTTCTTTGCTCTCTCTCTAAAGAAACTTACGTAATATTACATTGTGAAAGCCTGCAGTAGAAATCAAATCAGGGCAGTACTTTGAGTGGAGATATAATAACCTTTTACTCTATGTGGGTTTTTGCTAAATGTATGTAGATAGGCCCATATAAAAAATTTTGTTTATTTTTAATTGAATGTTGTGTTCATTTCTGCCATACATCAACATGAATCAGCCATAGGCCCATTTCTTATGGAATATATTATGCATAAGTATTGAAGCTCTCAGTTTCCACTCCAGTATTCTTACTTAGAGAATTCCATGGACAGAGGAGCCTCACGGGCTACAGTCCATCGGGTCACAAAGAGTTTGGACATGACTAAGCAACTAACACACACATTTGTAAATAGTTAAATACTGGAACTAACTTCTAGTTCTGCATATAGATAAGGTTTATTGATATATTGAGTCTCAGTAAACTTAATAACAATAGTCAGGATAAATCATCTAGTAAAATACGGTTCCATATCAATAACCTTTTCTTTGCTTAGTAGCAGAGAAAAAAATTCTCCTAAATCTTATGCTTTTGGCATAAGCACTTACCTCAAGGGATAAAGATTATTGATAGTATTCTATTGTTAAGCCAGTTTCTTGGAGTGCTACTCCTACTTGCCAGTTCTCGGAGAAAGAAGGCAAGTTCATTTTTGTGTTCATTCTTTAAGTGAACACTTTTTAAGAAAACTAACATTTACTAATGTCTCTTCTCTTCTAGGCGTTCTACATATGCTATATCATTTAGTCTTTTCAATAACCCCATGACATGGCTATTCTAATTTTACTGAGGCTCAGAAAGCTAAATAGTTTTCTCGAGGTCACAGCTAGTAAGTGATACAACCAAGATTTGACCTTTGTCTCTAATAATATAAAGAGAAGGAACTTAAGATGCTTGAAATGAAGGATAGGGAGATGACATTCTTAGAATTGACTATAAAAGTAGGTCATCTGTGAGAGTAAAAGCTGATGTTTACTGAGTGTCTTTCTTTGTCAACAGTTTGTGTGGTTTATCTCTGCTGGATTTTAAAATGAGTGGGAGGTTCAGTGAGAGATAAAGTGGAGCAGCAGTTTGAGACCTTGGACGCACAGTAGCAGGCCGATGAGGGTTTTGGAGTAGAGGACTAGCACAGATTTGCGTTCGGGGAAGATCATTCTTGCAGTCTAGTGGAGTTTGGTTTGGAATAAGGAGGGCCTGGAGAGAGGTATAATTATCTTGAAGGCTATTAATTGTTAAATTTTTTTCAGACGAGAGATGCTGGAGCTCTCAGTTATAGTGGATGGTGGTGAAAAAGATTAGAGAGACCATTCATAAGGAAAATTGATACCTATGTGGAATGATTGAATGTGGGAGGAGAGGGAGAGATCAACGACTTTAGTGATACAGAGATGAGGAACCCAGATTTTGAGTGTTCAAGCTGATTGAGGAAGTAGTCAAGAGTTATGTTCCTCAGCGCTTCTAACTATGAGGAAATCTGCTGTAACATTTGTGTTCTTGAATGGCCTCATGTTCTGCAGATTGCATGCTAAGGCCATGGGGAAATAGGGCCTGAGTACATTATGCAAAACCTAAACAGTTCTGGAACCATAATGCTCTGAAAAACAGTAATCAAAATGACCTGGATACATCAGGTATGTGGCTTAGCGTGATTGGGTGCTATTGTGAGGGATATTAAAAAATATACAGTACACAGTTGACATATGCTGCCTTGTGGAGGTCACTGAGACAAGACAGTTTAAGTGGAGCTCTGAGTGAGTCAGCTGTTAAGACTCTGAAGGAAATATATGGGCGGAGAGCTCCGTGAGGTGGGGGTATGTTCAGTGCTTTTCGAGTGGGAATCCTAGATGCAGACACTTACTTTTAGTTGATTTAGATCTGTGAGGACTCCTGCTTGTGAGCAGCCGAGTTAAGGGTTCTTTTTATTTTTTTTCGTAAAGGTTACAGTTCCACAATTTCTGCTCCACATACAAATCAGTCCAATCAGTACATTAAATTGATACCATTGCCTTATTTATCAATCATCTGTAAGCTAATTGGTATTGAAGAAAAACATGTTGTAGCTGAGCTGTCCATATATATTTCAGAAGCATGGTTGGGGCCTGAGATATGAATACCTGCAATAAAAGTGACAGTTGAACTCCTGAAGTAGATTAGATTTTGTATTTTTTTTTAAGTAATCAACAAAAATTTGTGAGTGTTGGCTATATGCTAAAATGTTGTGCTACTGCATTTTTCTAAATATTCATGATCTCTTTCCCATGTACATACAGCATAGTGAGAGGGAGAGCCGTTAGAAATAATCATGCGAATTGCAGCTTTATAGATTTGTAAGTGTTAAAAAGGACAAGTGCAGAGTTATCTCCGGTGGTGTGGAGGAGATAAGATTTGAGCTGAGATCTGAAGGGTGAGTAGGCGGTAGTTAGCTAGTGAAAGAGCCTTGGGGGTGGAGAGAATGCTTTGGAGAGAGGGAACAGTGTGTTTGAAGGTTTACTGTGCCGTAGAAAGGAGCACGCAGTCTGCGGAGAACTCAAAGGAGGCCGTATGGTGACTAGAGTTTGACTGATTTAGGGGGGAAATTGCTGAAGTGTGGTAGGACAAGTGGGGAATCAGGCAGATCATGCAAGGACTTGTATTCATTTTAGTTTTCACCTAAGAACTTTGGTAAGCTATTCAGGGTCTTTTTTTAAGCAAGAAAGAGATGGGTTAAAAATTGTTTTGACTTCATTTTAAGCAGTTGCACAAGTGTGGAAGTAGGAAGTTATTGGATACTAAGTAAAAGGTCATGGTGCCTTGAATTGGGAAGTGCTGATAGTTAAGATGAAGAAAAACTGATGGATTTAAACTGTGCTGGTGGGGAAAGTGAAATTGATGGGATTTGATGATGCATTATTAGATTAGGTCATCTAAGCCTGTGTACCATTGATGTTTTAGACCAGCTTTCTTTGGCGTAGAGGGACTATTCCCTTCATCTTAGGATGTTTTAGCCACATTACTGACTTCACTCACTAGATGCTACTAATCCTTGGTTATGGGAACTAAAATGTCTTCAGACAGTAACAGATGTCTCCTGGGGGCAGAAGTGCCTCTAGTTGAGAACCACTGGTTTTCGATAGGGGAAATACTGAGGATTACTCCCAAGTTTCTGGCTTCTATAACTGGATGCATGGTGGTACCATTCACTGAGACAGGACAAACAGCAAGAGGAGCCAGGGATAGGAGTATGTGTGTTTGATAGGAATTGGAGGGTGAGCAGGTATCTGATGAGTTCTGTGTGCATATTGTTTTAAACATACATTTGGAACATCAAATTAGATATTTGGAGTTGATGGTTGAATGTATATAGATCTGGAACTCAAAGGAAAGGTATTGACCAGAAGTGTACATTTGGTGATCATTGGCATATAGATGATAATTAAAGCTAAGAGTATGGATATGATTGTCTAGGGAGAGAGGAGAGTGTGGATCCAATACTCATTGAAATAGGTTGAGGAAAGAGTGGGAAAACAAATGGAAACTAAGCATGTTTACAACTGTTTGGGGAAGTTTGGCTGTGAAGGGAAGGAGCCAGAGATGGAAAGGTGGAACAAAGGAGTTTTTAAAAATTTTGGTTTTGAGATGGAAGAAAGTTTAAGCACATGTAAATGTTTATTGGAAAAATTCGGTCAAGAGAGAAAAATTGACTACTGTGGAAATAAAAAGTACAATTATGAATGATTCCTTTGAAGGTGAAAAGGGTGTGGGTCCCACTTATATGTGGAGAGATTGGCTTTAGGTAAGAGAATTTTTTTGAAACTGGAGGAGAGGATAGGTATAGTTACAAGAAAGTTTGTAGATGTGGTATGGAAGAGTCCCATAATTGAGTGGCTTCTTCATATTTTCTCTTTGAATTACTGTACAAGGTCATCTGTTGAGAGTAGAGAGGATGAAGTGGGATGTATGTGGTTTAGGAGCAGTGGAGATGGTTTGAAGTAGTGTTTACTACTTCAGGCTGACCAGAGAACAGAGTGGAGAAGGTTTGAAACAGTATTTGCTAGGTAACGTTGGTGATGATGAATTTATTATTAATAATAATGAATCAACTGCTTTAGTAAGTCCCAGGGGAATGTATTAAAAGCTTTGATTAGTTTGAAAATTAATTGTTTTGAAACCTGAAAAATTCAGACTATGTAAATAAATATGTTTTAAGTTTAAATTGTTTCTCCATTTTAAAGTCTTCTCTGTTTTTGAAGTCACTATATTAGCAAACAAAACTTTTTAAATAAAAAATCTCAAATACTTTTCCGAAGTTTAATTTTCATTTCATAGTATCCTTTAGATGAAGATGTAGTTGCCTGGACAAAAATAAAATGGAGGTTTAGAGGCATCAGAGTTATCTGAGCTCCTGAATTCCATCTATTAAAAATGTTCTTCAGAAAGTCTGGGTAGTTTGAAGATACTATGTGAACTGAAGTAATTGATTGTGAATTTTGAGTTGAGATGAGGGTAGGCTGAGGTTTTCTTGGTACTGACTGTAGAGTAAAAACATTATTATGAATGAAATTGTTCAAGATATCTTGTGTAATGTTTAATTTTGGAAAGGAATAAGTTTTATGGAGCCCCTTGGCACCCTAGGGAAAACAGTTTGGGGACAGTTACCTTACAGATTTCTCAGAAGCTCAGTCTTTACAAATTTCAGTATTTAACCTTATTTAGAAACAATAAATTGAAAAAGGGGATAAAATATTTGTAAATTATTGGCTTACTGAATTTTAAGTAGTTGAAATATGTATTTGCCTACATCTATCAATTTGTTTTCCAGCATTACTTAGATATGAGTGGCAAATAAAAGTTGTAAATATTTAAGGTATACAACATGATGTTTTGATGCATGTATACACTGTGAAATGATTCCTGTAATCAAGATAATTAACATTCATCACCTCATATAATTTTTTTTGTGTGTGATCAGAACACTTGAAATTTATTCTCTAAGCAAATTTCAAGTGTTCTGTACATTGTTATTAACTATATTCACTGTATTGTACTTTATGTCTCCATATCTGATTAGTTATAAGTTTATACCCTTTGATCAACATTTCCCCATTTTCCATCTCCTGTTCCCTTCCCTAATAACTACCATTCCACTCTTTACTCTACTATGAATTTGACTTTTTTAGATTCCACATGTGAAATCATACAGTGGTTGTCTTTTTGTGTCTAGCTCATTTCATTTATCTTAATGTCTTTCAGATTCATCCATGTTGCAAATGGCAGAATTTCCATATTTTTTTAAGGCCAAATTATATTTCATTGTGTATGTGTATACAGACACCCCACATTTTCTTTGTCAGTGGACAGTTAGGTTTCCATATCTTGGCTACTGTGAATAATACTGCAGTGAACACGGGAGTATCTTGTTGAGATAGATACTTTTTTCCTTTGGCTATGTACCCATTACCCATTGCTGGAACACATGGTAGTTCTATTTGTAATTTTTTGAGGAGGCACCATGCTTTTTTCTGATACGGTTGTACCGATTTACATTCCTACCAATGGTGGAATCCCTTTTCTCTGGATCCTTGCCAGCACTTACCTTTTGCTTTTTGGTAATAGCCATCTTAACAAGTGTGAAGCGATATGTCATTGGTTTTGATTTGTATTTTCCTGATGCTTGGTAATGCTGCACATCTTTTCATGTACCTGTTGACCATTTGTATGTCTTCTTTAGAAAAATGTCTGTTTCGGTTTTTGTCCATGTGAGTTTCTTATGTATTTTGGATATTAACCCCTTTTCAGATACATAGTTTGCAAATATTTTCCCCCATTCTATATGTCACTCTCTCTTTTCTTTCTCGCTCTTTTTTTTTTATTATTTTACAGAAATATTTTTGTTTTACATAGTTCTTTTACAGAAATATTTTTGTTTTACATGGTTTTTGCTCTTGTTGCCTGTGTTTTGGTATTAAAATCCAAAAAATCATTGTCAAGTCCAATATCATGGAGCTTTCCCCTTATCTTTTATTATAGGAGTATACTGTTTCAGGTTTTGAATATAAGTCGTTAATTCATTTTGAATTGGTTATTGTGTATGTTATGAGATAAGGCTCCAATTTTCTCAGCACTGTTGAAGGCTGTCATTCTTCTGTTGTGTTGCTTTGACACCCTTGAGTTAACCATACGTGTGTGGGTTTCTTTCTTGGACTCTTTATTATGTTCACTGGTCTGTGTGTTCATTTTTGTGTCAGAACCATACTATTTAATGATTACTACAGCTTTGTAATAGAATTTGAAATCAGAAAGTGTCATACCTCCAGCTTTGTTCTCTTTGCTCAAGGTTGCTGTAGCCGTTCTGGGTTGTTGGTGGGTCCGTATGCATTTTAGGATTGCTTTTTCTATTTCTGTGAGAAATGCCATTGGAATTTTGATAGAGATTGCATTGAATCTATAGATTGCTATGGATACTATGGACATTTTAATAATTTTAATTCTTTTGATACATGATTGGGTATCTGTCCATTTATTTATAGTCTTTAATTTCTTGCATCAGTGTTTTATAGTTTTAAGTGTACAGCTGTTTTACCTCAGTGGTTAAATTTATTCTTAGGGCTCTATCTTTATAATGTATGTGTCAGTCAAATTTTTAAAGCCACTGAGATGAGATTCACGTAGAAAATTTAGACCAAGTCTTAGCCCAAGAGATCCTCAAATGAAAGCTTGCTTTGTTTTCTCCGTCCTCCTTTTATTAGGTAGTTTTCTCTTGACTAAGGTCAGGTAATTGTTTGCCTAAAAACAATCAGGCTTCAGGGGGAAAAAATCAGTTATTCAGACTGCTTAATCACTGTATTAGTTGATGAATTAGGAAGGTTCTAATTTGTGGCCATACAAAAAAACTTTTAACATGCTAGGAAGGAGTGGGTTGTTTTCAGCATGATGTTTTCCTGATTCTATTTATTTATTTGAAAGAGAAAAGGAATTCAGCATCAAGAATGAATTTAAACTTTTAATTCATATCTAGCTTTATTTTATTCAGTAATTAGTACCAGCTTTTCCTTCAGTTTCAAGTGTAACAAAGAATGTGGCAATGAGAGAACCTGAGGAATTGTCAGTTTTTGTTGAAGTGTTTGTGACCTAATGGCCTGTTTTCTGTACCATATTTAACTTTATTTCTTCTATTTTGAAAGCTCATTGCTATTTTGGGTTTGTTGTTTGTAGAGAGCACTTATGTTTAGCCAAAACCTGTTGCTCTTTTTCATGTATAGTAGTAAATGATCAAGTTTTGATACTCCCAGCTGAAAGCTTTATTCACTTTCTTTTACATGGGGACCCAGCTTCTAGGTGAATGGAGAATCTACTGAGAATACCATGCAAAAGTTATACCTGAAGCTTTACCAGCTCATTTAAAAACTTTTGACTCTAAGTCCATACCTAACTTGTCTGTAGTGGATTGTGTTGATCTCAGACAATGATAGCCTTATTAGTAGTTTAGTTTGAGTCTGAGTTTGAGGAACTTCCCTGGTGGCTCAGATGGTAAAGTGTCTGCCTGCAATGTGGGAAACCTGGGTTTGATCCCTGGGTGGGGAAGATACTCTGGAGAAGGCAAATGGCAACCCACCTCCAGTACTCTTGCCTGGAAAATTCCATGGATGGAAGAGCCTGGTAGGCTACAGTCCATGGGGTTGCAAAGAGTCGGAGACGACTGAGTGACTTCATTTTCTTTCTTTCTTTTGAGGATAGGTTATAATGTTTTTTTAGGAAAATTGAACATTGATATTTGGAGAAATATTTTAATATTTTAAATCAGTATTAGGAAACTTATTTTCTTGTGCAGTTTTGCAAAGATACAATTTTTACATACAGTGAGAAATATATCTTCTACAATTTTAAAGTATTAGATCTGGTAGGTAGCCTAACCTGTAGTGTTGTAGAGATTTAAGCAACTTTAAGAATAATCTGTTTTACAGATACTTTGTTGCAATAGGTCTTTTTTAAACTAAGGAAAACAAGGAACATTTTACTTTTGAATGAAACAAAAAAAGTTACATGAATGAAATGGCATGAATGAAATGCCATTATGCATCGTCAGCTTGTTATTACATATATGATCTAAATATTTTTTTGCTTGATTTTTAGCCAGGATTTCATATCAGACATTCTTCTTTTTTTTCCCAGTTATAAGGCTATTGAGCCATCTTTTGAAATATTTAGTCTCATTTCAGCATATACGTGCATTTCTTTTTGTATATTTTTCTCATATGGACTCTATATTTCTGTTCTAAGATACAGTAACATAATTTGACAGTGTGAATCCATAATGTGACTAGATAGGAAGGAAAATTTATTTGTATAAAAATCTGTTAGATCTCCATTATAGTATTTGAGAGAGAAGAAATCTTTCTAGAACTGTAGAAAAGGGAGAGGAGCAAATAATATGGAATTTCATATTTTCTATCATAAATTTTTTCATATGTGAGTGTTTCTACATGAACGTAGTCATTCCAATGAAAGAATTTTATATTTTGGCTGTGCCATGCAGCTTTAGGAATCTTAGTTCCCTGGCCAGGGATTGAGCCGAGCCCTGGGCCCAGCCATGCAGTGAAACCAAGTTTCAACCACTTGATCTCCAGGGAATTCCCAGGAAGTTTTCTCTTTGTTACTCAACAGATGTAGAGTATATATTCTGACTTATAGCAGCTTTGATCTGCCTAACTGATCTCTAGATCAAGGAGTTGACACAACTTTTTTGATAAAGGGCCAATTAATAAATTCTAGACATGTGAACTACGTGGGCCCAGTCTCCTTTTCTTTGTTTTTTAAGCAATGCTTTAAAAATGTAAGACTCAGTTTTAGTTGGTTAGTCCTACAGAACAGACCAGAGGCAGGTTTTGGCCTACAGGTCAAGGTTTGCCAACCCTGCTCTAGGTAGATAAAACTTATTCAAGTGCCATTTAAAATTTTAGATTAACCAATTTAACTGGAGACCATTTAAAAATCTTTTTGTAAATATGAATGCCTTAAAAGCTTTTTATTATAGAGAGTATCAAATATATAAAAAAATAGAATGTAGTATTGTAAATCCTCATAAGGCCAAGCTTTAATAGTTACCAACATTTGACCAATCTTATTTTGTCTGTACCTCCCTCCCTTAGTAGTTTGAAGCAAATTCCAGGTATCATAGCATTTCATAAATATTTCAGTGTTCTGTTTTGTTATCTTTTTTATCTGTCCTTTTCCCAGTGCCATACTGTTTTGATTACTGTAGCTATATGATTAAGTTTAGAAGTGTCAGGTATGTTAAATCCTCTAACTTTTTTCTTTTATTTATTTATTTAGATGTTTTAATTTCTCTCAATATTTATAATTTTCAGAGTATAGGTTTTATATATCTTTAATATATTCCTAGGAGTTTCATGTTTTTGCTGCTTTGGATAATGTTTAAAAATATAAACTTCCAATTATTTTTTTCAGTTATGTATGCTTTATAGTCAGTTATCTTTTTAGGAAATTAATAATGAGAGAGAAAACCTTGGTTCTGCATATTATATTAAAATATTCATTAGCTTTGTGAACATGTCTTTCTGGCGTGCTTTGTTATATGTAGGAATGTCAGTCTTTGCATTTTTCTTACAAAAACTTTGTATGAGAATTGACTTGAATCCTTTTTAGGCATTGTTTCTTCAAATATTTTTTCTATCCTCCCATTCTCACCTCTCTTTTTGAGATTCCAGTTCTTTTCTGTCCCTTATGTTTAAGGAAGATGGCTGTAGGGAAGCCCAGGTGGCTTGGTGGTAAAGAATCCACCTGCCAAACAGACGATGCGGGTTCGGTCGCTGTATCAGGAAGATCCCCAGGAGAAATGGCAACCCACTCCATTTGCCTGGGAAATCCCATGGATGGAAGAGGCTGGTGAGCTCTAATCCATGGGGTCTCAGTAAACAACAGCAGTGTACTACTTTAGATGAGGGTCGGGTAAACTAGCTTTTTGCTAGGTTTGTGGCTGGAGGAGTCCTCTGCTGTTATGTAGTATTCAAAAATATATCTTCTGAGACCTCTCCTCCTTTCCTTCTCTGCCTTTGTCTAGATCAGGGCTTTTCACTTTTTGCAGTACTAGCGCTTTTGGTCAGGTCTCTTTGCTGCAGGGAGTTGTCCTGGGCCTTGTAGGATAGTCAGTGGCCTTCTGGTCCGTGCTGTGGGGCCCACCCCCCATGTATGATGACTGATAACCAGAACTGTTTCTCAGCATCTTCAGATGTCCTCTGGAGGGGCAGAATCATTCTTGTTCTAGACTTTCTTTCCTTTACCCTAGTGACTCTGTACTGCTTAGTTTAGATTTCTCTTCCTGGCAGTTTCTGCTTGGTATGTTGCTCTGTCTTAGAAGGGAGTTTCAGTTAGTTTTGAGATTCCTGATGTTTGTGTGATTTTCTTGCATTTACTTGGGAGTTGTAGCCTGTGAAGCCCCTTCCGAGTTTCAGTTGCTGTTTTACACTGAATTGGAACTGTCAATTAATCTAGGGGGTGGGAGGTAGTACTTTTAGGTAATTTGATTTCTGTTTGTTCTGGCTCCAGGGCTGTCCCAAATCCCTTTCCTCCTCTTGTTATGTTTTTGCTACCATGTGGGTCTTAACACTGTTGGTGTTTGGTCCTAACTTGCAGTATTTTAGAATTCATGAGTAATATGTAGTCAATTGTGCTGTATTTTTTGGCCATTTTTATTTTGGATGGTTTGATCTGTTTATTTTCTCCTAGTTGCTTAGTCTATTTTTGTCAGTCTCTCAGTCATGTCCGACTCTTTGCCATTCCCTTCTTCAGGGGATCTTAATGACCCAGGGATCAAACCGGGATCTGTAGCATTTTGGGGGGTTGGCTTTTCAGGGATATTAAAAAATTATGTCTCTTTCATTACCAAGTTACCCGGACTGCCTCTGCTTTTAAAATGAGTGTTCTAGACATGATAAAATATTTTAAATTATGAGTGAGACTTGTGCCAGGTCATGGACTTGGAGAAAGGCCTGGAGAGGGAGAGATTGAAAGTGCAAGAGACAGGTCAAAAAACCGATGGAGCATTAGTGCCCCAGAGGTGACCAAAAGGGGCAGATACAGAAGTATTTTTGAAAGAGGGATTAGCTTTGGACCGAGAAACAGAACAGTTTTCTGACAGGAGAGGTAGGGAGATGAGATTTCATTCAGGTAGTAGTTTGCATGTTTATAGTTGGAAGCTGAGGAATGTCACATTTGGTTTCTTCAATTTTCTTAGTAAACTTTAATGTGAAGTTGTCTGCTGAAGGAAGTGAGATGAGTATAGGGATCTTGAGGAAAGGTATAAACATTTTGGAATGCTGATGGTGAAGAATGGAAGCAGTATCTAACCAGAGACATTGAAGTATTTGCTGAGAGATGCTATGGGTTAAATCTTAGGGTAGTTTTTAAACTAAAGTTGTAACATACCAATTTTGTGATTTTTAAAAAAACTTTTTCCAGTTAGCAACTCTCAAACAAGAGCAGCGAAGGTGGCTGTTTATAGTGAGCCTAAGATTAGGATGTTGTTAGAGCATGACAGGGGTATAATGTTAAGATGTGATAAAAGAGAGTGGTCCAAGGGATGCATTGTGGAGTATAGACTGGGTAGGGAAGGAAATCATGCTACTTCAGGTGCTGTTGGGTTGGGAGAAAGAGAGGATCCAAGAGAACCCAGGTCTGTGTGGTTCTCAAGAAGATGTGGGAATTGGACAGGAGATTGAAGCCTATCTTGTATACTGGAATTTAAAATTTCAAAGCTAGAGAAGTTCTGTTTTATTGTAATAATCATGTTACGTCTATGTAATACTGGAGTAAAAGAAGTTGAAATGGTGGCAGTATGTCATAATACGTGACATACTGTAGGTTACCACGTGTACCACTGTAGGTAAGGGAGTCACCTATGGTGATGGCAAGAGGTCATTTGGAGTGGAAAGTATGAACTGGAAAGGGAGATAAACAGGGAGATCTGTCCGTAGGTGGCCACAAGAAAGCAGGGCTCAGCGCAGTGCTGTGAGAATAGGAAAGAGGGTGGTTGGCATGAGCATTCACAACCAGGAGCTTCCCTTCTGAAGTCTGTTTTATTTGGTATTCATGGTATGAGTACCAGCGGGTGGGCAACCTTTAGAGGGCCAGAAAGTAGATTATTGTAGACTTTGATTCTGTTGCATGTTTTTGTTTTGTTTTGTTTTTATAACCCTTCAAAAATGTAACAACCATTCTTAGTTCATGTCCCATAGAAAAATAGGCAATAACTGAAGGTTATAGTATGATAACCTATAATACTCATTATGAATTCTCTGTGATCTGTCAGTGATACTTTACTTTGTAAAAATTATGAACTATTTCAGATACTAAGTAATTATTATTACTTGAATAGTGGTAGTTTTGTATTAGAAAATGTTATGGAGATGATATGTATTTATTTTATCTGTGACTTGTCAGTGATACTTTACTATGTAAAAATTGTTAACTATTTCAGATACTAAGTTGTTATTATTACTTGAATAGTGGTCGTTTTGTATTAGAAAGTGTTAAGTGAAGTGAAGTGAAGTTGCTCAGTCGTGTCCCACTCTTTACAACCCCATGGACTGTAGCCCACCAAGCTCCTCCATTCATGGAATTTTCTAGGCAGGAGTACTGGAGTGGGTTGCCATTTCCTTTTCCAGGGGATCTTCCCAACCCAGGGATCGAACCCAGGTCTCCCACATTGTGGGCAGACGCTTTACCATCTGAGCCACCAGGGCTCAGGGAGTCCCTAGAAAGTGTTAAGGAGATAATATATATTTATTTTAAAAATACTGTCAATAATTTTATACTTCTCAGTATGGTGGTAACTTTTACATTTCTGAATGAAATTTTTATTTTTTTTGTGGCACATTCAAGTTGAGTCAGCAGATACTGGAGTTATTTGAAGCATGTCAGCAGCAAGTAAGTGATTTAAAGAAGAAAGAACTCTGTCGAACAGAGCTGCAGAGAGAAATTCAACTGTTATTTCCACGTATGTTTCCCTATTTTGCATGCTCTTTAATTATGGGCATTCCTATTTTAATTTTAAATAACACCTTATAATTCTCTTCTGTTTCTCTAGAAAGCAGACTTTTTTTAGTTGGATCTTCTTTAAATGGATTTGGAACTCGGAGCAGTGATGGTGACTTATGTCTGGTTGTTAAAGAGGAACCAGTAAGTAATGAAACATTTATTCTAAGTGTGTTTTTCATGTTAAGTCATTTAAGAAATTTCATATAAAAGTCATTGAGGAAAAAAATTCTGCTTTGTTTTAATTGCTTCTTTGAATTCTCTGTTTATAGTAATACAAGGAAAGTCAGGGAATGCTGCTGCTTCTATTTTTTTTAAGGCATGTACACAATAAAAATAACAAATTATAGTAATAATTTATTTCTTAATTGTTAAAGTGAGGCAGTTTCACTGTGTGTTTTTAAAGAGCTCTGTCTTTATTGTGAAATGCCACTGGCTTGGGTATATTACCAGGATGCAGCAAAGAGGAAGAGCTTGTCTTTTATCTGCTTGATTTATTTCCTTCCATTCGAATTCTCAGTGTTCTATTTTTAATCTGTATTATTTTTTCCCTTGAAAGTAGTATGGGATTTGGAGTTCTTATTTGGGGAATTAAAAAAGAGAGATTTCTCTGAAATGTAAAATAAGACTATTGTGATTTAAAGTAATTATCTCTGATATTTTGACTTTGTTCGTGTTTAACAACCAAATTTTATTTTTTATTATATTTATTTGAATTTCCTGTTAACTGATACTCTTGTATGTCCTTAGTTCCACAAAAATTGCTGTTTATTAAACTCACCTGGGCAGCCTCTTGAGTATGCTGAAGTATCTTCTGAATTACTGAAGATTAATTTCAGTGTAATTTTAATATGCCTTGTATTTCACCTCTTAAAAAATAAAAAAGCCTCTATTGGATGGTAATATTCCTGTTAGTCCAGTAACAAAAGTGACTTCTAGTTACTGCGAATCAGAAAGAGATTTATTCCAGGAAAGAAACTCCTGATACTTTCTAGGCTTTGAAATCATGTAAAGGAAAACTGAAAAAAAGAAAAGCCTCAGAAATAATAAATATAACAAAGAATACTAGAGTTTTAATTAAAACTTTCTCTCATGCAGTTAGATTATATTTAGGTACATCCAAATAATCCTCTATTCTGTTCACATGTCTGAATCATGCTTGTCACAACTTATGACGAAACACCATGGATTTGAACCTTATTTTT
Organism: Antilocapra americana; assembly: GCA_007570785.1. Classification (NCBI taxonomy): domain Eukaryota; kingdom Metazoa; phylum Chordata; class Mammalia; order Artiodactyla; family Antilocapridae; genus Antilocapra; species Antilocapra americana. The sequence continues at coordinate 11,515,327 of ML661891.1, read as the reverse complement.
AAGCAACTCACAATCTAGATAGGGAAATAAAACATGTTACAGAAAGTTAAAATTCTGTTTATATTTTTCTTGCAGATTATTTTTTGTATATTTATACTAAAGGAAAAAATGACATATAGCTGTTACAATATTTCTTTTAAAGTTGTGCTTTTAAGTTTAAAATCAGAAATTGATTTGGAAATATTAAAGATAACATAAAAGTTGACTTTTAAATAATATAATTTACTATATATTGAAAAATAACTCCAATAAAAAGTATATTTTATATGTTTTCTTTTTGTTGAGATACATTAAGAAAATAAAACATTAAGTTTAGAAAGATAATGAAAAAACTTTATTTTTAACTTTTCAGTGTTTTTTTCAGGTAAATCAGAAGACTGAAGCACGGCATATACTCACCTTAGTCCACAAACACTTCTGTACTAGACTTTGTAAGTCTGACATGCCTCACGTTCATGTCATTTGACATAACTATTTATTTAAAATGTCTCTCACTGTGTTTATTTTCTGATAAGAATTGTTTTATTTTCTGGTGAGGTTAGGTATAATGCGGATTATTTTTCCCAAGTGAATTCCTTTTAACTTTTAATTAAAAGTAACCATTTATTTGACAGTTCTTTCTGCTTGTAAGCTGTCCCACTGAAGGTAGTCAGGAATTTAGGTTTATGTAAGTTTTAGTTTTTCATCAAACAGCTAAACGCTGTTAGGAAAGTTAAAGCATGAACGTAAGTAACTGCAGTGCAGAGTATCTCAAAAGCCAAAAGAAATATACAAGTTTTACTTCCATGTAAGGAAGAGAGTGTCTCATCTGTTTGCAGTGAGAGACATCTTTACTTGTTTTAAAATATGATCACTGAACCCAAAACCCAAATGTATCACTCCAACTGAAAGCAAAATTAGTGACAGAGGCCACTTTATTGTAAGATTTTACTCTTTGAATAAGCTGACAAAGCAGACTTTAATCCACAAGTTAAGCCATCTCAAATAATTTAAACTTCCACAGAATACTGTGGACATTTGTGGATATCTAACTGTGTGATGTTGGATAGACTCTTTGTCCATTTATTGAACAAATATTTCTTACGTGTTAGACTTTAAGGTGAAAAATACAAAGTCACTTAACAGGTTATTGCCCTTGGACAACAACTTTCATCAGTTGTAGGAAAGAAATCAAGAGATTTACTTCAATGGACTTGAATTTTGCATCTGTAAAATAAAGGAGAAATTTATACCTTAAGTGGATTTTAATAATTATTATTAAAATCATAAAATATAAAAAGTGAAAAGGACCTTAGAGGTCATAATTTCAATGAAAGTTTTCTTTTTGATTAGTGTTTTTAATAATGGAGTAATCAGATTAAGGGGTAATCAGTGAGTTTGGTGACTTGCCTGAGGAGTAGTTTGTTGGTGTCTGAGCCTTTACTACTTTTAACTCTTAATCTGATTTTTCATTATACCTCATTGAATTCTTGCACAAAATTGTATTTGAAGCTTGATGTATTTTATAGTTTTGGTGGTAAAAGCATTATAACAAAATTTTTAGTTTTAAGTTCAGTGGAGTACAAATATTTGATACATATTTTTACTTATGTGAATCCTCACTGTCCCATGTATTATGTTACCAGCATTTCTACATTTAACATTTTTTGTAAATATGATTCTATGACTGCCATGGTATCTTCCATGTGCTATAGCAGAATTTAGAGCATCCCCCTGCTGCTGGCCTAGATATTTCTCCTAGAATGCTCTGATGAAATTCTTTATAGGTGTTATTAGGTATTAGACCACATTTCTAAAAATAACATGTTAATATACAAAACCCTTTACATGGTATTGGAAGTTCTAGTCTTAGAAGAATTTGATAATGTCCTTTTTGCTTTCTCTCTCAAAGACTGTATTTTCTTAAATTGTTTTAGCTAAGTAAAATACTACTTTTAAGAAATATTCATTAGAATACTTTGAATTTGAAAAACATTTGCAGATACCCATTTTATCTTTGATCCTTCAGCTAGCTACATTGAGAGACCTCAGCTGATTCGAGCAAAAGTGCCAATTGTGAAGTTCAGGGATAAAGTCAGGTAAGTAATTACTGAATTTTTTCAGTTGCTTTAGATAATTTTTAGGTATTCTTCAGAGGTAGATAATTAAGGAGGGTGTGCTATTGCATAATAGCTTCATTAGTTTTTGGAAATGATTTGTTCTCGTAGATGATTTTTTGAAATAATCTGAGCAGCTGTTCGTGCTTAACTCTCTTAGCTATTCTAGTTGACATTTTGAATATTTGAGACTATTCATAGCTGAAAGAATATAGTATTTTAGATTTTTAAATGATCTCTTCCTTTTGGAAATGTAATGTGCTCTGAGAACATATCTTAATTCATGAAATTTGATGCATGTTTATATCAAAAGAGGTTGTTACTAGTATAATTATATCTATCTGTTCTACTATTAATAGTTTGGGTTCTGAATTTCTTATAGGCATTGTTATTAGAATTTATATAGGTATATACACTTGATCTTCATTATTCATGGATCCCATATGTGTGAATTTGCCTACTTGATAAAATTTATTTTGTAACTCCCTGCATTAATACTTGTAACACTTATGATTTTATAAATCTCCACAGACTGGGAAAATTTTGAGTCACCTGGTGTACGTCTTCCCAAATGAGTTTAACAGTATGATACACTTGTCTTTTTGTTTCATCTCTCATATGCTAAACAAATTCCTTTTCACAGACTAGTTAGTGTGTTTTTCACAGTTTTGTGCTTTTGTGCATGAATTTGCTGTTTAAAATGACCTCCCAGCATTGTGCTGAGGTGGTGTAGACTTTTTGTGCACAAAGCTGTGATGTGCCTTAATGGAGGAAATATGTGTATTAGATGTGTTTTATTTAGGGATGAGGAGTGCTCTGCAATGACTTCACTTTTATTGAATGAACAGTATATTAAATGTCTTTAAATAGAAACTTACGTTAAACAAAGTTACATGTTGATCAGTTGATGAAAATGTGACTGTAGGCATATTGATAAAGATGTGACTGGGCGCTGCTGGGAACCTAACCCTTTGTTCCCCTACGAGCAGTGGCTCAGTAATCACTAACTCAGTGTTTGTGATCACTATGTAGAAAATAACTACTGCAAATAATCAAAATTGACTGAATATATTATATATTTGTTTTCTTTTTTTTTTTAAACAAATCTTTAGATAAGTGATGGCTTGAACTTTGCCCTTCCTCCATCCAAACATCCATTCAGTCTATAAAGATTTACTAAATTTCTCTCAAGTGACAGTGGAACTTTTTTTTAATGGTGGAATGTTTTTAAAGCACAAAGATATAGGGAGATAAAACATATATATGTAAATAAAACTGTTAGCTGATTATAATCATTTTAAAAAATGATTGTAGTTGTAATTATATAAACAATAAAACAAACAGTAAATATAAATAAAAGGATTAGCTGATTATAATTGTTTTAAAAAATAGTTGTAGGTGTAATTATATAAACAGTTTTATTCTTTTTCAATTTAAGACTATCATACATGGTTTTTTCATTGTTAAATGTTCTTTATAAGCACCATTTTATCATCCTTCTATATATGCATCATTAAGAAAAAGAAACAACTGCATTTTGATCATTCAGATATAACTGATGTTAATGTTTTGGTGTAAACCTTTCAGTCCCTTCTTTATGCATATGAATGCATAAGAGCTTTTAAAACTAAAATTGAGCTCATACTTTATTACTTAGCAATGTAGCATGAATACTTGAATCATTGAATATCTTCTGGCTTCATTTTCAATCACTTTACAGTATTTCACTGAGTGGATTTGCTGTCATTAACTTAACCATTCCTTGTTTAAATAAGTATAAAATTCTTTCCATGTTAAGGATTACTTCAATATTTCCAGAAGTAGAATTGAAGAAAGCACTGTGATATTTTTTAAGCTCCGGATTCATATTTTTGGAAAGTTTTTAATTGCAGACTAGTTTCCATCTAAGTGTCTTTTTCCTCTTTAAGTTACACAGAGGGAGTGCAAGCTAGTTTCAGTGTTAGATTTGTACAGGCACAATTAAAGAATGTAACTCTACTGTTACACTATAAGCTTCCCAAAGCCAAATACATCTGAAATTTTAATATCACTATCCATGTTTATTAACATGCTTGGATAATTGAAAGATTATAGGATTTCTTTTCCCATAACAAAGAAAATCTGAAATGGTGTATTTCAGATTTTGCAGTTAAAACTATAGAAAGGAATTTTATGCTTTTATTTAAGGCACTTTTCAAAAAAAGACTCATTGTGCAGAAGTTTGACCTGATAGTATATGAGCCTATTACTTATGCATTGAGTAGTCATTTTGAGTTTAGCTGTTCTTTATATATACCATTGTTATTACTGTGTTTTCTAAATTGTGAATTGCGGGGTAGGGAGGAGGGAGGGGGGTTCTGGAGGGGGAGCATATGTAAACCCATGGTGATATCATGACATTGTATGGCAAAAACAATAAAAAAAAAATTAAAAAAAAAAAAAGAAAAGTGCTTGACATGTAAAGTAACTTTCAGCAAAATTTAGCTAGTAGTGGCTGTTTCAGGGCTTATGGCCTCCTCTGTGAACCTGGAATAACAAAACTCCTTGTTTAATTTCCATATATATATATGGAATTACAGAAATAAATGGGTTTTGGATACTGTGAAAAAAATAAAAATAAAAAAATAAATAGTGAATTGCATGATACCTTTGGTTTCAAAGAAGTGTCTCTTCTGTTATATGTTTGAGGCTCTTACTGTTTTTACTAGACATCAGAAGCCAAATTTGTTATGATATTGTAATTTACTAACCCTTTTGGAGGGAAAAGTGTAGACAGAGCTTTTATTTTTTTTCACTTGTACTTTATTTGGGTTTTCATTCCAATTGTTTTAAAGCAAATGATGCTGTCATTCAAAATTGATTGAGAATTTATAACAGTGGGATAACTTGTCCAGAAATGTGTCTGGTCATTCAATTTTATCTGAAAAGTATTGCAAAATGATAACTTGTTTTTGTTAAGAATAATTGGAGCCTTACTGGTACAGTACATATCTTTCAACATCAGGTTGAATGATACAAAAGTTGTCTTTGGGCCCATGACATTTTGTATCATTGGATGAATGGATGGATATAAATTTAGTTACTAGGGAGTTAGCTTAATTTGTACTTGAGCTGAAATTTTTATAATTTTTTTAAAAATAGTTGTGTGGAGTTCGACTTGAATGTAAACAATACTGTTGGAATAAGAAACACATTCCTTCTCAGAACTTATGCATACCGTAAGTTTTCTTGTGTTTATTTTCAGATAATCATTACCTTCCCTGTTTATTCTTTATTTCTTTATAAAGATGTGTGACACCTCTTTAATTATGTTGTTGTACAATATGTCTCACTTTCTTATATAAGTAATGTGTTACTACACTGAAATCACATACCACCAGTTATATATAGCTCAGTAAAATGCATTTTGATAGTTGGTAATTTTTAAAAAGTGACTGAAGTATGTTTTATATAGAAATAAGATATTTATGGTAAGCAAAATGTTTAATAGCAGGAGGGATTACTCTTTCTATTGGCATAGAGTTGGGAAATAATGTAAACTTTCAAAGAAACTTGAAAGAATTAATGTCTTCTTACCATTTTTAAGTTTTAATTTTACTTTCAGTTGAAAATCGAGTTCGTCCGTTAGTACTGGTGATTAAGAAGTGGGCCAGTCACCATGATATAAATGATGCCAGTCGCGGTACTTTAAGCAGCTATAGTCTTGTACTGATGGTTTTGCACTATTTACAAAGTAAGTATTATGGATTTTTTTTTTTCTAATTTTTAAAATGGAAATGCAGTTAAACTTGATTAAGGTGTCTTTCCTATTGATCTTATATTCAGATATCATTTTAAAAAGTTTTTCCTAAGGCACATAAAACCACATTTCCTATTTTCCTGCTTTGAACAAATGTTTTAGGTAATGTTACCTAAATTTTGACAATTTCCGTTATTTCCTTTAGTATTCAAGAACTTTCACCACTGTATTGTGGACCCATTGTCTTAAGCCAGATGAATGTTTTATAGAGGCCTGTAAAAATAAACTCAAGCACCATTCATGATGTTCTTTTTATTTTTCACTTGAGCCAGGAATTAAATTCTTTTCTTCTTTTTTTTTTTTAATGATTTTCTTGTTGGTTTAAAGGAGCTTCTATTTTCTATGGGCTATCATGGAGATTGGATGAAATACTTGATGTTAATGTAAGACTATTTACCGGTATGTCTAGGCTGTGATGTATTCTGGCTTAATGTTTCACAGTTTAGAAAGCAGTGTTGTAATATTTATGTTTATACCCTTTCACTCAATGATTTCATATCTAGAAATTTATCCTCAAATAATAAGGGATGTTTATATAAATTTATATAAGGCTATTTTCATGGTATTTGTTGAAATAATAAAAGATTAAAAATAATGTAAGATTATTAAAAAACATTAATGGTTAAATTAATTATGATATATCCTAATATTAAATTTATGTGAACATTAACCATCATGTTTTAAAGTTAATTGAAATAGAAGGAAACTCATGATATGCTGTCATGCACAATAAAATACCAATTTTATTCAAAAAATAGTTGCTATGAATGTGTATGTGTTCATATGTATACAAATATTAAAAAGGTATATGCCAGAAATTTGTCTGGTGTTATTTAAAGACAGTAGTATTTATTTTCTTTATATATTACTGTACTTACAGATGTTTTATAATATATATTAAGTATATTTTTTGCTGAACAGTGAAAGCAAATGAATTTTTTTCAGAATTTGAGAGAGACTTAAAATAGTTTAAATGGGCCAAAATTTTGTGATTCAGTGATGATCAGAAAGGTTAGATATTCTTCCTCTGTTAAAATATTTCAAGCTAATTATAATATTTTTGTTGCTAAACAGTCTTGGATATATACTAGTTTGATGATTGATTTGCCGCGCCAAAGAGATTTGAAACATGATGTTGGCTGTTGTAGATGGATACTACTTTACGTATCACCAGTTATTTTTGTTCCGTTTTATAGTCAGGGTGAAACATATCACCTCTGATGCTCTTACAGTGAACTCTTTTGTGGATTGCAGTTTACTTTCATGAAAAATGGAATTGTTTAGAAATAATTCTTTTATAAAGTATATGAAGAATAATATGACTAACACTTATGTATTACTACCTAGTATCTATTCATTTTTTAGTTTTAGTTGTGGTTTAAACATTAGATTTGACTAAAACATATATAACATGCATGAACATTCACAATATGTGCCCTATCCTTCCATTCTTTTGGGTTACATTAGAAATTTTAATTTGATTGCTTTTTTAAGAAATGTACTTTAATCACAGAGGCCCCATGAGGTTTTGTAAGCAATAATTCAAATATTAGTGGGACTTCTCTGGTGGTCCAGTGGTTAAGACTTCACGCTTCTGCTGCAGAGGACCTGGGTTCCATAACTGATTGGGAAACTAAGATCCTTCATGCTGTGCAACGTGGCCCAAAGAAAAGACAAATTCAGATATTAGTATTTTACCAGTGTAATAAAATCATGTTAAAATTTGGTTTAGATTTTGTTAAATGTATTTTATTCTTGACAAAGTGGTCTCATTTACTAAGGTGGTTAGTAATTTATGGCACTCTAATCATCCATTTCTAGGTATTTGTTAAAAGATATTAGCTACCCAGACATACTGTATAATTCTGTACTTTGGCAGATTTAACCCACTCCTTCCTAGAAGAAATTAGAGAGGTTGAAATAAGTAATTGCTTTTCTTGTCATGCAAGAATCTTTAGGTGTATTGAGCAGCTCTAGCTCTGCCACAGTTAACTAATTTTTGTGATTTTGGCCAAGTAATTCTACCTCACTTGCCTTAATATTCATCTGTAACACTAATGGTTAGATTAAGTTTCATTTAACTTTAAATGCTTTAATGTCTTTTCTGCCATGAACAGAGGAAGGAAACGGGTCCTGTATAAGTAGAAAGGTTGAAGAGGTTAACTAATTCATTTCCTAGCACAAATTTCAACAATCAGGACTTGTAGCATGCCAGGCTTCTCTGTCCTTGAAATTTTCCAGGCAAGAATACTGGAGTGGGTAGCCATTCCCTACTCTAGGGGATCTTCCCAAACCAGGAATAGAATCTGGATCTCCTGCATTGCAGGCCAGATTCTTTATTGTCTGAGCCACCAGGGAAGCCCCAATTACAAACTACATATGCTTGAAAATGTGACTCATGAAAGCATGAGGGGAAAACTCATTGAGAAGAGCGTTTACTAGCAATCTAATATTAAGAGTTAATAGTAAAGGCAAAAGAGTCAATTGGTTAGAAACAATAATATGAGTGAATGAATAGTCGTGGACTGTTTACTGTGTTACCAGGTATAGCTCTATCTTTAGACATTTTTAAATTGTTCTTGCATTTTCAAAATCAGTGGTTGTTTAGTGTTGTTGAGGATATGCTTTTTTTTTAGTTAGTGTAATCTTTGATGAATGAGCATGGAACATGTATGTATATAAATTAGTGAAGGCCTGACAAGAAAGCTCTCATTCGACATACAGCGAAGTAAAATTGTATAGATTAAAACTGTTCAAGGTATTGTCTCTTGATCATATCTTTTAATAATAAACTTTTGTCTTATTTTGCTTTTGAGAGAGCACAATATTATGACTTCAAAATAGATGTCATAATAGATGTTACAGAGATTCTTCCAGAATCTATATTGCTTTGTAATAAAATATTTGGAAAAACTACTAAATGTTTCAAGGTTACTGTCAGGATAGCATTGATAAATAATTGCCAGAGTACATTAATTGCTTCTCTAATGACTAGTATTTTTAAATCTTTAAGGCAAGGGATTTATTGAATGATAACCCTGCCCTCAAAAACTTCCACATTGCTTAGTTCTAAAGACTCTTTACCGATTGAAAGACCCTATTCCAGTGGTTTGTGTTTATTTTTCTCTCCTAGCATTCTAGTTATGATTCTGTCACTAGAATGAGATAATATTTTTAAAAATTTTTTTAGTCTTTTATTTTACTGGGAGTGTTCATTGGGGATAGAATTCAGATTTCTAGACTTAAAACTTACACTAATTTTTAGTAAGAGTTTTCAATTTGATGTCTGTGTTATAATGAAAATTATTAAAATGCTATTAAAATGTTAGACAAATACAGAGACTTTTAAGATTAAAGTGACTGGGGCTTGAGTTTATTTGTAGGGTCTTCTAGAATTGGAGCATTTGAATGCCTTTAGGGAAAGAAAATATGTAGCCTTACTTCCTGAGGGTGATTCTGGTAAGTAATGAGTGAGTTTTTTTTCCCCTAATATTCTTAGTCATAATATTGTGAACGTTCCATACTATCATGGAAATTTATTCTAATTTTATTTTATTTATTATTTTGTTCTAATTTTCAACTTGGGAATGAAGTGTGATACAGAAAAGATATTTAAAGCATCCTACTTTGTACTATGTGTTAAAAATTTATACATTTATAATCGTAGATGGAGACCATGTAAATTGATTATAATGGTTGATTTTGTGTTCATTAATGTATTCTAGGACTCATTTAAAAATTTTTGCTAAATAGCAGATTAAAAGTGAATTAATGATTCTTTGTTACTGAATTTATTTAATTACAGTTGACCCTTGAACAGCATAGGTTTGAATTTTGCGGGTCTACTTATAGATTTATTATATGATCTATAGTTGGTTGAATCTGTAGACTTAGAACGTCAGATATGGAGAGCCAACTATAAAGTTATATGCAGATTTTGAACTGTACAGGGGTTGGCATCCCTACCCCCTGAATTATTCACGGGTCAGCTGTATGTATAATGTATTTCTAATTCTTAAGCACCTAGTTTACTGTGGAGTACTGTATTGGTCTTTAATCTTAAAGAAATCTTACAAATGTATTATTTGTATCTTACCATATTCAAGATACTGTATTTTATAGTTATTTCTTATATTGTAAGTATTAAGCACTTTGCCTTTCATGTTATTCCATCCATATTATAATGATATGAAATTACAGTTAATGCATTTAATGAAGTTGGATTTGGGGAAAGCTATTGAAGGGTGAAGAATGGCAGTTAAAAAATACAGTGACATATGAAGATAATGATTCTTTTGTATAAAATTTTATTTTATAGCAGATTGGTGCAGATCTCGTGATTTAGATTTCTAAACTTTGCTGATGTTTTCTTTTTTAAATATATAAATGAAGTTGAAGATTGTTTTTTTCAGTTGTTTTTTCCTCAGTAGATCAGTTTTCTAAAACTATATCAATTTTGATATTGTTGTTAGAAGAAATTAAATAATAAAGGAACTACGATGATAGAGCTGTTATTTTTATGATGTAGTGCCATTGGACTGTACTTCCAAAGTTTTTTTTTGATAGTTACAACCATCTTAACAATGTATATTTAATATCTGTAGCACAATTCTTGTCTTGCTTAGTTTGTGTGTGTGTCTAATGTTGGACCAAATGTGTGTCCATTTATTGATGATCTATTTTTCTAAAACCATGTAAGGAACACTGATTTACATAGAAGTATACATAACTTATTAATAGACCTTAAAATGTCAACTTTGATATATTTTGAATTTTAATTTTTAGGGATCAGAATTAGTTTCACAAAATATGTGAAAACTTGAATTTTAGCATAAACCCATATAGTCTTATACCTGGGGGTAGCTGACAAATTATTGCTTTGTAAAATGAATTACATGAATCACGGCAGCTTTAAACTTTTTCTTTTTATAGCCTTACCTGAACCCATCCTTCCATCCATCCAAAAAATTTACCCAGTAAGTGTTTCTTATAAATTATTATAATACCTGTTATGACAAGTGTATGTGGAACTATTATGTGCAATATTATTGTGAATATAAAAGTAGAAATAGTTACCTTCTAAGTTATGATAATATTTTCTACATAGGCTGAGGTAAACATTGACCACTAGAATGTTAAAAATGTTTCATATACTTTTTCAGAAGTCTCTGCTATTTTATTTGATTATTGGCAGACAATCTTGTCCTTTACGTTAATGATGGAACTTTTTGTATGACACTCATGATTATCATTAATGGGAATTAAATATACTTAGTTGGTAAAGGCATATTTGGACTCAGACCAGTTTTTTTCATGTTACTTTAAAATATACTTTTAGAACATTTCTTTAGTAGCTCAGAAGTTTTACAGCCTAACATACATGTAATTTGAAATCAGGGGAAAAAATTTCATCTAGAGCCAGACATCCTGGAATGTGAAGTCAGGTGAGCCTTAGGAAGCATTGCTGCAAACAAAACAAGTTGAGATGATAGAATTACATCTGCACTAAGAAGTTGAACAACTGGATAACCTTTTAATGTTTTGTTTGATCTTATTAAGTAACATTCTAAGAGGTAACATGTACACTGTCCTTGTGTGTACATTATTAAGGATCCTGGTGAAGTTAATTAGAAACCCTTAAGAAATGAAGTGTGCCTACTAGAAAAAGTATAATAGATACTCAGTTTGAGTTTAGAGAAACCTAGGTGTAATGTACATATTAATAATCTATATGAATATGTTTGTTTCTTTTCTAGTTTTTATGTTCTTTTTTTAACCCCAGATTTCACTGTTTCTTTGTTTTATTTATATAAGTCTTAACCATTTCTGTTTTCCTCCATAGTCATTTTTGTTCCTGGTTTTTTTGGAAATAATATTTAAGCTGCTTGCGTAGAATGTTTGACCAGCCTTTTAAAACCACATTTTTTAACCTGTTAATTTATAAACTTCATAAGAAGAGTTTTCTAAGCTTACTAGTCATGCTATATAGGAAGTATAACATTCCTGTTGAGTGATCTAAGTTTTTAAAAGAACATATTTTATATGTATGAGAAAATATAATAAATACATTAACATAGAATCTAAATTAAATGTAATATAACCTTTGATGATTGAGCAGTGATGTTTTTGAGCATGAGTTATCCTTGTAATGCTCACATGTGAGGTGGTGGATAATACGGGTTCGCTGTAACTAGTCTCGCTGCAGTGGGGGCCTCTCAGTTCACGGTGGGTCGTCTGTGAGAAGAGACCGTTTAACAGGAAGAACCTTCTGGAGTCTGTCTCATCTTCCTCCGTTTAAAAATAAATTTCTGCTACGAAGAACTATTATAATGAATGTATAGCATAGCTGGGTATCAGTATTTATGCTTTTTTAAAAGTATTATGACAAAGAAGACTTCAGAAAGTGTAGAAATGTAAGTAACTTTTGGACCTATTCTTGAATGTTTTCTTCCCTCTATAAAGTATTAATTTTTTAGCTCATACTGAAAAGTCAAAGATAATGAATGGATGTTTACTATTTCATTTATTGTCCCAACTTTATTGTTCTTTAAACACCTAGGTTTCATTGTAGCAAGAGCTGCCTATATTTTTCAACATACAAAGGATTTAATAGTTTTAACTTACCCTTTAAAGATCTATTATTGTGTTTTGAAAGATACTACTTTGGAAATCTTACTTAAGATGCTGTACTACATGGAACTCTTTTTACTAATATAAAATGCTGATTAAGTTTCAGTTTAATAGCATTATGCTGAGAAATAGAAGCATTACTTTAATGGTAAGATACTCAAATTCTTACTAGTATATTCTAGTTTGAAGAGCCTTGTTTTTATTTTTGTGTTTCATTTTTCTAATCACCTAGCTTTCTCCCATCACCGGGTCCTGATTTCTGTTCACATGCACTACCTCTAAACCTGTTTTGCTAATAATCTTATTTCTACGCCTATAACTAGGAAATAGATTTAATATTAGCCCAGCTCCAAGGCTATTAATACTTTGAAAAGTATTAATAGCAAGCCCTGCTAGACTTAAGAATATCTTAACTTGCTTTCGTGTGTGGTTACATTGTCCTAAATATTTAAGCCACAATACCTTTACTATAAGATTGATACTTAGATGGATAAGGACTTAATACCCACTCTTAGCAGGTTTTTTTGTTTTGTATGAAACCTGTAAGCCCATCAGTGGAGCATTTTTTTCGGTGGTCCATCTGATGGAGCAATTAAATTAGCTTGTTTCTTATTACTAGTGGTAAATATTATTTATTTAGTATCTATTTTATATCAGAGGGCTTCCCTTGTGGCTCAGCTGATAAAGAATCTGCTTGTAATGTGGGAGACCTGGTTCGATCCCTGGGTTGAGAAGATCCCCTAGAGAAGGGAAAGGCTACCCATTCCAGTATTCTGACCTGGAGAATTACATGCACTATAGTCATGGGTCACAAAGAATCAGACAGGACTGAGCGACTTTCACTTTCACTTATTTATATCAGAACATATAACTTTTATATACAATACCTTCAGTCCTAAGCAAATATAAAGTATTCTCCTTAGAAAGATTACATGACTGAACCAAGCTGTTTAGTCACAGATTATGAATGCAGGAACATTTTTCCATTATACTATGCTGCTTGGGGAAAGGCAGAATGATAGTAGTAGTCAATTTGTGTTGCTCACAACATTTTATTTAACTACTATCTAATTGTTCCTATGCAGATGTATTTGTATACCCTCCTTTAAGAAAAGTTGATGTGACAAAATTTCAGCTTGTAGTTTGAGAATAATTAAAAAAACTTTACAGTGACAGAAAAACTTTCATATTACTTTATAAGGGAAGAACATTTTAAATTTTGAGCTTCTCTGATAAAATAGGATTAAAAATATATTGTTCAATATATTATTTGTCATTTTCATATTTTTTCAAAATTTAGAAAATATTTAAAAGGTAGTATAATATTTCAATTCTGCTGTGATATTGAATTATGAAAGAAAAGGATAAAACAGACATCTTTATCTTTGAAAACTATATCATGATATATAGCATTGATTATTACTTCTTAATTATTGACTTAAAAAAGCAACATCAGTGATAAGAGAACAGAGTGTTTACTATTGAGTTAAAGAAATGAAGCTGAGAAGTTTAAATATATAAACTCAGTAAGTGTATGAAGGGATTTTTATTTTAATATATAGCCTTTTATGAGATTTACCTACACTTATGCTAGGTAGATTTAACAAGACAACTTACATTTGTTTCCTTCCCTAGTGATATCTTGCTATTTTCAGAAACCAAAGTTAATTCCAAAGTAATACATGGCAGGTTGCTGGAGGTAACCATAGTGCGTTATCGTAGATGTACAGTTAAAATAATGATAATAAGTAGGTAATGCTATTGTTACTTTTCTTTCCATATGCATTGTATCATATAATTTGTATAACAGTCCTGTGAATGCTATTATTTTCCTTGTATTATGGATGAAGGAGCTTTACCTTTGGAAAGCTAGATAACGTGATTAAGTTCATGGAGCTAATGGAAGAACAAGGCTTCATACCTAGGCCTGGCTCCAGAACTCAGGCTCTTCACCACTTCATAATAGTACTTCTATTTTGTGTTAAATACTTTTAACTCCTTTCAAAAGTTGGAAGATCTCATATCAGATAAAGTTTAAAGGCAGTTTAATTATCAATCTTTAATGTATTTCAATAGATTAGTGATGATCTGTATATAGTTAAATCTTGGTAGAACTTCAGTGTATCATTTAGTTCTTTCTCTATTCACATATAACTACACTTAAATGCTCTGTATCAGTTATCCTTTTCTTTGAGATCTTCCTCAGCCTTTCTTTCTAGGCTTTAATAATTCATATTCTTAGAAATTTGTGCAACTTAAATTTCTCTGCCTAGAGATGGAAACAGTCATCTTTCATTTAAGCTATACCTTTCTTTAAAGAACAGTTACCAAGTAAACAAGTTAACCCAGTTTAATGTAGTTCAGAAAATGCTTAATTGCCCACATTTTGAACTTTGAAGGTTATGACACAGCCTCAAAAAGTGATGGAGTCTAGCAAAAGATGTTTTTGTTAGGCAGTTGTATGGACAGAAACAATGAGACTTTTCAGATGTTTTTCAAGAGAATTACTTATTTAAGTTTTTCTTAACTTGGTATTGTGAAGAGAAATGGAAGATATGTGGCTTCAGCGTTTAAATATCATTTGGAAAATGTTTTTAGGAATTAAGTCATTGCATATTTGGGTATCTGAAGCCCAAAATAAGACAGAACCTTAAAAAATAATAAATATATTTTCTGTGTTAAAAAAATTAAACCAATAAATATCGATAATCCAAGGGGAAAAGAATGCTGTAAGAAACATTTGTTATATTGTATTGGTTAAATTGTTTTTCTGTGGATTTAGATTGTAGTTTTAAAGGCTGCTTTTATTTATTTGGCTTTTGGATTACTCTTTCTGTGCTTTCTAATGTGCTGGCTTAAACTCTGCCTACCTTCATCCTATCTAAAGTAACATACTCTATTTCAATACATAAATGCAATTGGGGAGCTCCTTTTAAAGAAATAACTTGGATGAAATTTTTCTTATGAATGATTACCAAAAATGGGGATTACTTAAGGTTAAATAGAATTCCTTTGCACTTGCAGCTTCTCTTAGTTGGATCCTGTTTTTTGTTTGTACTTCTCCTTTAGTTCTCTCTCAGTAGGTATGATGTGACCCTTTTTATGATCTTGAAAAAGAACAGTGGCGCCAAGAGAATACTGACCAGGGTCTTTCAGCATTTTAATACAGTAGGTCTCACAACTCTACAGTTTTAATCTCACAATTACTGATGTATTTCTTTAAATTACTGAAAAAAATAGAGATTTTAGAGAAGGTTCAGACAGTTTTAAACTTCAGGTAAGAAAATGGCTGCTCTGTTTCAGCATCATTTTGTAAATTGAATGTTTATTATGCCAAGTGCTAGAAATCAAAATTAATAAGCTTTCAGAGCAGAAATTGTTAAACAGTGGCCCACTTTTCTTTTTCCTGTCATTTGAACTTATACCTTTTTGTTTAATTTGCTGGAGAATATGATTTAAATTTTACACCTTTAAACAAAGCCCCGAGGCCAATTTTATGCTGAACAAGTAAAAGAAAAAGCGAGAGTAAGACAAGTAGGAGCATCCGCTGTTATAGATCAGTGCGTTTCCTGCTCACCCTAGTCCTGGGGTAAATAAGATCTCTGCTTGGGTCACAGACTATAACATTAAATCTGTTAGATGTGTGAGGCAAGTCCCACAGTTAGGAATGCCATCTCTGTGAATTGTGGTTGGAGTAGGATTTTTCTTCTGGTAGAAAGATAATCACTTCTTGGTAGTTAAAATTGTTGATAAAATCATAGGTAATGGGACAGGAGGAGGAGATGTTTTTATTTTTTTGCCCCTTGTTTTTACTGATGTATTTTAAGACTACCATTAAATAGATGTACTACCCTATTTCTCCATATTACTGGGGTTATTCAGATTTTACTAACTGAATTAATACCCATAAACCCAAGTTTGATCTGTTGGGTAGTTGAGAACCTTAAGTATAGATGTCATTCTGATGTCTGGTTAACCAATTCGTCTTTTTGTTTAGTTTTGTTTTTAAATCTGTTTCTACTTGGGTGGCAAAGGAGTATATAGAAAACCGTTTTTGAGGGCACTGTGAAAATTACCTGAAAAAGTATTTTCTAACATGATGGATATGTCTTACTTGAGAATTTCAATAGTTCAGTTTATTTTAGAGCCATAACTTGCTACTAATAAGGGAAAAATCAGATATGAAAATGAATGGCATTCCATAGGCAAAAAGAATAAGTACTCATTAGTATTCTTTCTAACAGGTGACTTCTTTGGGCCTGGAATGCAAGCACATGATAGCCTTCTTAATGAGTATTGTACTAAAAGTGAACTGCTCAGTATGGCTTGCTGATTTGATTTTTCAAGTTCAGTTCGTGTTGAACATTATTTCTGTTCCCTCTAAAATGCAACATACAAAAATGAAATAAAATTGTAAAAAATCTTAGTGTCAGTACTATTTATTAAACTTTTATAACCTTTGCAAGAAATTTTAAAGTGGCAATTAGAAAAAGCTGTTACCTTGAGATATATTTATAAAGAAATGTATATTAATTGGATGGAATCTTGGTATGTACTGTAAGGTTTTATTTATGAATCAAAAAATCTTTTGCTACCATAACAATTCATTTGGTTAACTGAGTGATATACCTCAGTTGAGGATTAGTATGTCTTAGTTTTTCAGGTTCTTTCTGGCTTAGTCCATACATTGTTGAAATCTTCACTGGAGAAAATCTTCAAATTTCCAAATTTCCAACATAAAGAAAACTCTCTCTTCTCCAGACAGCCTTATATTAGGATTTATAAGGTTTTTTGGGGGGGATGTGTTTTTAAATGGCCTCACACATTTTTCCTTTTTCTTTTTGACAGGAATCTTTTAGTCCTTCTGTACAGTTGCACCTTGTACATCAAGCACCATGTAATGTTCCTCCTTACCTCTCAAAGAATGAATCAAATCTTGGGGACCTCTTACTGGGCTTTCTTAAATATTATGCTACAGAATTTGAGTAAGTGAAACTTTAAATTGTGTATATTTGTATATAAGTGAATGCTACAAATTGGGTCAGAAACTGTATCAATTTCATTGTTATAAACTACTTCAGAAATGTATAGTTTATAAAATGTAATACCTAATGATATCCTGTTTCAAGCTAATTAAAAAAATTATAGTTTAGTAAGCCTACTATTAGTTGATTTCAGTAGTGATACCCTTTTATGTTTAGCTGTCTCTTTACATAGTAAGACTTGAATAAATGTGTTGGTGCTGTGTAGATGCTGTATAATTCGGAATATATATTTTATAGGAACTTAAAATTTGTAATTAAAAAATAAGCTAAAACAAACTTGGAAAAAGATGTAGATAATACTGGATATCTGGATAAATAGTTGTGTTTGTATGGTGTATACATCAAAGAATACTTCTCATTTTTTTCTCTTTTGGTGAGAGTGATATGTAGACATGAAATAGTGAAGTGTATAATCGGGCTGGCCATAACTGGAAGTTCTTACGGGAGTTCTAGGTCCAGGTAGAGTAGGATTAGGAGTTGTGTGCAACTCTTCTGATCAATTTGGGAAAGCTTCAAGGAGGGAATGAGAGAGTTTAGGAGTGGTGAAACATTAGAAGAGGAGAGTACAGTTACTGTAGGATACTGTAAGGTTTGGAAAGGTTTGGAGAGGGGAACGATAATAGTAAGAGTAATAAATTGCTATTACTTGGTGGGAAAAACTGTTGTAAGGAGATCGTATGTATTATCTCGTTGAGTTTACATGAGTTGGTGTTATTTTATGCCTGTTTTACCAGTGGGACATACAGAGAGGTAAGGAAACTGGCCTAAAATCTCATAGGTAGTAAGGGGAATATTTCAGATAATTTTGAATGCAAAATTCACTCTCTTAACTATGATACTTTACTGAAATGTTGATACTCCCTGCTGTCATGCAGTAGTTTTGAAGAAACCTCATTTATATAAGATAAAACATAGGGCCTGAAGAAGTGTTCTTTAAATTCCTTCAAATAAACTTCCATCTGTTTTGTTTATGTTTGTGTCTCCATTACCTTGCCCAATGCCAGATAGTTGGTACTTGGAAAATACTTGTTATAGAATCATTTTGAAGGATAAAGATTATGGATATAAATCAAAGATCCTGAAGGTGACTTAAAAATTACTGAATTAAGTTAACAAAAGGAGTGAGAAAAGTGCTAAAGGAAAGTAGTTCAAAAAGAATGAAGTTTTAATAATCCAGGTTAAAAATGATTAGGACCTGAATGTAAGCCTAGGCAGCAAAAATATAAAGGAAAGTGGAGCCTTCGTTTATATAGAGATGAGGAAAGATTTAAGTCTATATGGGACAGAAGAGGCTGTAACGATCATTGTGGAGTTAAGATTTTTTCTTAAGGTGTTGCAGTGATAAAGCTAATGTTTGATGAATGTTTACCTGGTGCCCTGCAGTATGCTGAGTGATTCCCATGTATTGTCTCATGTGATCCTCACAATAAGCCCCTTTCGAGCTTTGGGAATGTGTGAACTTTGTCCTCTGATGATACAGTTAGATAACCAGAGAACCAGGATTCAGATTCCAGTGACTCCAAAGCCACATGCTTAATTGTTAGACTGCATCAGCATATCTGTGGTGTCATGTCAGTTAGATATTGGGGAAGGTTTGTAGAGAGGGAAGGGATTCATAGAAGAAAGGTATTTTTCTGCTATGTTGAGTTTAGGATTAGAGCATCTAGGGAAATGCCTTGAAAATCACCTGCTTTTCAAGTGAAATGACTGAAACAAAATGGTAGATGTTCAGACTTGTGTGTTCACCTTGAGCTTGCTGTGTGGTGTGACTTGGCACTAGAATGCTTCTTCTTGGAGAGAGGTTTTGAACTTTCAGATACACTTGTTATTATGATGCCTGATTTAGGTGACATATTTATCTCCTGTTTGACCATGTAGGGCATTGTTGTTTCATACCAGATATTTTCAGAGATTGACTGTAGGGAGCGTAGCCAAGAGTGTAGTCATGGTAATGAAATAGGTGCCTGTTCTGAGAATTCTGGCAGCCATTAGAAGGGTTTGTAAGGATTTCTTCTGAAGTTTGAAATACTCAATTAAAAAATTCCCTTTACTGAAAGACAAAGAATTAAGTGCCTGTGAAAGGATGCTAGAGTACATGATATAACTGTTGCAGAGGTTTTTATACAGCCATTTAAAAGTTACTAAGATTTTCTTACCTGCTTCACTCACAGCTTTTTCCTTAAACCTTGCTGCTGAAAATTACAAAAATGAAGCCAAGTTTCTAGAAATGTACCCAGGAGCAGGGAACTGACAGTATAGGAGAAAGGGGGTCAGGTGGCTCAGGGAATCTGGAAAAATATACAGTCAGTTTAATCATTTTGTGTTTTAGGGAAAAGAAAAATTTAAGTTTTAGATATCTTATAGACTCATAGATACTAGAGATTCTAGGAACCTTAAAAGGTATCTATTTCATAATCGCCTTTATTTTCTTGATGCCTATTCACACATCGTTACTGCTAGTCTGTGTGTTGAATTAAAAATACATACTTATATACTTAAATACATACTTTTTTTTAAAAAAAGGAAATGCAAAGGTCCAATTTTTCTATCTCCTTTCTTATTCTTACTTATTCCTTATTTTATTTAATCAGTAAATCACTGAGTGCCTACTGTATACCACACTATTTTCTATGCACTGGGGATATGGCAGTTAAAACTGTCTTCATGGAGTTTATGTAGAGAGAGTCATGGAGAGACAGACAATAAACAAATAAAATGTATACTATGTTAGATGGTGGTAAGTGGAGAAAATTTTTTTTAAAAAAGCAAGAGATTCTGATGTGTGTAGTTGTTGCAGTTTTAATACTTGTATTGCCATTTAATACCTAGCATGGAGAGAATATTCTCACCAAAAAGATGACCTTTGAAAAAAAGACCCAGTAGAAAGGAAGTTGTGAGTTACGTGGCTACATGAGGGCAGAACCTTCTAAACAGAAGGAAGAGCAATTGCAAAGATCCTGAGGTGGAGGTTTGCCTGTGTTCAAGGAACAGCAAAGAGACGAGTGTGACTGGAACAGAGTGTAGCAGTTAAGGATGTCAGAGAGCTAAGGAAGTCCGGTCATGTAGGGTCTTGTAGTGAATTTTGATAACTTTGAGTTTTTCTTTTGAAGTGGGAAATCACTGAAGGGGTTTCAGTAGAAAAATTATGTGATCTGATTTA
Organism: Antilocapra americana; assembly: GCA_007570785.1. Lineage (NCBI taxonomy): Eukaryota > Metazoa > Chordata > Mammalia > Artiodactyla > Antilocapridae > Antilocapra > Antilocapra americana. Next base: position 11,494,597 of record ML661891.1, on the reverse strand, counting down.
GTTTGTAACATGTTGCTGGAAGAAAGTAGACTGAAGGGGGAGCCAGAGGCAGAAGCAAGGAGACTATTTAGGAAGATGATTGTGGTAGTCTAAGAGAAACCATGTGACTTAGTTAGATAAAAGTGGTTGCAGCGGAAGTGGATGAGAAGTGGTCAGATTCTGCTTATATTTTAATTTGCACCAGATTAATGTGACATAAGAGAAAGAGAAGAGCCAAGAATGACTTATAAGTTTGAGGCCTAAACAACTGAAAGTATGGAAGATGCCCCTACGTACAATGCGAAAAGCAAGGGAGAAACATTACTGATTTTTAATGTTTTAAGATTGAGATACCCACAAAATATTCAAGTAGAGATTTTAAGTAGAGAGTTGGATATGTAAGGCTAGAGTGCAGGAGAGAGGTCACAGTTTTAGGTGTCTTTCATCTGATAGGTGGGATTTAAAAGCTAGAAAACTTTTTGGGAAAACCAAGGGACTATAGATAGAAGAGAGAAAAGGTCCAAAGACTCACAAACCCTTAGATACATGGATGTCTTAGGTACACAAGGTTAAGAAGATACATGAATGTTTTAAGTGATGCAGTGAAGAGAGAAAGATAATTTAGAAGGTAGATATTTTGTGAAACAACTGGCCTAATTTCTCAAAAAGTCTGTTTAAAAAATGTGGAGGGAACGTTTCCAGATTGAAGAAATGGAACAATCAAATACAGTGGATGAAGCTTGATTGCAGTCTGATTGGGGTGGCGAAATTATAAAGGCATTCGAGTTACATTAATATCTTAATGCTGCTAATGTTACAAAGGAGAATGGCCTTATTCTTAGGTATATGCCAAAGGATTAAGAAATGAAGTTTCTCTCTGCTAGAGCTTAATAAACGGTTTAGTTCAAAATATACACGTATAGGTACACACACAAGCAAATGTGGCAGAGTATTAACAACTGTTGAATTGCTTTTGAGTTTTATGTTTTTTCATTTTCTTTTAATTAATTTATTTTTTATTGAAGGATAATTGCTTTATAGAATTTTGCTGTTTTCTGTTTTTTAAAAGCATTTTATTTTGTAGTGGGGTATAGCCGACTAAGAAACAGTGTTGTAATAGATTCAGGTGGATAATGAAGTGTCTCAACCATAGATATACACATGTACCTCCCAAATGTACACGCACTCTCCCCCAAACTCCCCTCCCATCCCGGCTGCCACGTAACACTGAGCTGAGTCCCGGCTGCTCTGCAGGAGGGCCTTGTTGGGTACCCACTCTATATAGAGCAATGTGGACATGTCCACCCCAAACCCCCTAACTACCCCTTCCCCCATACTTTCCCCCATATGCTTTTCATTTTTCCATTTGAAAAGTATCATAATACAAAGATGAACTAAAAATGAGATTAGGTATGAGAAGGAACTAATAAGTAGAGTAGTAGTCTAAAAGGAAGACTGTTTAAGAAAGGAGGGAAGCCAGTAGAATGTTGTGTTTTGGAATCAAAGGGGGAAAACATTTTGAGGAGGAGGGAGTGGCTATTTGTGTCACAGTTTTGATTGATCCAGTACAGATTTTGATTGATCCAGTACAGAATGAGAACTGGAAGCTGACCGTTGACGCACTGGTCAGTGTGGATGCCACTGGACCCTTGACAGGAGCAGTGTTAGTGTAACAGTATGGATAAAAAGCCTCATTGGTGTGAGCTAAGGAGAGAAAGGGAGGGGAGGATTTAGATACAGGTAGTGCAGCTAATTCTCTAGGGGGATTTACATGCGAAGGGGGCAGAAACAGTAGGGTAGGAATTGAAGGGTTAAGTGGAGTTGAGTATTTGTTTTTAGAAAGGAGAAATAACCCATGTTGATGGTAAAATTGGTGATACCAGAAAAGTTGTACATTTTTTTAAATAGTCTTGTTTGTTGTGCCTGCACTGGGCCTTGGTCGCTCTGTGTGGCCTTCTCTTGTGAGGGGGCTGCTCTTGGTTGCGGTGCTCAGTGCAGCTGCAGGCGGCAGGAGTCGCGGCGGTGGGCTCGGGAGGTGTGGTGCTGGGGCTTAGGGCTAGCGCGGTGCTGCACGGCACGTGGGATCTTCCAGGCCCGGGGCTCAGACTCACGTCCCCTGCATTGGCAGGTGGGTTCTTACCGCTGTGCCACCAGGGAGGTCCGAGTTGAAGTTAAGTTGTTGAACAGTCTTCTTGCTTGAATAGAGAAGAATTGGAATCTATACCACAAATGGAGTAGAAGCGCTGACAATTCATTATAGTAATGGAAAAAATATATACAGACAAGTGTGGATTGATGTGGTGGGAACTAGTAGGTGCTACCTTTTGGCTGTTTTACTTTTTTAGTGAAATGAAGCATGGACATCAGCTGGGAATGAGTGTGAGGGAGATTTGAGAAGTGAGGACAAGGTGTGACTTGTTATGGAGAAGAGTAAAGGAGTGAGTTAACTATGGAAATATAGTATGATTTCTGGGTAGTAGCATTTAGGAATCTTTTGAGCTAAGTCATCATGAATTTAAAATGATCATAAATTGAAAGGTCAGCATGGTTGCATGTATTTTTTTCTCCAGTCCTGTTTCTCTCCTTGGGAAAGGATTAGAATAAACAAAGATTTAATTATCGTTGTTCAGTGCTGCAAGAGCAGGTGTAGGAGAGTAGAGGGATGTGCAAGGAAGGGATTTTAATAGTTGACCCTGGACAGGGTATATTCAGTCTTGAAGATGTAGGCACAGTGTGGTCTGCAGGACATCTTGGTGGTAGTTTCCAATAGTTACTTGTAAATTTGGGTCTGGGGCTTAACAGCTGGAGAAAAGACTTAGGAAAAGAAGCATCAGAGTACTGAAACCTGGCCCGGGATGGGCGCTCTAGCATTTGAAGAAGATTGAAAAAGACGAAAGTCTTGATACCAGCATGTAAAGGGTCAGGCAGAAGAAAAGCCAGTCAAAACAGAGCTCTAGGATTCAAGTTTTTTCTGTGTACAGGATTTGAAATCCCTAACAAAGTGTTTGTTTGTGTCTCAGCCCTTAGTTATTATTAAGACCAAAAAAAATACCATTTTTTTCACTTAATTTGACTAGTTTCAGCATACATGCAGCCTTGTGGTATCAGACCCATCATTTTATCTTTGCTATACTTGAATTTTTCTTTATAATGTAGAAGACTACATTTCCAATTTAATCAGTTGTCTCAAAGTACTTTGTCACAAAAAAATGAATACCAGTCCATTACTATTACTGATGAAAAAAAGCCAGTGTCTTACCAATAAAAAGTCAGTAGTCGGTTTTATATTCAAAAGATTGTTGTTGTCTAATCTGTCTTAGATTAAATTAAGTCCCATATCTGTTGTTTTTTCCCTGATCATCACTCTTTTATAGATTGTCTTATTTTATACTTTAATTATTGAGTGACAATAACAGATTTTCTTATGGCAAAGAAGTCACAGTAGAGAAATATGTTATGACAAAAGGCTTAGTTTAGAGCCTGTTTTAAAGAAGGAAATGTGTAGGAAAAATATTTCTAAATTACCATTTGGATTCTACATTGGAATTCACCTGTAAGATTTGAAATATTTAATAATTTAGACATATTTAAAAGTTCTTTAAAAATGCAGTAGTTTGAATCAGTCTAAAATAGTAGTGATTCAAATATTCTTTTTTCCCCTCTGAAGTACTTCAGATGATACAGTTGTTTAAATAATTGTTTGGGCTGATTATAGGTTGAAAATTAAACAATATCTGGTTAGGGATGAAAAAGTGAATATGAATCTGTTACATATGTTTCTGTGATCCAGTTTAGAAATTCAGGGTTGAGTTTAATAGAAATAAGGAGAGTCCTTTGATTTAAGGAAGTAAAAGTTTTAGTTTAACAGCTGGATGGGGTGTTTCAATATTTTAAACTTGTCTGAGAGGAAAAAATCAGTCCACCTCTTTTTTTTTGACATAATGTTTCCAATATTAATTCTACTGCAGATTCACCTGTCCTGTAAGTTGACATTTAAAACAAGGAGTCTCAGGAAAAAGTTCATTTTTAGTAATGAAAGTTGTCTTACATGGTATGAAGTGAAGTAGCACCAAGTGTAATTCTGCTGTAACCTTGTTTGGTTTGGCAGGGTGGTTATAGAACTCTCCCCTCTACATTGTTATCTTTAAGAAGATTTTGGAAACACACTTGGACCAGTAGAGCAGTACTTCTCTTTTGTTCGAAGTCCACACTGATGGAGCTGCTGTACATTTAAGGACCTAAAACATCTTACTGTAACCAATACTAAGTATTTCATTTTGACAGCCCACTTACTTTTAAAAAGCATAAATTATGACCTATATTTTTAAAGAACTTAAAGCTGTCTTTGCAAGCTATTCCTAAACTGTACTCTTAATAAAAAATAGTCGTACTTTGAGGATCATTTTCAATTATGAAACTTCACAAGTTGCAATGTTTTCTTGCATGTTTAACATAGAAATTGGTCAGTTTTCCAGAAACAAATGCCATGTTTGATCCAGGGTCATATCCTTATGGATTCTCTAATAAATAGAGCAAGAGCAGGATGAGTGTTGCATTTGGAACGTCCTAAACTGTGGTCTTCCTCCTACTGGAATGATGGAGAAAACGGAACACAACTGAAAAACAGAGACCAGCTTCCCCCAGACTCATTTTTCTCTTGAATACAAGCTGAATTCAGTTCAGTTCAGTTGTGTCAACTCTTTGTGACAACATGAACCGCAGCATGCCAGACCTCCCTGTCCATCACCAACTGCTGGAGTTTACCCAAACCCACGTCCATTGAGTCGGTGATGCCATCCAGCCATCTCATCCTCTGTCATCCCCTTCTCCTCCTGCCCTCAATCTTTCCCAGCATCACAGTCTTTTCAAATGAATCAACTCTTCGCATCAGGTGGCTAAAGTATTGGAGTTTCAGCTTCAACATCAGTCCTTCCAATGAGCACTCAGGACTGATCTCCTTTAGGATGAGCTGGTTGGATCTCCTTGCAGTCCAGGGGACTCTCAAGAGTCTTCTCCCAACACCACAGTTCAAAAGCATCAATTATTTGGCAGTCAGCTTTCTTTATGGTCCAACTCTCACATCCATACATGACTACTGGAAAAATCATAGCTTTGACTAAACGGACCTTTGTGGGCAAAGTAATGTCTCTGCCTTTTAATATGCTGTCCAGGTTGGTCATAACTTTCTTTCCAAGGAGTAAGCGCCTTTTAATTTCATCGCTGTAATCACCATCTGCAAAGTCTGCCACTGTTTCCTCAGTTTCCCCATCTATTTGCCATGAAGTGATGGGACCGGATGCCATGATCTTAGTTTTCTGAATGTTGAGCTTTAAGCCAATTTTTTCACTCTCCTGTTACACTTTCATCAAGAGGCTCTTCAGTTCTTCTTCACTTTCTGCCATAAGGGTGGGGTCATCTGCATATCTGAGGTTATTGATCTTTCTCCCAGCAATCTTGATTCCAGCTTGTGCTTCCTCCAGCCCACCGTTTCTCATGATGAACTCTGCCTACAAGTTAAATAAGCAGGGTGATAATATGCAGCCTTGACGTGCTCCTTTACCGATTTGGAACCAGTCTGTTGTTCCATGTCCAGTTCTAACTGTTGCTTCCTGACCTGCATACAGGTTTCTCAGGCAGGTCAGGTGGTCTGGTGTTCCCGTCTCCTTCAGAATTTTCCACAGTTTATTGTGATCTACCCAGTCAAAGGCTTTGGCATAGTCAATAAAGCATAAATAGATGTTTTTCTGGAACTCTCTTGCTCTTTTGATGATCCAGCGGATGTTGGCAGTTTGATGTCTGGTTCCTCTGCCTTTTCTAAAACCAAGCTTGTTTTCTGAAACAAGCTGAGTAGTTATATGTTTTTAAAATGTTTTTTGAAAAAAGAAAACTTATACAAAATTATTATAAATTAAAAAAACAACAACAGTGTAAGGTTAGGCCTTACTAAAGACTGGACAGTCGACCTTCAAGCATGCTGATAAAATTGTTTTGCTTGACTAAAACCTCACTATAAACAGCTACATCTGATACACAGCAATAACATTATGTTTTCATAGAGTATTTTTTTCTAAAATTTCTACCATAAATACTATCAGTAGAGGTACACCTGAACAAAAATGACTTAATGAAACCAAAAAACAACACAAAAAGATTTCCTCTCTTAACAAATAAAAATTCTTACTGGGGTTTAACAAGAGACAGTTTTTTGCTTACTTAAAGATTATTTTTCACATTACTTCATTTATTCAAAAAATATTTATTGAATACTTAGTTGATACTAAGCAACTAAGTGAACAGTAAAACAAAAATAAATCGCTCAGCATCTTGGAGCTTCGTCTAGTTAGAGGAGACACAGTAAATAACGTAAATAAGCAAATGATTAGAAATCGTAAGTGTCATGGAGACAAAAGAAGTAGAGAAGGTGAAATGAGACTTGAAGTGCAGAGAGCTGAAGCAAATCTCTGATCCATGAGAAAATCAGAGTATGCCCAACTATTGATAAAATAAAAATAGTAAAAGGGAAGTTGAGAAAATAACTAACATGATTAATGTTTTTCTTTTCTTTAAAGTTGGAGTATAATTGCTTTATGATGTTGTGTTAGTGAACTGTACAACAACCTGAATGTTTTTCTTTTTACAGCTGGAATAGTCAGATGATTTCAGTTCGTGAAGCCAAAGCCATTCCCAGGCCTGATGGTATTGAATGGAGAAATAAATACATCTGTGTAGAAGGTAGTTTTCCCACAACTGCTTTCTGTTTACCATCCAACTCATCTAGCACTGACAGAATCACTTGAATAATTTCAGCTTATATTCCATGTAAAAGTAATACATTTATGGTGGTTTATAAGTTTTTTAATCATAAGATTTTAATTTTTAAAAAATGATTTAAACTTCTTTCGTTGTAAGAAATAATAAATTTAGGTGTTAAATGTTTCTACTCGGTAAGATGTAAGCAGTCTGCATGTATCCCTCATGCTCATAGTTGGCTTAAATTTAGTTTCATGAGTTATAGGTGAAAGAAAACACTGTCTTCATGTGATGATTCTTTGAAATGAAATTAGTTTTCTTATACTTAAATAGAGATAATTGATTCAAGCTTGAGCTTTATTTTATGACTATAAATTGATTTTCCCTTTAAAATTAAATGCTGTGAGATAGTTTATTCTCTAAAATTAATTTACATGTAGATGAATATTTCTTTAGGTCGGTGGAAACTGACTTCAAGAGGCAATATTGTTCTTACAGATGCCAGGTTGATGACATTTATAAATCTTGAAATAAAAAGGAATTAAAGGGTTGAAATTTGGCATTTGTAGGAAAACATCAAATTTAAAATATTTTAATCTTGAATTATAATGCAACATTTTAAGAGTTTATAAATGTGCAATTGAATCTCTTGCTTTGGTGTTTGGTTTGCTAAATTGCACAGTGTTTATATTATTTTAGTTACTTTGTTCTTGTGAATATTAAATACGGCTTTAAAGTGCTACACACTATGTGATTTGATAGTTCGGCATCTGTTCTAAGAAGTACAGTGATGATAAACTCTTTTTTGAAATAGCCTTTCTGAACAATTAAAAAAAGGAATTTTAAAAATTATGGACCTGAGTAGATTACATGACATGCCTAAAGTTAACTTCTCCATCAGGTTCATGCTTTTTTGAGGTCTTCCCCCTCATTCTGACAACTTCATTCTCTTTCTGTTTAGTCCCTCCTTACAAGTTTATGGCATACATAGATCTGATCTTTGAAAAATACTCTTGACTTGATCCTACTGACTTGATCCAGTAGGTCCTGCTGGATCTTTCTATACTTTTTTCCTCTTTTTTTAGTGCTAAAATTCTTAAACTCTAATTTTAACCTGCTGCTGGCATTATTTCACCCCCATTTCACTCCTAATGCCTTTAGTTATCCTCCCTTTCTCACTTTTATCTTCAGTTTCCTTATTCTCTTAAATAGAATCAGTTTGTATCTGTATACGAACTCCTCTCTTATTTTGTGGGTGAAGGGTGAGTGGAGTCAGGATGAAGACATGGAAGGTAATGTTGGACACACACACAGGGTTCATTCTTTTGCTCTCTTGCCTCGGGCACTTGCTGTCCTGTTTTTCTCTCGCTGCCAACAAAGTCACCGTTCTCACTGCATCTTTTTAAAGCCACTTAGTCACACCATAATTCTCTGTACTGTCTGCCGTTCTCCCTGGTATTAAACCTCTACTTTCAAATGGTCTTTTAAGTTAAATTGAAAATTACCTTTCTGTGATATTTGACACTGACCGTATCTCTTGGTACAGTGCTTTTATTCTTTTTGATAACTCTTATTCTTTAACTTACATTTATTCTTTTCACAGTAGGTTCCTGACTCGCTACTTCTTCAAAAATCTTACCTATTTTTGTGATTTGAACTTCATATTTTTGTGGTTCAGACTTAATACCTGTGCTGGTTACTTCAATTTTAGACATCTCACTTTAATGGTATCTACTTTGATAGTTCATAGCTATTATAAAAGTATTTTCTGTAAGCATAAATCTAAGAAGATGCAGTTGCTATTATGTAGGTCAGAAACTGTCAAATATTGGCAGTTTGATGTAATTCAACCACATAAAAAACTGAAATTCTCATTTTAATAATATCTTGTTTATATATGCATTTAACATTGTAGAACCTTTTGATGGAACAAATACAGCAAGAGCTGTGCATGAAAAGCAGAAGTTTGATATGATCAAGGATCAGTTTTTAAAGGTAAATAATGCATCAGATTAACTCTAGAAACATTAGTGCACTAGTGTGCTTTGAAAATTAAAAAAAACAAGTATGTGATAGAAAAGACGCGCTCTGGTTCCTGTGATAGGGAGCAGTCGGTGGGGCACAGTAGGGACTCTTTTAGTTGGATTTAGAACTGCTTTGCCTCCACAGAGATCTGACTCTGCTTTTACTCACATGGCTTTTGCTTTGTGGAAATAAGCATTTTTCCACTGAGCTTATTATTAAGCTCCCAAAATGAATGAATAAAATTTAAAGGACTTCTTTCTCTCCTTAAAATGTCAGAGATCCTATAGCTTTAGAAGACAGCCATGTCTGTTCCATGTTTTTCTTCTGTATACCCAATTGTAACAAGAAACTAGAGCTCCATTTTATCTTTATTTATATTCTGAGAAGTTAAAACAAAATATGTGTATTGTGTTTGTGTGCACACACATTTTATATATATAAACTTTAATCATATATATGTAGACTCTAGTTTATTCCTTAGCTTCCTAGTCTGCAGTATGAATTTATTCATCAGTGATTTTGCTAGGATTCACTCCTAGCTTCAAGTAATTCAGCAGTACAGAGTAGAAACACATTGTTAGAAATACATACTTTGGGATGTATAAGAGAGAGTGCTTCACAGAAGAAAGAGATCAAGGAATTTCAGAGGTTTAGTTTTTTTGTTATCAAGACATCCAAGTAGATTTTATTTTGATGATAATTAAAAATGCAAGTGTATCATATTACAAGCTGTCCTTCAAATTAGGCCCTCTTAGTTTGTCAAACAGAACAGAAAATTTTAAATGAAATGGAATTCTGCAGGGCAAACCAGGTATCCAGGAGGGGATATTTTGTCTATCAGATTAAATTGAGAACTCAAAAATTGCACTTCTCCGTTGTCGTTCTTATTAATGAGTGTGCCTGCGTGCGTGCTACATCGCCTCAGTCATGTCTGACTCTGCAACCCTGTAGACCGTAGTCTGCCGGCTGCTCTGCCCATCGGCTTCTCCCGGCAAGAAGACTATGGTAGATTGCCGTGCCCTCCTCCAGGGTCTCCCTGACCAGGGCCGAGCCCGCGTCCCTCAGGTCTCTTGTTCTTTACTACTAGCGCCACGTGTCTTTACTTCTGATTGTTTTGGTATAAGACCAGTATTTTTAGTCAGTTGAACAACTGAAGTGCGAACAGACTCAAAGATTGCAGCCACATTTTTTGGTACTGGGCCTAATTTTTAGCTTATAGACAAGAATTTCATTTTCCTTCTTTTTTTTCTTGTTAAAAATTCTGTTCACTCTTCTAGATTCATTGTATAAAATGCTTTATTTACTCTCCTTTATAAATACAATTTTTAATTGACAGAGCTTTCTAGATACAAACTAAGTCAGTCAAATAATTGAAGTAGTCTTTCCCTACTCTCTCAAACCCAAAGCTTTTGTATTAATTACTTTCATATTTTAAATGACATCTAAACCTGTGAATCAATGTTAATATTGTCAGTTGCTTGTTTTTGTACCACCTGTGTGTGCATTTCTTTATAAATGAATTTGAACTATACAGATGTAATTTTTAAATAACATTTTGTTTCAGATGACAGAAGCAATACTTCTACTCCTATTAAAAACTTGGAAAATTAAAATCATACACAAAAAAAGTTACCCCAAGTTTTACTGCCTAGGGAAATCACTGTTAACATTCTAATAACTCCCCTTTCAGTCCTTTGTTTCACATATATTTTAGGTTTTAAGAATGATTTTTTCTTTCTCTTCCAGTCATGGCACAGATTGAAAAACAGAAAAGATTTGAACAGTATACTACCTTTAAGAGCTGCTATCCTGAAAAGATAACTGGCCTCTATTTCTTAATAAAGAAAACAGTAGTAACATCATAATACGTTTTGTCTACCTTCATCGTGGTTTCTTTTTAATTGTTCTTGTTTTCATGTTTTATTCTTAAGACATACTTATATAAAGAGTGCGTATTTTATTATGACATTTCCTAATAAAACCTTTTGATTTAAAGATGTATTTTTGAAAATGTTTACATTGATGATTAGTAATATTATGGCATGAATTTTCAGGAGATCAGATAAAGTATTTTTGGGGGAATTATCTGAGCAAATAAAAGGTTTTTGCTATAACTTTAATTGTACCACATGCTAACTGAAGAGACATGTGGACTTTTTTTGGAAAGGGTCTGATTCCTACATCCTTAGAGTAGGACCCTCAATAGATGGTTTGTTGCCTAAGTCTGTTCTAGTGAAGTGAAGGTTTGAGTTAATTCAGTTACTTGAAGCAGAATGACATCTTTGATTTCACTGAAACAACTACAGAGGCAGGAAATACTGGACAGTTGCCCTAAGCCCTCACTTGACTCATCAGGAAAGACTGAGGCTCTAGTTGTGTACATAATAGCATTTCATTAGTACCTCACATGCCTTTGGTGGACTCAAGATTGCTTTAAAATTTTGTGTTGAGCAACAGTACATTTTGCACTAGTAATATGAGCACTAACTCTGTATTGTACAGCAGTTAGGGAATTGTTTTGAAGAATCAGTTCAGTGTAGACATTTTGAAAAGATTAAGTTCTCTGCTTTATGATAGCTTAGTGCAATATGCCCTTTTGCTTTACGTCCTGTTTTTCTGCTTTTATTTTTCCTGTGATATGAAACAACAGAAACTGAGAGATCAAAATTGAGATTATATCCTATTGATAGATTCAGAGTTTTATCTGTGAATAATTATAGGATTGTAATCTAAACTGGAAGTTGTCGGTAGTAAGCCACTATAAAGTGTTCTAGATAAGACATAAAATTATTATAAATAAAAGCATAGCATTTGTAAAGGTTTCTTTTTTAGTATTTCTTTTCTACAAGAAGAAATGGTGGCTGCTAAAAAAGCTACGGTGTTTATTAAGGTTGTTTTTGGTGTAAATATTTGTAAGTTGGTCAGTGCCTGTAAATTTAAATATAAATAATCTTAAAAAACAGTTCCAAGTTTTTCAAAAGGACTGTGTACAACTTTTTTTAGACCTGCTGTGGCACAGTTTGTTACCTCTAATGTATTTGGATTTTTTGCAGACCAATTCAAATGCTAAGACTTGCTTTTTGACTTGTAAAAGGTGCATATTTTCATTTTTTTCTTTAAGTTTAAAATTTTGTATGATCAAATGGAATAAAGTTTATATATGAAAATTGTTGATACTTTTTTTGGGGGGGGTTGTTTTTTTCTGTGGAAGTCTTCTGAGATGAGGTTGAGGGTGTAGTTCTCATCTGGAACTGAACTGAATCCAGTTATTGTGTGTAATTATTTAGATTATGCAGAGAATCTTGGAATCAGGTTCATTCTTGGTTAAGCCAGCTAGCCACATCAGCACATATTTCTCTGGCATTTCCACACAGATGTATTTTTCAGTTTACTAGTGATTAATGCTTTTGAAGTAATTAAGCTTTATATACTAATTCTTTTTTTCCCCCTGAAAATTTCTCTTAAATGGATTTTATACTGTGCAGCTCTTCTTTATCAGAACGTGTTGAATTTAGTTAACATTCTAGTAATGACTCCAGGTAATAATTACAAACAGTGACTAATAGCCATAGTACTTCATAACCCTGTGTAGCTCTCAGGCGTCTAGGGCACTCTCCCTCTGCAGCATCATGACTTTTCCTAGTAAAACCCCAGAATTTTATCATGGCCATCCTCACTGCCACTGTTTTCTCAGCTTTCAGTGACCACTGGGGGCTCCATTTCAGTGCCCCTGCTTTTCAGCTGTATTGCTATAACAAATAGATCAAAATGTTAATAAATTTATACCCAATTGTAAATCAATACAAAGTGGGTATTTCAATCAATACCCAGTTGTAAATCAAAGCTAAGATTATGCACTTGTGACTGCTAAATATGTCAGATAAGTGGTATGTCAATATAAGAAATTTTTAGGCTTTTAAACTGTCTTCAATATGAATTACTTATTTGCGTTATGAATAATACATTCTTTCATTTTCTATTTATATTGATCTGGCCATTTCTGTTTATTTGCATTGTTAAGAAGGTAGTGTTAGAAAGTTTAAAACATGCAGTTTATACTGCAGTTCTCAATTTTGGATTGGTTTGAGCTAGAATCTTTACAAATCTTGTTGACTGTAGTTAGTGTTCCTAAGAAATTTTGAGTTAAGTGGAGGGAATACACAATGACTACCTGTGGTTTTGATTAGTATTTAATAGATTCCCATAGCTGTAATTGGTTCCTTTTTGTCCTAGTGAGCAGACATTTGGGATTACTAATGCAAAAGTCTAGCTCCTGTAAGAGAAGGCATATTTCTGATGTTAAACCTGATTTAGTGAACTCTGGAAGACTGGACTCTGCTGTCTTCCCTCACATGTCCCCTAGCTGATGTTTCTGAACTGTGTCTCAATTAGCTGCAGGTCTTTGCTTACACACCTAATGCACACCCACAAGCTCATGTTACTGGGGAATACCGCCTAACTTACATTTATCATCTTTAACAACTCTATGGATAGAATTTGCTGTAATTAAAATTCAGTGTTAGCTCTTCTAGCCATAAAATCATCCTTAGGAAAAAAATACATATTGTAAAGATATCTCTACTTGTACATAGCTGGTCTTGGTCCTGGTGTCTTCAGTGCAGGGGACATTGATTAAGCACCTAATATGTGCTAAGTATTTTGCTAAGCTTCCATGCTTGTAAGAAATGGGGATAGTGGGACAAAGATTAGTAACAAAATTACCGTCTAGGGGGGAAAGAGACACAAACAATTTGAATATAGGATAATGTGAGAACTTGAAGCAGTAGTGTTGAACTTAAGCTGGGGATTCCAGAGAAGGGTACAGTCTTGAATGATAATTATACAGGTAAATAAAGGCAGGAAGAAAGTTTCAGGGGAGAGGAATTTGTAAAGACGGGGGGTGGGGGTGTGTGTGACTTGATATATGTTAGAACCGCTGACTTCTAAAGAGGGGAGGCAGCTATGATGTGAGTTGTTAGTGTTTATCTTCCCAAGGAGCTTGGGCTTTAGTCCTAGAGCAGTGGAAAGCTACTGAAGTCTCTTAAGCATGGGCACGGCATGATCTGGGCCTTTGGGTTGACTTTCAGACAAAACAGACTTTGGCCAATGTAGGGGAAATTATTCCTCTTCATAGTTTAAGATTTGTGGAGATAAAATTTTCCTAGCTGAATAATCCAGGGGTCACTGAGAAAGAAAACACAGTTTATTGATGTGCAAATATAAAAGGAGACTGGGGTTCAAAACTGGGGTTTTGAAATGGGCCGACTTTGTCTCCCATTCGGTCGCTCTGCTAGCAAGGAGACCTTGAGCAAGCTAGGTAGGCCTTGGAGCTCTTGGGAGCCACAGCAGCCTCGCAGTTAAACCTACCGCAGCAGAGCTGGCGGGGGCACAGTTACGAGTGCCTGAACTACTAGGAAGTGCTCTGCTCTGTAAGAGAATGGTTGTCAGGTTGGGCTAAGGGCCCACTGAGTGGCTCAGCACGGCCCCAATAGAGGCAGGGGCCCCTCGGAGCGGTGCCCGCCGGTTGCCCGAACGCGGCCTGGACTGGGGCGGGGAGGGCGGGAAACTGGCAGACGCCGGGGAAGAGAGAAGCCGAGCCCGGGCCCAGTAGCTCGGTGGCGAAACCTCTTGACGCCTTCTATTTAAAGTCGCGGGGCCCACCCGCCCCCGGAGGGAACCCGAGCCGCCGCGCCGGGCCGGAGGCGCCGTCAGAGGGAGAACAGCAGGCGCGGCGCGGGCGGCTCCGGCTCCAGCTCCGGCCCGGCGGGCGCGATGGAGAGCAGCGACGGCAGTCACGCCGCGGAGAGCGCCCTCGGCTCCGACGAGGAGGAGGCCCGGGCGCCGGACGCCGAGGAGGAGTCGGGGGGCGAGGAGGACGAGACGGCCGTGGAGTCGGAGTCGGAGTCGGAGCCGGACGCCAGGTACGCGGGCCCCCGCCCGCCCGGGGCGGGCAGACGCCGCACCCTCCCTTCGCTCTGGGGCGCCCGCGTTCGAGTCCCTCGAGCTGAGCGCCCCTTCTCGGGGCGCTGCCTTGTGAAGGGCTTGGAGGTGCTCGCAGGCAGCTGGAGTGACAGGCCCGCCTGCAGCGCCAAGCTCATCCCTCCCCACCCCCTCCTCCTTCATTACCAAACCCTGCCCCAGCCAGCTCCTTGGGACGTGCATGCAGCTCTTGTTTATTCCGGGGGTTTACTTGGGTCCTGCATCACTGCACAGTTGTGCAGAAACGTTTGTATTTGTCCCAAAGCCTAGGAACAATCTTTAAAGCCTGAGATAGAGGAGAAGCGGGTGGGGTGGGGAGGCGGAGAAGGCTTTTCTGGAAACTTCGAACGAGTATAGCTCTCCTGAATGTCTAGTGCTTGCCTAAGGTGCCAGAAGACGACTTCGTTTTGGTACAAAGGCCCATATATTCTCTGGAGAAAAGAAGTTTGAATTTTTCTCACCCTTGCTATTAAAATACTGTTTTGTTGTTGTTGTTTGATTTTTTGGTCGCAACTATTTCAACACACGTGAATACAATTAGGAAAAACTATGTACAGATATAAGTCTCCCTCTAGTTCCATCTCCCTGCCTTCTTTCTTGGAGCCTCTAAAATGAGAATAGTAGGAATCATCTCTTCTTGATTCGAATTTGGTTTTATTCCTTGCTCTCTTTGAGTATGGGGTTTTATTGTTGTTAGTTTTAGGGTTTTCATTTGCTTTTTGGTTTATTAGTCAGTCGTGTCCCTTCCTAAACCTGTTATTTCAGTAAATGGTTTGGTAGGTGGATGAGCCCATGTCCCCCAGAGGTAAAAGTGCTCCCAACGGAGACCAGCAGCGCCCAAGCTGAAATCGCCCACAGAATGGCGCTGCTGAGGGAGAACTGTCCGTCAGATGAGTGGGGAGCAGGCACAGTCCCTGCCCTCAAAGACTTCCTGGAAGAAGTTAGGAAACAATATGGGGACCATGAGACAAGGTGCTAGATACATGAGAGAGGGGGGAAGGACAGCCCAGGGTGCTGTGGAAGGTCAGAGGCGTGGGTAGGTCTGTGGCTGCCTTCCAAAGTGGTAGGCATGCCATGGGCCCTGGAGAATGGGCAAGAGGTGCAGGAAGGAGCAGCAGAAGAGACGGCATCTGTGGGAGATGGGAAGGGCATCTGGGCAGTACTGGGAAGGAACGTTTGTCAATCCTAGCCTTGATGGCCCTTTTCCTTTAGTGGTGTCCAGGATCCCCCTAGCCTTGCCCAACCAAAATTTGCCTGCAGAGAATCTGACAGCTGGTTTACTCTCAAATGTGAGCAGCGGGGACTTCCCTGGTGGTCCAGTGGTTAAGACTCCACTGCAGGGGATGCAGGTTTGATCCCTGGTCAGGGAACAAGATCCCACATGCCATGCGATGCACGTCCCCAACCCCAAGATAATTAAAATGTGAGCAGCTGACAGCAGTTTAGAGTACCACTTTGGGGTTGCCTTGCCTTTTGACAGAGGTCAGGATCTTCAGGTAAAGAGTTGATTTATCTGCAGTAAGCTTCAGCCTGCTGTGACTACAGATGGTAAGGTGGACACCAGGCCAAACAGAATGAGTAGAGTGGAGGGAAGCATGAGGGAAGAGGTAGGTGATGGTGGAGGTCTGAAAACCATTCCATTTAAAAATTTTTGGATTTGATGACATAAGTAACAAGAAATCAGTAAACTTCTGAACAGGATTTAGGAGAACAGAGTGGTATTATTGAGAAATGAGACTGATTGGCAGACTGAAAAGTTGGGTTAAGGGAGGGCTCAGATCAGAGAGGCAGAAGCAGAGAGAAAGGAGATTTGTAGGGGTTGCTCCTCAGTATGGGCGAGGGGTAAGGAAGTGGCAGCTGAGCTCCTTTCAGGAGAGAGATGTAGGGCAGGAGGAACTCCTGGAAATTGGGAGTCCCTAAATTTCTTCTGCCTTGAAGTGTGATCAAAACCCACACCATTTTGATGGGCCTGAGTTTACAAATATGGCCTAAAGTTCTTTCTTCTGAGACTAGAATTGAGAGCTTGGAATATTCTCTATGGCAAGAATAAGGCCTCTTAGCTCCTCCATTAAAATTTTACAATTAAGAGAGGGCTCCCGTATGGCAAAACCAACATGATAATGTAAAGAAAATTAAATAAATTAAATTTAAAAAAAAGAGAGAGAGAGAGGGCCCCCTCACTCTTTATCAGGCTAGGTGCTAGGTGTTTACATATGTTTTCTCATTTTATCTTACCTATTTTAAAAAATGTTCTATTTTAATAGTTAATTAATCCACCTGTTTGGCTGTGCCTGGTGTTAGCTGTGGCATGTGGGATCTTTTACTTGCGGCTTTCAGCTGTGGCCTGTGAACGCTTAGTTGTGGCATGTGGGATCTAGTTCCCTGACCGGGGATTGCAGCCCGGCCCCCTGCACTGGAACCGCAGGGTGCCAGCCACTGGACCACCAAGGAGGTCCCTGTTTTCTCCTTTTAAACCCTTCAGCCACACTGTGAGGTAACTGTCCTGTTACATGTGAGAAAACCGAGGCTTTACATATTTACTGAGGTATAAGGCAGGAAAATGCTGGCTCTGTTACTGTCAGCCCCTGTTAGACTTCCGCCGCCTTCCTTCTTCTGGAGGAGAGACAGTTGCTTGCAATAAGGAAGCTTGAATGGCTCCAACTAGCTTTTACATGGAAAGATTATTAGAGGAAAAGGAAAGATCTCTTCTTTTGGAATAATAGTGAAAGTTTTTCTCTTCTTGAATGGAAACATTTCTTTAAGAGATCAGAACTATTCGCAGAGGATGAATTACAAATAGATTTATTTAAATTGAGAGTTACATGAAAGTAACTGAATGGAAATAGCTTAAGTAATAGCAGAATGATTGATTATGGCATCTCTTTGATGTGGAATTATTCAGCCATTTTTAAAATGTTACTTACGAAGAGTTCTAACATGGCAAGTGTGTATATTGAATTTGAAACAAAATTTGTAAATTTAGAATTTCACTATAAAGTAAATTATGTATTGGAAAAAGGTTTAAAGGGTTAATAAAGGTTAACATAATAAATAGCATGATAAAGGTTATGGTAACTTATTAACCTTAAGGTTAAAAAAAGTTAGTAGTGGTTGTCTCTGAGTGATGAGATAATGTCAACTAAACTTTCATTTTTGCCTGTATTTTTTGTTGTTTCTCTAATGAACAATGCACTTTATTATCAGAAAAAAAAACTTCACTTTTTAGAATTCAAAAGATACAAAGCATCATCTGCTTGTGTGTCTTTTCTTTGTCCTTCCAGGAATAATATATAGAATTATCTATAGCCACCTTTGAATCCTGGGGGGTGGGGGGGGAGGAAATCACTTTTAATTTTAAAGTAAAAAAAGATAACCGTTACACACACCAGTACTTATACGGGATCAGAGAGTTATCTTTCTGATGTATCATTCAGTGATACGAATATTGTTGGCAGGGAGAAGCCTGAGTGGAAACTCTGTTTTGCCATTCCATCATGGGCAAATAATCTATCCTCTCTGAGGCCCGTATTTCTCATCTGTAAAATAAGATAATTTTACAGATGTATGCCAAGGGGTAATTCGTGATAACTCCTATTTCATAAAGTTGTCATAGGATTAAATAAACTCTATGGACATGGGTAAGAGTGCTTTGCCTTTAGTAGGTTCCCAGTAAGTTGTAGTTTCTTACATCCCTTCAGACTAACCATTGTTGTCAGAAAAGCTACCTTCTCTCCACCATAGAGAGAAGATATCTTTCTATGGTGAAATAGAGAAATATATCTCTATTTTCAGTATGAGAAATGGTCCTATTCCACTTGGCTTTCCTGTATTCATTTGCTATACATTCATGGAATACCTACTTATAGCCATGGATCATGCTGGGGATACAAACATTACTAAGATTCCATTCCTGTCCTCAAGATAGTCACAGTCTAGGTGGAGAAACAGATGAACATAATTATGTCATTATCTGTTAAATGAAGTTTAAAGAAGGAAAGCTCTGTATGAAATACCTCAGAGTAGGTGGGAAATCCTGGGGTCTATCTTGCCTGCAAGGATTGGGAAAGGCTTCATCCCGGGCCTTTGGAGCAGCATCTTCAATCATAATGAAGTGCCCAGAGGGCTTATTGATTGTGGGTATTAGAAAAAGATTTTTATGTTGCTAAAACTGGATACAAAATTGTATGTTAAAAGCATCTCTATAAAACCTGCAGGATTTGAGAGCTAGGAGAGGCTATGGAAACATCTTTTCCCAATCAGTCCTTTTACACTTAGAAACTGAGTGTCAGGGGATATTTGTTTGAAGTCACAGAACTTTTTAGCTGCAGAATTAGGACTAGATCCACGTGTCTGGACTTCAGTGTTCATTTGTTTATCCATTCAGTGACTATGTATTGAACTCCCAGGCACTTACCAGGCGCAGAAGATACAGTAGTGAACAAAATGAACCAAGGAAGTCCCTGCCCACCTGGGAGTGGCTTTCCAGGTTGGGGAGGCAAATAAATATGTAGTATGTCCGGTGGCGGTAAGTGCTAGGAGGACAGATAGAGCAGAGAAGGGCTATGCTGTTTTGGATCAGGTGGTGAAGAGAGCCTCTGTGAGGAGGTGACGCTGGAGTAGAGACTGAAGGATGAGTAGTCTAGTCAGAGAGGGGAGCTGGTGCAAGGGCGCTGGGGCAAGAGTGCTTGCGGCCTGTTTGAGGAACACAGGGAGGTCAGGCTGCAGATGTATATGGGGAGAGTCATGGGAAATGAGTCTAAAAGGTGATGGGGTTGCAAATTATGTGGGACTTTGTAGGCCACGGTAAGGTCTTCAGATTTTGTTCTGAGTAATATATAGGAAGCTGGGTTCTGCCTACCATACCACTCAGGGTTCAGAAAAGAAAAGAAAAACATAGGGAGGGCATTATCCCATTAAATAGTAAGCATCTCTATGTATTCATATACTCACTGAACACCTGCTGTGTGTCAACTACTATACTAAATGTTCAAAGTTTATGGTCTCCACTGTGGAGGGAGATATGTAAATAGATATTCTTGATTTTTGTGTTTTTGTGACTGTAGTCTGACGAAGCCTGGCTTTTGGTCTTTCTCACAGATCACTGGGGCTTCCCTTGTGGCTCAGACGGTAAAGAATCCGCCTGCAATGCAGGAGACCCAGATTTGATCCCTGGGTCAGGAAGATCCCCTGGGGAAGGGAATGGCAACCTACTCCAGTATTCTAGCCTGGGAAATCTCATGGACAGAGGAGCCTAGCAGGCTGCATTCCATGGGGCACAAAGAATTGGACACGACCAACACTTTCACAGATCACTTGGACGTTTTTCAGAGTTTTCGTTTTGGATCTTTTCTGTTGGTCAGTTTTAATTTCTGTGTTTAAGCACAGAAGATTTTTGCAGTAACAGTACCCAAAACTTAAAAATCACCTCCATTTGCAGCTTAGTGCCTGTTGAAAAAGGTCTGCAAAGCTGATAGAATTAAAATTTTCCGTGACATTTATGTTTAATTAATCATTATGAGAAACAAACCTATCAGAAGGTGAAGCGAGTTTGTAAATGGCTTTTGTTATCAGTGTGGAGCACTCTGTTGCCATGTATCTATTTATATGATGTTTCCCACTGCTGTGCTTACCTAGGTGTTTTGACAAGGGTGTTATTTGAGACAGCCCTCTTTTGAGGTCAGTGGAAACGGCTGAGACGGGACGGGTGACTGCTTAGGATGCCAGAGACTGAGGGAGGAGAGAAGATAAAACAGAGGCTCTTGGAGCCAGGAATTGAAGAGCTATTTAAGTGTTGGCTGTACGGGTATTACATGCCCTTGGTGAGACTTTGACTTAATATAGGGGACTACAGAAAGAGCTGGATTTTTCTTTTCCTTTGAAACAGCAAACCTACTAAAATATAGTAGATTAACTGATAGAATTTCCCCCCCAAAAATGAAAGGTGTCTTATATTCCTGGCATATTCTAGGCTCAATGAAAGCCTTGACTCATTTCAGACAGTGTAATCAAATCTCCCTTCCTTCCTACTCCAAAACTTAGAGAATCCAATATTTCTATTGGATAATAAAATCACTATAATGTGAACCACATGTATAATTTAAAATTTTTAATTTAAATTTATATTAAAAAGTAAAAAGAAAAAGGTAAAATTAATTTTAATATTTAACTCAATATCCAAAGTATTATTTCAACATGTAATCAGTATAAAAATTGTTAATGGGATATTTTATTTTTTGTCTGCAAAGTCTTGCAATGTGTATTTTTACATTTATAGCACATCTCAATTCTTGTCCCTCCAATTCCCCCACTCCCAGAGTGAGATTTCAAGTGGACAGGAGCCACAGGTGGCTAGTGGATACCATACTGGACAAGAATAAGCCAGATAATACCTAGAAACCCACTAACTTCACTGGGAATCCAGAGAACTGTTCATTGATAACAAATTCTATATGCTTGACCCTGTGATAGGCATGAGGGACCTAAGTGATTGGATGGCACAATTCCTTCCAAAGAAGGTCACAGCCTGGTGAGGAGAAGCAGTTAATTCCAACATAATGGCATAAGCACTACACTAAGGACATTAACAAATGAATAGAGAAAAGACATATATTCTTCTTAAAATGAAATGTAGAAAGATTCTGCCCAGGTGATCCTGAAGCTAGGCAGAAAGATATTTCAGACACAATATGTGATTCCATATCCTTTAGTTCCTGGTTCTGGCTCTTGTGCTAATTCCTGCTCTGTCTCAGCTTTCTTTTTTTCATCCAGAATCACTCAGGATTTTCAGGACTGGGATATTTTTTGAATTAATAAGTTTATATTATGAATAAATGAGTTAATTGGTGAGCAGGTGAATGCAAGTCATCCAGACTCCCTCAAGAAGCACATTTAGTTAGGATATTGAACCTGTTAGTTTAGGTAGACTTTCATTACTTGCTGACCATTCATTTTTCAATTGACAATAGCCAGGGACTCTGGAAACACAATAGCTTGGAGGGGACAGTGATAAGTACCAAGGATTGTTCAATTAGGATGTCTGTGGTTATCATTTCCCCCTTATGTGAATTGTTGGGAAGCCTCCCCTACACTAACCCTTGAGCCAGATCATAGATGGACTGATAAGAATAGGCTTTACTCTTTGCTCAGAGAAAAGTCCTCTATTAAGGCAACTGGAATGTACTCAGTTCCAAAATTCCACGTCCTGGTCTGATAAAATCTAAGATATATGGGAAGATTAATTGATGCTGCCAAACTCTAAACACTCAAAGCCCTCTCATGGAGCCACTACTGTGTTTTCGTAGTTTGGGTAAACTTCTCTTTACAAAAAAAAATAATAATAATCCACAGCTAAACAGAAAGTTTCATTGATCACAAATTTCTTCTTATTGGCTGGGTTCACTATGGCACTTAAAATTGATGAATTGTAAATGAAATTAATTCCCTCCTGTTATGAATTTGTAAAATTGACATTTATTAAGTGGAACATAGAGTGCTGAATGGTGAGCAGCAGTTCAGCAAAAAACTGCAAGAGAAATCAAGCTAGAGAAGTTTACACCCACGAGTCTTGGAGGAAGTGCACAGCATACCTCAAGGGACCACATGGGGAGGTCAAGGTAGAGAGAGAGGCAGAATCTGAACTACATGCCTTTATTAGGCCTGTGAGTAGGATGGTGTGAGTTCTTGGGCTAAGGTTGGAGCTGTCAGTTTAAACCAAAATGAATGGGATTTTGGTTAACTTCACAGGGGTCTTTTCTAAGGTGCACAGAAGGAGAAGGCCCTGGAAGGAGGGGGTGATGATTGATCACAAGAACTGTTGGGAAGAAACTGACTCTGAGGACTGGCTCCAGGGCATGTTCTTGCATGAGGAGGTCGTTATCAGTTTACCGCCCCTTCAGGCCACTTGGAACAAAATGGAGGCAGGAGCAGCAGTGCCTCAGTGTAGCTCTGCCAAATTTGAGGCACCTTGAATTTTAGAAATGTACCTACTATAAGAAAAGGCTCATTCATTCAACAGATAATTTTTGAGGGCTTATTGTTTGCAAAGCAAAGTAAATTAGACCTGGAATGGTGTTGGAGAAGACTCTTGAGAGTCCCTTGGACTACAAGGAGATCCAACCAGTAGATCCTAAAGGAAATCAGTACTGAATATTCATTGCAAGGACTGATGCTGAAGCTGAAGCTCCCAATACTTTGGCCACCTGATGCGAAGAACTGGCTCGTTGGAAAAGACCCTGATGCTGGGAAAGATTGAAGGCTTGAGAAGAAGGGGACAACAGAGGATGAGACGGTTGGATGGCATCACCGACTCAATGGACATGAATCTGAGTAAACTCAGATCTGAGCAAACTCAGGGAGGTAGTGAAGCACCAGGAAGCCTGGCGAACTGCAGTCCATGGGGTACAGAGAGTCAGACGTGGCTTAGTGACTGAACAACACCGACAATGACAACAACTGGAAGAGTGAAGAAAACAGAGTTCCTAACCTTTAGAATTTAGTCTCTGGAGAGGGCAGACATTAAACAAATAATTTCACAAGTAATTAGTTGAAGTGAATGTGTTGGTAAAATGAATTGGGCCAAGAGAACAGAGGCAAGATTCTGATAGGATACTGGTCCTTCAAGTCCTAGTCTCTGAAGCCTCCTTGCTCATTGCCCTGGGAGTTTTCTGTCAGTCTCCAAGTCATCTTGCTAGCAACTTCTCTACCTGCCTGCAGCAGGTGTCATTGCCCTGTGGTCCAAATATTGCAGGAAAGCCTGGCTGCTGCTGATACGTATGCTAGACAGGACTTTAGCACCATTTCTCTGACCTGTTTATGCTTCTGATGAGTGAACAAGAGACCCAGAGAAGGAAGGGAAACCAACATCAATTCGAGGAATAGAGAGCCTATTCCACGCATGGTCACTTGTTAATTTGAGTTATTTCCACAGTAGCTCTATGAGAGAGGTATTGTTTTCACCCCCGTTTGATGGACAAGAAAAGGGAAACTTAGAAATCTTGAGTAATTTCCTTAACGTCAGATGACTAGTAAGTATACTGGGATTATGACCCTAGTCTATTGGCAGAGCCAGTGCTGGAACTCTCATGAGTTCAGTGCTCATCTCAAGATTGTACACACATCTGTTTGTATTAGCCAGTTTCTTTTTTTTATTAGTGTATAAATTTACTTTTAAAAAATATTTATTTCAATTTATTTCTCCTTTTAAAAGCGAAGCATGAAAGTCCCAGATAATCTATGTAGTAGCTAATCCTAACTAGCACCTCAGCTATATTAAGTTTCCTAATATGTAATAGGGAGAGTAGGACTTACGTTTAAAAATAGATGTTAGGCAATCCTGTGTGCATGAATTTTCATAAGGTCAAACATAGCAACACCAAAATAACTTTGCTGCATGCTCTATGGGATCGTATGATAAATGTTCAATAGATGTTTACTTATAATATCTATAAAATCCAGATTCTTTGTTTAAAAGACAGAATTTGTATTTGATTTAGCATGATACACTCTGAAATTTTCATATCTAGTATTTTTTTTTTTCAAGAGAGAATGAGGAGAGAGAGTGAGACAACAGTCTGTCTTTTCTTAGAGTTTTGGGATCTCCATGAAGGACTTCAGTAACTTCTCTCTTCATCCAGCACCATTTTGGGCATAACCCAGATTACAAAAACACTTGATATGATTGAAAAGACCTGGTTTACATTCTGGCTCTGCCATTTATCAACCATATGACTTGAGGCAAGATAATCTCCCTTGGAACCCCATAGCTTCCCAGGCCCTACCTGACCTGCTTACTTCTTGGCTCATCTTGTACCCTTCCTCTGTGTCCACTGTGTTCCAGCCACGCTGGCCTCTTTCTGAACCTCCTGTGTGCTGTGCCAAGCCTGTTCCTGCATCCTGGAACTTGTAGTTTTCTCTTCCTGGGACCCTTCTTCCCCATATCCGTTTCAGCACAAATGCCACTTTCTTAAAGAGACTTGCACGCTAGACAGCCTGCTGTCTTCACGTCTTTCACTATCCCACTGTTCACTATTTCTCGTTCCTCTTCATGGCACCTACCACTATCTGAAGTGGTATCTTTTTGTGTATTTATTGGTTTTTGCTACCGCTAGAGTGGAAACTACATGAGGGCAGGAGTCTTGCTTCTCTTCTCTGCTCCATTTCCTGCAGCTAGAGAAAGTGTCAGGCACACAGTAGGTGCTTAAGAAATGGTGGTTAGGCGAGTGGTTTGCACAACAAAATATTTTACTCCAGGATCTCAGGTGTCCTCCTCTCAAATGGCTACCACTTAGGTGTCCAGCATCTTGTTCTTAGGCGCCAAAACGGGGGAATGGAGAATGAAAACTGAGAGTGGGCTTTGAATTTGGAAAATGAAAGTCAATGGGAGAGGTTAATGCTGTAGAAATGCAAATGTCTTTGAGAAAGTTGATAGTTTAAACCTATCAGCATCTATTTTAGATTGAATTCCCTTTGGGACAAATCCCTTCAAATGTTGAATCTAAGAGACTCTTCTGGGAGAAGAGGGAACCAGGAAAAGGAAATCGAGTGCTTAGAAAAGGAGTGAGAGGGCACTGGAGGCAGACTGGCACTGTGGCTGTGCCCCTGCCTGTCCTGCTCAGACCAGAGAGCTGAGGGTATAGCTGCAGAGGGCAGCTTTCTCCAAACTTGCAGCCCTGAGAGGGAGTGATACTCTTATTTCCTTGACTCCTTAAAGACTCCAGGATACAAGAGAGGCATGGGGATGGGGAGAAAGCATACACAAAGTTAGCAGTGTTGATATCTGAACTAAAATTCCCTGATAACGAAATGTGTAGTTCAGTTGGCCTGAAGCTGCACAACTCATATGGGGGCTTGAACCTGTGGGTCAGAATTCAAATCCAGCCAAAACTCAGATTGGGATTTGAACCCCTGTCTCTCATTGAGATCACACGCTTGGTCTCAGGACTTGCTGAAGTTCAGGTTCTTTGTCTCAGTGCAGAAGGAATTCCTCAAGACACAAAGTGATTGATAAGAAATAGATTGATTTAGAGAGATACACAGTCCATAGAATGCAGTGCATCTCAAAGGTGAAATATGCGGTGGTTGGTTTTTTGGGGTTGAATAATTTCACAGGGTAATGAGTGGGAGGATTATGCTAGCTATCTGAGAGAAGGGGTGGAGATTTCCAGGATTTCGGCCACCATCCACTCTTCAGCCTTTTATGGTCAGCCTTGGAACTGCCATGGCGTTAATGAGCGTGTCACTTAATGTGTGAATGTATCGCAGTGAGCACATAATGAGGCTCAAGATCTACTGGGAGTCGAAATCTTTCTCCATCTTGGACCTAGTTGGGTATAACCAGTTTATGTTGCTTTCTCAAGGGCTGTGTCATTCTTTTAAAGATTGTGCCCTGCTCTTTTCTCTCCTGTTTCAGGCTGATAGAATCAGGACTCTTATTTTATTTACATATTTGATGCTTTGAAGGAAAATCCTCATGGAATCCCTGAATAGCAACCTAGATTGTTGACAGGGATATGCAGGACCAAGGCAGAGGACTGCCAGCATCAGCCAGGGCCTTATCATCTGAATAACTTACAATATTCAACAACCTACTTTATCTTGAAGGAGAATGGCAAGAAATGGCAGCCACTTCCTAAGGGTATTCTGTTTCTCTTTGCTTCAGTTCCTACTTGCTGCTCAGCCTGCTAAAATTTCCACTTGTCAATCCCCTAAGTTGCCATGGAACTGAGTTTGCATAGTTTAAGAATTTAAAATCACAAATTCAGAAACCCAAGCTTTAGTAACAATACTGCCACTGAACAGGCGCCTTACGTAAGCAGAGCCTTCGTAGGTGATTTTCTCTAGGTGAGGTGCTGCCCTGGGTTCCAGAGTCTGTCAGTCAGGGTTTTCAGTTGCAACAGAAACTACTTGTGACAGATTTAAGGAGAAAATGGTTTTATTCGAAGAATATTGGTAGCTCACAGAATCATGAGAACTGTGGAAAAGTAGGTTTAGGTAGTCAGGCACAACCTCTGAAACCATGCCTTAAAACTGATCTGGTGAACTATACAACATAATTATAAAAAAGACAAATATCCCAGCTTAAAAATGGGCAAAGGATCTGAATCAACAGTTCTCCAAGGAAGGTATACAAATGTCCAATAAGTGCATGGAAAGATGCTCACCATCATTAGCTCTCAGGGAAATACAAATTAGAACCACAGTAAGGTACTACTTCATACCTGCTCGGGTGACTGCAGTCAGAAAGACATAATAACAAGTGTTGGTGAGAATATGGAAAAATCAGAACCCCCATATACTACTGTTGCAAAATGCAACGTGGTGCAGCTGCTGTGGGAAGCAACCTGGCAATTCCTCAAACAGTTACACATAGAGGTACCATATGACCCAGCTATTCCACTTCTAGCTAAATATTGAAGAGAACACATGTCCACATAGAAACTTGTACGCAAGTGCTCCTAGCAGCAGTGTTCATAATGGTCAAAAAGTGCAGATACCTGGAACGTTCATCAGCTATTGAATGAAAGAAGAAAACGTGGCATATTCAGACAATGGAACGTTATTCAACTGTAAAAGGGAATAAAATACTGATTTTTGATAAAACACGGAACAATGAACTTTGAAAACAGTATGCTATGTGAAAGGAGGCAGACACAAAGGATCACAGATTGTATATTTCCATTTCTGTGAAATGTCCAGAGTAGGCAAATGTTTGAAGACAGAAAGTAGGTTAGAGGTTCTGTAGAGGGAGATCAGGGAGGAATTACAGGATGATACTTAAGGGATGTGGGGTTAATTTTAAGGTAATGTAAATGTTTAAACTTGATTGTGGTAATGGTTGCATAACTCTGTCAATATGCTAAAAGCCAATGAATTACACACTCTAAGTGGGTGAATTGTATGGTACGTGAGTTTTATCACAATAAAGCTGTTTTTTGTTTTAAAACAGGTTCCTGGTAAGGAAGCAGTTGTCATTACTGTTGGGCACTAGATGGCATGATTTGTACTGTTGCTGCTTCCATCCCAGCAGCTCTATATGGCCCCAGCTCTCACCTCTGTATTTCTTTCTTCTTGGGGATGGTCTTGATCCCTGTCTCCTGTACAATGTCATGAACCTCCGTCCATAGTTCATCAGGC
This sequence comes from Antilocapra americana, assembly GCA_007570785.1. NCBI lineage: Eukaryota > Metazoa > Chordata > Mammalia > Artiodactyla > Antilocapridae > Antilocapra > Antilocapra americana. Next base: position 11,466,733 of record ML661891.1, on the reverse strand, counting down.
ACTCTGACTATCAGACCTATCCTCTTAAATCTATTTCTCACTTCTACTGTATAATCGTTAGGGATTTGATTTAGGTCATACCTGAATGGTCTTGTGGTTTTCCCTACTGTCTTCAATTTAAGTCTGAATTTGGCAATAAGGAATTCATGATCTGAGCCACAGTCAGCTCCCGGTCTTATTTTTCCTGACTGTATAGAGTCCATCCTAAGGGAAATCAGTCCTGAATACTCATTAGAAGGACTGATGTTAAAGCTGAAACTCCCATACCTTGGCCACCTGATGCGAAGAGTTGACTCATTTGAAAAGACAACGATGCTGGGAAAGATTGAAGGCAGGAGGAGAAGGGGACGACAGAGGATGAGATGGTTGGATGGCATCACCGACTCGAGGGGCATGAGTTTGAGTAAACTCTGGGAGTTGGTGATGGACAGGGAGGCCTGTTGTGCTGTGGTTCATGGGGTTGCAAAGAGCGACTGAGCAACTGACATGACTGAGGAACTGAACTGAACTCACCTGTGCTGCCTCCAGAGAGAATGAGAATCTCTACTGCATTTCTTTTGTCAGTAGCTCTCAGTTCATTCAGGGATGAGTGTGAGGGTTGTCACCGGATGAGTATCTGGCCCTGTCACCTCTGCCTCCTCCAGGACCCACAAAGTGGAGGACACACCAAATGGGAAGAGAGATCAGATGCTGGACTGTCAAGAAAAGGATGTCAGATTTGTGCTTCCTTCGGGTTTTGTCACCTGATCCCCAGGATTTTTAACATGTGATGCAATAGATTTTGCATTTTGTCTGGTGTGCAACACTTTATTTAAACAGTGGAGCAAATCAGCTAGTTAGTATTTCCTTAAGGAATTTAACCAAAAATACAACACAGAGCAATGACTAAGTACAACCGTATAAGGTTGAAGGAAGTAAAAAGACACGTACTCCTTGGAAGAAAAGTTTCGACCAACCTAGACACATATTAAAAAGCAGAGACATTACTTTTGCCAACAAAGGTCCATCTAGTCAAGGCTATGGTTTTTCCAGTAGTCATGTATGGATGTGAGAGTTGGACTATAAAGAAAGCTGCGTGCCGAAGAATTGATGCTTTTGAACTGTGGTGTTGGAGAAGACTCTTAAGAGTCCCTTGGACAGCAAGGAGATCCAACCAGTCCATCCTTAAGGAGATCAGTCCTGAGTGTTCAGTGGAAGGACTGATGTTGAAGCAGAAACTCCAGTCCTTTGGCCACTTGATACAAAGAGCTGGCTCATTGGAAAAGACCATGATTCTGGGAAAGATTGAAGGCAGGAGAAGAAGGGGACGACAGAGGATGAGATGGTTGGATGCCATCACCGACTCAATGGACATGAGTTTGAGTAAACTCCAGGAGTTGGTGATGGACAGGGAGGCCTGGCGTCGCAAAGAGTTGGACACAAACGAGCGACTGAACTGAACTAAACTGACCTTTTTCCTTTAAATATCAGCTGAATCTGACCTCCCTTGTTTATTCTAGCTTTAACTTTCCATTTTATGATAAAAACAAACACGTCTTTTTTTGGGGGCCTTAGCATGGCCTATCTTGATTCCTTGATATCTCTACTTTGGGGTCTCAAAGCCCTGTTAAAATCTGTTAACTGTTTACTATTATCAGAAAATTAATTGCCTTCTAATTAATTTAGAAAGACTGACTTCTAGGTCAGTCCTCCTCTGGACAGTTGTGTTCCAAGCTACTCTGACCCTGGTCAGGGGGAGAAATGAGATGCAAGTAATGTCACATTCTCTTTTCTGGCAATTTAGAAATGGAGACACGGATTCTGTCTAGCTAGTTTTTGAAGAGAAGGGTTTGAAGACAGGCCTCAACTTTTTTGGAGGTCTATTTGATGTTATTTTGATCTTTTAAATAATATTTTGTCATGGAATATTGGTTGTTATGTTTTTGAAAATTATTAGTTTATTTCTCTGTTAGTCAAAAAGAAAGATTTTAAATTTACGTTTGTAAGCTGTCCAAGAAGAATATTAGCTAAAATTGCTGAGCATAATTTGGTGTCTGGGATGGTATCCAGAAAAAAAAAAAGGTATTTAATGCTAAATAAATAAAGCTATCTGTTGGGGCAGGGAGCCAGAGTACAGTGGTCCACTCGTACACACAGCGGATATTTTCCATGACCCCCAGTGGTTCCCTGAAATCACAGATAGTACTGAACCCTATTACATGCTATGATTTTTCCTGTACGCACATATGTACAGTGAAGTTTAATTTATAAATTAGACACATTAAGAGATTAACAACAATAACTAATAATACAAATAGAACAGTTACAACACCATACTGTAATAAGTTGTGTAAATGCAATCTCTTTCTCAAAATACTTTTGTTTAAAAACAAACGTATTTCCTTATGTGGCCATGTCAGGTCTTAGTTGTGGCTCGAGGGATCTCCACAGTGCCCTGCAGGATCTTTCGGTGGGGCTCATGGACTCTCTGGTGGTGGCAAGCTCAAAGTGTCTTACTGTATTACATTCACTCTTCTTGTGGTCCTGTGAGATGGTAAAGTGCCTGTGACATGAGACAAAGGGGTGTAGATGACCTGACACTGTGATGGAGGCTACTATAGACCTGGCACTATGTCAGAAGGAGCGTCGTCAGCTTTGGGTGGTCCTGGGTCATGGAGCTGGGGTGATGTTGGCCGTTGGGTGTCAGGGCAAACGATATCTGCGTGGGATGGGATGGAGTGGGGTGCTGCAAAATTTGATCATGCTGCTCTGAATGGTTGGAAACTCAATTCTGAAATTTTCCTTTTGATGTTTTTGAACCATGACTGACTGTGGGTAGCTGAAACATAGAAAGGGAAACTGTGGATGAGGCAGGACTTTTGTACAGAGGATGGATTTTGAGGAGACCCTTTACAGAGACGAAGGTGAGGTCTCTGAATACAGGATCACCCAAATGAGTTTCTAAAACCTTTAAACAATCCACCCAAAATAGAGCACCCACAAGGAATGACTGGCTCAGAATTCTGTGAGTGCACCTTATTGTCTCCAATCTGTGCTTCCCTGGCAGCTCAGATGTTAAAGAATCTGCCTGCAATGCAGGAGACCTGGGTTCGATCCCTGGGTTGGGAAGACCCCCTGGAGAAAGGAATGGCTACCCACTCCAATATCCCTGCCTGGCAAATTCCATGGACAGAGGAGCCTGAGGGGCTACAGTCCACAGGGTCACAAAGAGATACAACTGAGCGACTAACACTCGCACTTCGCTTTCACACCTTGCTGTCCACCCATCTGTAAGAGAGCGAAAGCCGTTTGAACCTGTTTGTTACCCATGAGGGCTCCGTCCTTCATCAAGACAGGCTAGGCCAACAGCCAGAGGGGAGATGGCGTCGCTTTCCCCATCCCTGTCTTTGTTCTCTGGAATCTAGAGCTGGGAAGAGGGAGAAGCAGTAGAACACACATTTTCAGAAAGCCAGGAGCCTCTGCTTTTTTTTTTTTTTTTTTTCGGTGTATCTCTTAATCTCCTTGGGAAAGAATTGTCTTACAAAGAATTAAGAGCTCCAAGATAACTTTGTAGACTCTGAAACTGCAAGTGCCGTTTGGTGGCAAGAGAAACAGAAGAAGCTGTGCTAATGGGAAGAGAGACACACACAGAGAGACAGAAATACAAGGAGTTCCCTTGGTCCCTGGTGGTTTTCCTGTTTCCTCTCCCCTTTGAGGCCTGGACACCTCTCCTGCCTGCCCTGTGATTTCATGAGCCATCTCTGTTTCCTAAAGATAAACCTCTTCTATCTAAGCTAGCTTGAGGGCATTTGCTTCTTTACAGGAATAGTCCCTCACCTCTTAACACTTCTAACAGCCTTGTCCCCCTGCAGACCTTGGCTACACATGCGCTGTTTCTCAGGGCTAGTCAGAAAAGCCTGTAAAGGTGGAGTCATGACCCACAGTCCCAGAAATACTCTTTTCTCACCATCCAGGCTCCTTTGAATATTGATAAGCCATCCTACTGAAACCCAAAGCTGCCGTTGGTGTATCATGACCACCAGCATATTTTTTTTTAAAACCCATCTCAGATCTGAAGGCAATAATCCTTCCTGTCCATGTGTCTTCCCATTGCCCATATTTTAAGGTCTACTGAACATAGAGTTACAGGCCTGAAGAGAGGTTTGTGATGAACTAACATCAACTTTAGCATATACCATTGAGGTACTGGTACGAAAAGCTCTTGAACAATCTCAGTTTGACCTCAAGCCTCAGAGCCTCAGAGTTTCTCTGTGTCTCCCCTGGAGTTGTTAATGCCCAAGCACGCACAGTTCTCCAGAATATACAGCTGAGAGCCACTTGACCTCTTTGAGCTTCAGACTCTGCACACTGTCAGTGTGTGTGTGGATGGGGTAAATAGGGTATAAACGCACAGGGAAATCATGTGGGCCTGGAACAGAGCAGCGCATGAACAAGTGTCAGTTCCCCTTCCCTCCCTTCGGTATAACTTGTCGGGACCTCTTGGCTTGAGTGTTTTCTTGGGTTCGTACTGCCATCTCTAGCAATGCTATTCCCCAGGGAACGCTCCTCACCCCACACCTTAGTTAGGGTGCACACCCAGATGCACAAATGACTCTCCTTGGCTTGTGCTTTGTTTAAATTCTGGGGTAAAACCAGGATTGAACTTCAACCTGGACTGAACCTATCTCACAGGGTCTTTTCTCAATTTCCTTCATCAGGTTATCAGAAAATGTCAAAGCTCTCTTGTTTGTGTTTGGATACATCTCAAGGTCACATTAAAATATTCTAGTCCTAAAGTCCCGCTGCAGTGTGTATCAGCTTTGAACAAGAAGAGGTCTTGGGGTGACATCCCCACAGTTGGCCCAGCCCTTTATGAATTGAATGGCTTTTCTCTAAATTCAGGTTTCGGTGTGATCCGAGAAGTAGCATTCTGGCACTAAAAAGGGTTTCCTTTTCCATTTCTGTTTTGTTTGGGGCCTGGGTGTGATCTGTCTTCGGGCCACATAGTGCCACACTTGTAGGTGTTGACTGACTGAGAGGCTGAGTAGCGACTGAGTGATGCAGGGGACAGTCATTAGAAAGCCCGTCAGTTTTGCTTAGTTACCCTTTCCAGAGGTAATCATTGTTAACGAGCTGCCGTCTGTCTGTCTTAATTATAGCCTTATTCAGAAATCAAAGTGAATTTGCAGATCCTCGGAGTTCGGCTTTCACAAGGTTAATTCAACATTGGAAAGGGAAAGGAGGAGAACAAACGTATGGAACATTTGTCATTTGCCTAGTGTGGTATAATGCGTTTTACACATAGCATTTCAACACAGCTGCCTTATGAAGTGCATGTTAGTCTCCCTGTTACCATGATGAACTTCAAGCTCAGGGAAGGACAGGGAAGTCATTTGCCCCAGCTCACACAGCTGGTAAGTGGGGAGGCCACGATTTAAACCCAGGTCTGTCTGCTGAGGTGACCCGTTCTTTCCACGATTGCCCAGCCCAGTCTCTGCCACGTGTGTGGCACTGTGGTGTATTCTGTGATAATGAGGCTTCTGTCTCAAGAAACCCATTGTCAAGTGGAAGTATTACATGGGAATACTAACGTACTAATTCAAAGGGACAGTGAATAACACCACAGTAGAATCATCAGAGAAGTGCTCTGTGAGCAGAGAATTCCAAGAAATCTCAAGTATTATATTTCATCTAAGAGGGAGCTCGCTAACAGCCAGCTGGGTCACATTTTGATTTTCTAAAAACAGCCCTCAGGACGGGATTCCCATGGTCCGCAGTGTTGATAGGGATGCAAGTTAACAAACCTTTCTGGAGGGAACACTGGCAATGTGTATAAAAAGTCTGAAAAATAACAGGTTTTGATCCTCAAATGCTACTTCCTGAGGTGTTAATACTAAAGAAACAAATGTACAGAAGGAGCTGTCCATAAGGATGTTTGTTGTAGCTTCTTTTGTAATGGCAGAGACTTGGAAACAGTCTAAATGTTCAATGGCATGGTTTTGGGTAAAGTGTTATGTCCTGTGGTGGCATGGTAGCTTAACCATTAACTAGGAGGCTCGAGGACGGTGGTTCTCAAAGTGTGGTCCATTTCAGAGCACCCTCAAAGTCACAGCTGTTTTCCATGTAATCCTAAGACGTTTGCATTTTCCACTTTCATTCTCTTGTGAGGATGTAGAATATGTATCAACAGGAATTGTATTCAATATCTTTGTTTCTTTTTCCCTCTGGAATTTGAGAGACTTCCTTTGATGGGGCTGTTTTTTTTTTTTTTAAATTTTTAGTTGGAGGATGATTGCCTCACAGTGTGGTGTTGGTTCCTGCCATACATCAACATGAATCAGCCACAGGTTTACACCGTGCCCTCCCGGCTGCACCTCCCTCCCGCCTCCCACCCTGCCCCTCTCCCCTGGGTCATCACAGAGCGCCAGGTTGGACTCCCTCTGATACACAGCACGTCCCCCTAGTTGTCTGTTTTACACGTGGTGGTGTATTTTTGTCAGTACTGCTCTCAATTCGCCCCACCCTCTCCGCCCCCCGCTGTCCACAGGCTCATTCTGTGTCTTCCTCTCTATTCCTGTCTTGCAAATAGATTCATCAGCACCACTTTTCTAGATTCCATATACATGTGTTGATACAGGATACTTGTTTTTCTGACTTACTTCACTCTGTATGTGGTGTTGGTCTTACCACCAGCATTTTGTCGTCTATAGAAGGCTCCTTGTTTCTTCCTAGTGGTGGTGTTTGAGTGCGAAGACCAGACTATCAGATAGGTCTTCACCTCCGAGTTCTTATCAGGCGGCTACTGGTATGTTTTCCACTTTCTAGGAACCAGGTACCCTACTGCCAACCTAACATGACAGAGTTTATTGAAGTGTAATAACCACTAAAAGGAGAAGAGTGTAAAAATGTAGAATGCCCAGACAATTGCTTGGAAACTTGAAAAGGAGAGACACAGTTAAGTTATCAATGAAGATTTTATGAGCAGGCTTCAAAAACTGTTCTTGAGAGATGAATCTTTCAGATTGCAGTTCTCCAGTGTTAAGGCTGCATTGGAGAGGGAAATTAAAAATGCATTTTTAAAACAGGTAAAGCATCCCACACAGCCTTTATAGATCATTGATTTGAGAATAAAGAAAAATGGAGATTGAAAGTTTTTTCTAAACATTTTCTTTGTGCACAAAAGAACAGACTCCCTAATACCACACTTGCAGAAACTTAGCAGAAAATGTCTGAAGATTTGTCTTTAACTGTAATGTCATGATTAATTATCCTTGAGAAATCATTGGCAGCATTAGCTTGGGGACTAGGTCAGAAGTCCATGGAGGAGCCCTTGGGCATTACAGAGGAGGTGTGTGGTTGTCGCTCAGTCAGAGTGTTCTGGTCTGGCTTCTCTCCCTCTTCCCCCTTGTACTCCTCTGATTCCCTGCTGGCTCAGCTGGTAAAGAATCTGCCTGCAATGCAGGAGACCTGGATTTGATCCCTGGGTTGGGAAGATCCCCTGGAGAAGAGATAAGCTACCCACTCCAGTATTCTGGCCTGAAGAATTCCATGGACTATATAGTCTAAGGGTCAAAAAGAGTTGGACACAACTGGGCGACTTTCACTGTGGGCAGCAGACAATATCGTCGATGATGGTCTGTCCACAGGTGGAGGGCACCTGCCATATGCTTCTGGGGCTGTAGCTCGGTGAGATTCATCCACACAGCCCCAGGACAGCCAGCCCACTGGCCGCAAAGCCTCTCTGCTGACACGGGCAGAAGTCGTTTCCCCTGGAATCTCCAGAGCTGAGAGGAATTTCACCTAGCCTTGCTCATCTCACTTCATTTCAGTTCAGTCGCTCAGTCATGTCTAACTCTTTGTGACCAAATGGACTGCATCACGCCAGGCTTCCCTGTCCATCACCAACTCCCAGAGCTTGCTCAAACTCATGTCCATTGAGTTGGTAATGCCATCCAACCATTTCATCCTCTGCCGTCCCCATCTCCTCCTGCCTTCAGTCTTTCCCAGCACCAGGGTCTTTTCCAATGAGTCAGTTCTTTGCATCAGGTGGCCAAAGTATTGTAGGTTCAGCTTCAGAATCAGTCCTTCCAATGAATATTCAGGGTTGATTTCCTTTATGATGGTTTGGTTTGATCTCATTGTAGTCCAAGGGACTCTCAAGAGCCTTCTCCAACACCACAGTTCAAAAGCATCAGTTCTTTGGCACTCTATGGTCTAACTCTCACATCCATACATGACTACTGGAAAAGACATAGCTTTGACTAGACGGACCTTTGTCAGCAAAGTAATGTCTTTCTCACTAGCATCTGCTGGAGTGAGTCTTTTGTGTATTTTATTACTGTTATTTCCTTTAAAAAAAAAAACAGAGAAAAGAAAAATATTGCCATTATATACTAGGCCTGTGGACAAACCCTCATTTTGTCTAATAGAGGAGCTGAGTTTTATTTTTACATGTATTCTTTTTATTTTCAAGGCCACAATCTAATGGTTCTTTCTCTGTTGCAAACTTAAGAAAAATTTCAGAAGGATCACTAAGGAAATGAGGAAACGTGATCAGCTTTCTCCTAGTTATTGGACCAATTAGCCCTCATCCTCTGTGCTTTTATGGAGTTATAATTGTAGTAAAAAAAAAAAAGTCTGCTGAACAGCAGGGGAGAAGTCTGTCCTGACTCACTGGTTTATTTTAAAAAGATCTCAGCCTGACATATTCTATTCAGATGAAGTGCTCTGTCTCTTAGTAACCACCACTCAACCCTCAGGAATTGGACAGCAGAGGCTGGTGGGGCACAGTTTCTGTTCTGTGCTAATACTCAGTAGCTGCTGAAGAATTACAGTGCTAAAGAGCTAAGTGATTGCGTGAGTGAAGTCGCTCAGTCGTGTCTGACTCTTCGCGACCCCATGGACTGTAGCCTACCAGGCTCCTCCATCCATGGGATTTCCCAAGCAAGAATACTGGAGTGGATTGCCTTTTCCTTCTCCAGGAGATCTTCTCGACCCAGGGATTGAACCCTGGTCTCCCGCATTGTAGGCAGACGCTTTACCATCTGAGCCACCAAGGAAGTTTTAAAGAGCTAAGCCTGTATTTAACTCCTCAGCTGGGAATCCCAGAATATGGACTGTTCCTAACCTCCATGGTTTTTCCTTTATATACTCAGCCAAGGTTAATGTTGCCTGTAGTTGATTACTTATTTTCTATTTCACTCTTAGGTCTGCCCATACCAGTGGTTCTCAACTAGTGTAATTCTGAAGACATTTTTGGTTGTCAAAACTAGAGGTGGGATACTTTGTTTTCTAAAATAATGGAGAATTTAGTGGGTGAGTTTTAATATTTCTCTTTGGGGGATCCGGATGGATGTCTGCCTGTTGTTTGTTCAGTTGGGACATAACCCCCACCTCTTGGCCAGACTCTGACTGGGTAGATACGGCTTAAGTTTTTATAAATTGATTACTCACTCCAAAGTTCAGATTACTCTGTTAACTCTGGGCAGATAAGTGACTTCTGTAATTTCATTGTTCTGATGGGTCCTGTAACACCTCCCACTAGTAGGCAGACATTCTGTCATTCTTCTAAGATTCCCATTACTTTGCACAGTATGAGTACTTGTTAGAATTTAAAAGTGAATTTTCCATGATTTATTTTAATAGGTTCAGTTTTTGTTTAATTTTTTTAATTTGCAAAATGTTACTAATCAACTGCATTGCCCCTGGTTCTAGGACTGGAATAGGGGTTTTGTGGTAGTTATGGGAGACTTTTTGTCTATCAATGTTAGATTAGTTTTTAATGGCAAGATTATTTTCATTTAGTTAGGAAACAAAAATTAACTTTATGTTTCTGTATATCTCAAAAAATATTTTCTGTGCCAGGTAGTACAGATGTTTAATGTTGGAGTGAGATGCTTAATGATGACTGAGAGGTGTAGTTAGGGTTTAGATAAGAGGTAGTAGATCTGCTGTCACAAACCAGATCTCAGTGACTTAGTGTAATAAAAGTTTCTCTTGAGCTCAATTAAAAGTGCACTGCAGGTGTTCCTGGTTAGGCAGCTCTCCTCCAAGTAGTGACTCAGGGACTGAGGGACCTTAGCTCCTGTGGCATTTAAGGTTGCCATGCTCCAAGCTGTACATGGGGAAAACTACAGAGGATCACTCCTGGGAGAGCTTAGCAGTGCTGCTTAGAAATGGCAGACATTACTAGGGCTCACTTGCCATGGACTAGAGCTCCATGACTTGGCTCCCATCTGGCCACAGCTACCTCAAGGGAGGGTGGGGAATGGAGACTTATCTGCAAGCCCCTCGAGCGCAGTAGAAAGTTAGCCGTCTCTCCTAGTGAGCAAAGAAACCACTTTTTGTGTACCAACAGAAAGTGGAATCTATTAGCAGCACTTTAAAGAGCTCACAGGTAGACTGGAGAACCCAGCAGGAACTACAGGAGTGTGGGGTGGAGCCCAGGGAACAATAAGGACTGAGGATCTGGCCCAGGTGCCATTTGAGTCACTCTGCTTAAGAGTCAGTCAGATTCCTGACTGGGGAAGGGTAGGAGGATAAGTGAACGTCATCCAGCCTGAGTAGCTGCCCAGCTCTGAGTTGCTGGAAGACGGCAGGGCTGGCAGTCCAGTGGCTTACCATCTCATTTGGGGTGAAACTGAACCCCTTCCTATGGAGTATTAGCTCAAGTGAACTGGCTCCTGGCTACTTTTCTGACCTCATCTCTCCTTCTGCTTGCTACACTCCAATACATTCCCATTTTTACTATTCATGTTTGACAAGCAGTCTCATCTTAGTAACTTTAATGCTGTTGTTTGCTCCCCTCTTTCTGCTAATATTAATATTTGCATGCTCACTGCCTTCAAATCTCTGCTTAAATATCTCTTCCATTGTGAGGTCATCCTCGACCACCTTCTATATATAATTAATATAGCATTCCAAATTGTAACCATTGCCCTCTATCCCATTTATCCTGTTTTATTTTCTTCACAGTATTTATCACCACCTAACATTTGTCCATTCTCGTCTTCCGCCCTAATAAAATTTAAGCAACATGTGATACATGCTGAAAATCAAGACAGTGAATGAGCATCCAAGCAAGTACTAGAATCCAGGCTTCCTTCTTCCTGTTAGCTGGTGGCAGCAGAATTAGCTTTGGAGCTAACATAGCTCTAATCCAGAGTAACCTGAAGTATTTAAGAATACCAGCTATTGTCTTTTTTGCATTGCTGTTATTGCTCAGTTGCTAAATTGTGTCCAACTCTTTGCAACCCCGTGAACTGCAGCCCGCCAGGCTTCCCTGTCCTTCACTAGCTCCCAGAGTTTGCTCAAACTCATGTTCATTAAGTCAGTGATGCCAGCCAACCATCTCATCCTCTGTCGCCTTCTTCTTCTTTGGCCCTCCATCTTTCCCAGCATCAGAGTCTTTTCTAACAAGTCAGCTCTTCGCATCAGGTGGCCAAAATACTGGAGCTTCAGCTTCAGCATCAGTCCTTCCAATGAATATTCAGGACTGATTTCCTTTAGGATTGGCTGGTTGGATCTCCTTGCTGTCCAAGGGACTCTCAAGAGTCTTCTCCAGCACCACAATTCGAAAGCATCAATTCTTCATTGCTCAGCCTTCTTTATGGTCCAGCTCTCACAAGTGTACCTGACTACTGTTTTTTTTTTTTTTCTTATGTGCATAATCTGAGCCACAGGGTCAATCCTTATTCTTTCCATCTCATGAATATTTTTTTTCCATGGCTGAACCATTATTTATCACTGACCATGGATAGCACATTTAAAAAATGTCTGTGTTGCTTATAAAGCATCATGTCAACTATTGTAGTTACAAAGTTCTTAAAGCTTGTTCTTATAAAGAGACATATGCCTGTGTGCTTGTGAAGGAGACGGCTGTGCCATCAGGGTCTTGTGTTGCTGAGTTCTGACTGGCGAATTTCTCTGTCTGATAGGTCCCCGTATCGGTTTATGGTGGGTACTGACAAGCATATAGGCTAGCTGTCATATCTGTTCTTGCTGAGTGATGTCCTTTGGGCTTTACCAACTGCTGTACATGTGTTCATTTATTTATATTGGACTTTGGCAAGTATAATTACCTCTTTTCCCTGCCTAAGATCTGAAACAAGTGATAAGTAATCAAAGGAATAGCAGATAGAGATCAAAACATCAACTTTATTACTGATAAAGCTAATATCAAAGAATGCGGCTTAGGTGTAGGACAGCAATGTGCTGTCTAATACCAAATCTCAGAAATGAATGGATTTATATACCCAGTCATCATCTCTGAAAATGTACAGGCTTCTCCACATGAGAACCTACCTTGTGTATTTAATAATAGAATTAACAGAGTAGAATGGGGAAGAGAGAGAGGGAGGCTAGCTAGGAAGGAGTAGCACCAATAGATGTCCTTCCATACGGAAAGAAATACCTGGAATGAGAAATTAGTGTCCCAGTTAATAAGTTGAAATAAATTGCTATCATGTATTTTAAGATATTTTACAGACTGAAAGACTCCTTTAAAGAAGCTAAAAAGATGTGAATAGAATTTACGCATACACATTTGTGTAGATGAAGCAGGAAAATATTCACACACTGAGTGTTCTCAAGCTAGGCTGGGGAATGCTGACAGTGTCTAGTGGTGCTCGTAAACAGGTGAGGGCTGAGGCAAGCACCTAACTTGCTTTACTGTTGAGCTTCCTCTAGTGGCAACACTGAAATCATCTTAGATTTCAGGAGAGCAAAATAAGAAAATGTTAACTTACAGTTCTGCCGTAAATCTATAGCTCAGACCAAATTGGTTAATCCAAAGTGACTGTAAAGATCTTTTAGAAAATTTGCACCAAATGGCTGTCTTGCTGTAAAAAAAAAATGGTGTCTTACCTAACAATTAGTACATAATTGTAGCTCAATAAATAGTTGGATGAATGAATTTTGACCTTGGGCTTCAATGTGAAATCAGTTGAAAGTGAATGTTTCCTAGTTTTGAAATTATCTGAAATATAAATTTCATGGGTATAGATGAGTGGAAACTAGAAATGAAAGAGAAAGAAATATGAGCTTTTTAAAGTTACTTTCCACTAAACCTAATTGGCTGGTGTAACCAAAGCTCCCTGATTTCTCTGTAAAACAGACTGACGCCTAAGGCAAGTTAACCAGCCCTCATAGCAGACTCCTATCTAATAATTCCCATTATTTAAATTTTTTTCTTTATTTTTAGTTGGAGGATAATTGCTTTACAATGTTGTGTTAGTTTCTGCTGTACAATAATGCAAATCAGCTATAAGTATATACATATATATCTCCTTTCCCTTGAGCCTCCTAATACCTATCATTTTGAGTTGCATTTTTACTAAGGATCCCCTGTGATTATTCCAAAGCTTTTTATCCTGATTTCAGTTGTTATTCAGTTCAGTTGCTCAGTCATGTCTGACTCTTTGCGACCCCATGGACTGCAGCATACCAGGCCTCCCTGTCCTTCTCCAACTCCTGGAGTTTACTCAACTCACGTCCAGTGAGTCGGTGATGCCATCCAACCATTTCATCCTCTATCATCCCCTTCTCCTCCTGCCTTTCCCAGCATCAGGGTTTTTTCACATGAGTTAGTTCTTTGTATCAGGTGGCAAAATTAATGAAATTGCAGCTTCAGCATCAGTCCTTCCAATGAATATTCAGGACCGATTTCCTTTAGGATGGACTGGTTGGATCTCCTTAAAGTCCAAGGGACTCTCAAGAGTCTTCTCCAACACCACAGTTCAGAGCATCAATTCTTTGGCCCTCAGCTTTCTTTGTAGTCCAACTCTCATATCCATACATGACTACTAGAAAAACCATAGCCTTGACTAGATGGACGTTTGTTGGCAAAGTAATGTCTCTGCTTTTTAATATGCTGTCTACTCTTTCCTGGAAACTCCCATGGACGGAGGAGCCTGGTAGGCTGCAGTCCATGGGGTCTCTAAGAGTCAGGCACGACTGAAGTGACTTAGCAGCAGCAGCAGGTTGGTCATAGCTTTTCTTCCAAGAAACAAGCATCTTTTAATTTCATGGCTGCAGTCACCATCTGCAGTGATTTTGGAGCCTCCCAAAATTAAAGTCCACCACTGTTTCCCCATCTATTTGATCTAAAGTGATGGGACCAGATGCCATGATCTTAGTTTTCTGAATGTTGAGCTTTAAGCCAACTTTTTCACTCTCCTCTTTCACTTTCATCAAGAGGCTTTTTAGTTCCTCTTCACTTTCTGCCATAAGGGTGGTGTCATCTGCATATCTGAGGTTATTGATATTTCTCCCGGCACTCTTGATTCCAGCTTGTGCTTCATCCAGCCCAGCATTTCTCACGATGTACTCTGCATATATGTTAAATAAGCAGGATGACAATATACAGCCTTGATGTACTCCTTTTCCTACTTGGACCCAGTCTGTTGTTCCATGTCCAGTTCTAACTGTTGCTTCCTGACTTGCATACAGATTTCTTAAGAGGCAGGTAAGGTGGTCTGGTACTCCCATCTCTTTCAGAATTTTCCTGTTTGTGGTGATCCACACAGTCAAAGGCTTTGGCATAGTCAATAAAGCAGAAATAGATGTGTTTCTGGAATTCTCTTGCTTTTTTGATGATTCAGTGGATGTTGGCAATTTGATCTCTTGTTCCTCTGCCTTTTCTAAATCCAGCTTGAACATTTGGAAGTTCACGGTTCACGTACTGTTGAAGCCTGCTTGGAGAATTTTGAGCATTACTTTGCTAGCAAGTGAGATGAGTCCAATTGTGTGGTAGCTTGAGCATTCTTTGGCATTACCTTTCATTGGAATTGGAATTGCAGTTGTTATTGCATGATATAATTAAATATTACCAAAGATGATGAAATGAGTGCAAAATAAAAGAGTTGTTCCTCTGAAAATGAAGGTAAATGTTTTAGAAAGACTTCACAGCAGGAGAGCTCCTAAAAGAATCACTAAAAGATATGATCCCTGCTCACGGGTAGTTTACAGCCTTGAAGAGTAGCTAAGATATATGACAAAATAACTCTAATGTATGATGGTAAATGACATAGAAGAAGAATACATGAGGATTCTAGAATTTCAGAAGAAGAAAATTACTTTTGTCCTGAAGAATCATTGACAGCTACATGGAGAGGCTGATGTATGAGCTAGTCTCTGAAGGCTGTAAAATTAGAAGCAGAGATGATTCATTTCAAGTGAAGAGAAGGATGTAAACAAAACATGAGGGGTAAGGCCAGTGTTTGGATGGAGCACAGGATTCATGAAGGGGAAGAGTAGAAGGTAAAGCTAGAAAGATGACTGTGTCTCAGATAGTATGCGACCCTAAATTACAATCATAAAATTTCTGGTCACTGGGACAATAAGATACTCTTTTCATCCACAATGAACTTGAGTGGTCTTTATTATGCCACACAATGAGCACTTTATATTAGGGCATGATAAGCTGTATAATAATTTTTTCATGCATGGTTTAGTGATTTTTTTAACTCTCTAATGGCTTGTAAGCTCCTTTTAACCTATGCTATTTTATATTATTTTTGTTCAGCAATGCATATGTTAATTTTATGCTAAGGACATGGTTGTTCAATTAATTCTTAGTGAAGCATTAATTGTAGAATTAGTGATCATGCTTTTTTAAGACCTCTTGGTTCTTTTTTCAGGACCCACATAAAATACCAACAAATCATAAGATTACAAGCTTGCTTAGCATTTTAGGCTTTTAAAAGCATGTTTTCAAAGTTTGCAACATAAGTAAGATCATATATTACTTCATTACTGTGTTATAATAATTGATACTAGATGCATTTTAGCAGATTTAGTAGGAGTAAATCCTATCTATTACTTTCTTTTGTTTGATACACTTCTTGTGAGTGTACTATGAGTGTTGCACTTGAGAGTAGAACAAGAGATCATAAAAATCCAAGGTATTGTTCATGGTTATATTCCTATAAGGAACGTTAATGTCACTTTAACTGGTGTTCAGAAGAAGGGATTACTAGTTTCTAAAATACAAATCTTTAGTCTAAGAAAAATAAAATATAAAAGTTATAAATCTTAGCCTTCAGATAAAAATAGTTTAAGGATCTGTTTCTCTTCTTCAGAAGTGTAGTTTTTATTTCTTTTTGTGAAAAATGAAAGTGCCAATTCAAAACAAAGGTGATGATAAAATAAAGGAAATTATTATTTTGATGGCTCCTCTTTGATAACCATTTTCCTCTTTAAAAGTTTCAGTTTGGATATACATGAATTACCTTTCATTGGTTCCCTCACTTGTAAAATGAGAAACATTATAAAACTACAAGGCTTTTTCCATTCATGATTGATTGTTCATTTTCAAAAAGTTACTAGTTGCAGTTTCAGCTAAAGTGCAACTGCTTAAACAGGAAACAAAGACTTTTTGACATGGTCATATTCCAGGACCTTATCCTTCATTTTGAAACTTCAGAAGTTAGATTTTTCCAGCACATTTAATACAATTCATCTTTTGAGAAATGATTTATATTAATACAACTCAAAGTAATTTAGAAAACATAATGTCAATTAAGCAGTGCGATATAAGAGTATTATTGGCAAGCATACCAAAACACTATTAAGGAAATGTCGCATTCCATCCTTACTGTACAAAGGGGCATGAACATATACATACTACTATGCCACACAATGCAAATATAGGGTTTATTAAGGGAAATTTTAGAAATGAAGAAGGAGCACAGCACACAATTCCTTCAAGTTCTTATCTCACAGAGTCATACTTATTAGAGCATAGCTGGACTTTTATGGAAAGGGAAGGGCTCATGGAGGGGGGCTGTACTTATTTAATCCTTAAATTATTTGTAGGGATATGGATATAAAAGGCAAGACTGAGAACTCTTGTCGGAGAACTGGAAACAGTAGAATGGGAATCCTAGAACTTAAAAATATAACATACTATATACATAGAAATAAAAACAGAGAATTAGGCAAAATGAAGTGACAGAGAATATGTTCTGAATGAAGGAATAAGGTAAAACCCCAGAAGAATAACTAAGTAGAATGGAGATAAGCAATATGTCTTACAAACAGTTCAAGATAATGACCATAATGATGTTGAAAGAACTTGGGAGAAGAATAGATGAACACAGTGAGCAGTCAGAAGCTTCCAAGAGTTAGAGAATATAAAGGAAAACACAGTTAAAGAATATAATAATTGAAATAATAAATACACTAGAGCTAATCAACAGTAGATTAGATGATACAGAGGAAGAGATCAGCAAACTGGAAGACAGAGTAGTGGAAATCACTCAACCTGAACAGTAAAAAAAAATTTAAAATAGAGGGACAGTTTAAGAGACCTCTAGGGCAATATCAAGCATACTAACATTCACATTATAGGAGCCACAGAAGAAGAAGAGACAGGATCAGAGAACATAATAGTTGAAAACTTCCCTAACCAAGGACGGGAAACACATCCGTGTCCAAGAAGCAAAGAGAGTCCCAGTCAAGATCCCAAGTCCCAGTCAAGTCCCAATCAAGAGTTGCAATCAAGAGGACCACACCAAGACACATTATAATTAAAAAGGCAAAAATTAAAGAGAGAATAGCAAAAGCAGCAAGGGAAAATCAACATGTTATGTACAAGGGAACTTTCATAAAGCTTTCAGATCACTTTCAGCAGAAACTCAGCAGGCCAGAAGGAATCGTATGACAGATTTAAAGTGATGAAAGGAAAAGCATTAAATGTGTGTGCTGAAGGGAGGGGAGTAAAAATGTAAGATTTATAAAATGTGATTGAACTTAAGAGATCAACATCTTAAAAAATCATATAACCACAATAAAATCTTAGTAAACAAATTCAGCCATACTTTAAAATGACCATACACCATGATCAAGTGGGATTTATCCCAGAGATGCAAGAATGGTTCAGTATCCAAAAATCAATCAATGTGATATACCACATTGACAAATTGAAGAATAAAAATCACTAAAAGCTTTTTTTAGATGCATAAAAAGCTTTTGACAAAATTCAGCATACATTTGTAGTTTCAAAAAACTCTCTCAGTAAATTAGGTATAGCAAGAACATTCTTCAACATAATAAAGGCTATGTATGACAAGCCCACAACTAACATCATCCTCAACAGTGAAAAACTGAAAATATTTTCTCTAATATCAGGAAGAATACGAGGATACCCATTCTCACCACTTTTATTCAACATAGTATTCAAAGTCCTAGCTACTGCAATCAAATTAGAAAAAAGAAAAGGAATTCAAATTGGAAAGAAAGAAGTACAACTGCCACTGTTTGCAGATGATGTGATGCTGTACATAGAAAGTCCTCAAGATGCCACCAAAAATCTAGTAGAACTCAGCAGTGAATAAGATTGCACGATACAAAACTAATATTCAGAAATCTATTGCTTTTCTATACACAAACAATGAAATATCAGAAAGAAAACAATCCCCTTTATAATTGCATCAAAAAATAAAATACCTAGGAATAAATCTAACTAAGAAGGTGAAATACCTGTACTCAGAAAACTATAATGTACTGATGAAAGAAATTTAAGATAACACAGATGGGAAAGATACACCATGCTTATGAATTGAAAGAATTAATATTGTTAAAATGATCATACTACCCAAAGCAAGCTACAATGTAATTCATATCAATATTCAATGTAATTCCTATCAAAATACCAATGGCACTTTTCACAGAACTAGAAAAAATAGTTCTAAAACTTGTGTGGAACCATGAAAGACCCTGAATAGCCAAAACAATCTTGAGAAAGAAGAACAAAGCTGGAGATATCACATGCCCTGGTTTCAAACTATACTACAAAGCTATAGAAATCAAAACAATATGTTACTGGCACAAAAACAGATACACAGATCAGTGGAATAAAACTGAGAGCCCAGAAATAAACTCATATGGTCATTTACTCTGTGATGCAAGAGGCAAGAATATACAATGAGCGAAAGACAGCCTCTTTAATAAATAGTGATGGGAAAATGACAGCTACATGCAAAAAAAAAATCATATTGGACTACTTCCTCACACCATATACAAAAATAAACTCAAATGGATATAAGAATTAGATGTAAGACCTGAAACCATATGTCTTCTAAAAGAAAACATATGCAGTATGCTCCTTTGACTTCCCAGGTGGCAATAGAGGTAAAGAACCTGCCTGCCAATGCAGAAGACATAAGAGATGTGGGTTTGGTCCTTGGGTTGGGAAGATCCCTTGGAGGAGGGCATGGCAACCCACTGCAGTATTCATGCCTGGAGAATCTTAGGGACAGAGAAGCCTGGCAGGCTGTGGCCTATAGGGTCGCAAAGAGTTGGACACTACTGAAATGACTTAGCATGCAAGCATGCTCTTTGACATTAACCTTAGCAATACTTTTTGGTATGTTTCCTCAGGCAAAGGAAACACAAACAAAAATAAGCAAATGCAAAAATAAAAATCAGTTCAGTTCAGTTGCTCAGTCGTGTCCGACTCTTTGCGATACCATGAACCGCAGCACACCAGGCCTCCCTGTCCATCACCAACTCCCGGAGTCCACCCAAACCCATGTCCATCGAGTTGGTGATGCCATCCAGCCATCTCATCCTCTGTCGTCCCCTTCTCCTTCTGCCCCCAATCTTTCCCAGCATCAGAGTCTTTTCAAATGAGTCAGCTCTTCACATCAGGTAGCTGAAGTACTGGAGTTTCAGCTTCAACATCAGTCCATCCAGTGAACACCCAGGACATCCATCTCCTTTAGGATGGACTTGTTGGATCTCCTTGCAGTCCAAAGGACTCTCAAGAGTGTTCTCCCAACACCACAGTTCAAAAGCATCAGTTCTTAAGGACTCAGCTTTCTTTGTAGTCCAACTCTCACATCCATACATGACCACTGGAAAAACCATAGCCTTGACTAGATGGACCTTTGTTGACAAAGTAATGTCTCTGCTTTCTAATATGCTGCCTAGGTTGGTCATAACTTTCCTTCCAAGGAGTAAGCGCCTTTTAATTTCATGGCTGCAGTCACCATCTGCAGTGATTCTGGAACCCAAAAAAATAAAGTCTGCCTCTGTTTCCACTGTTTCCCCATCTATTTGCCATGAAGTGATGGGACCAGACGCCATGATCTTAGTTTTCTGAATGTTGAGCTTTAAGCCAACTTTTTCACTCTCCTCTTTCACTTTCATCAAGAGGCTCTTTAGTTCTTCTTCACTTTCTGCCATAAGGGTGGTGTCATCTGCATATCTGAGGTTATTATATTTCCCCTGGCAATCTTGATTCCAGCTTGTGCTTCATCCAGCCCAGTATTTCTCATGATGTACTCTGCATAGAAGTTAAATAAGCAGGGTGACAATATACAGCCTTGACGTAAACAAAAATAAACAAAAGCAAAAATACATCAAACCAAAAATCACAAGGGAACTGTCAACAAAATGAAAAGACCACCTACTGAATGAGAGAGGATATTTGTTATTGATATATTTGATAAGAGGTTAATTCCCAAAATATATAAAGAATGCATACAACTCAACATCAAAAAAATAAACAGACTCTTCAACTAGCTTAGAAAATAGGCAAAGGGGGACTTCCCTGGCAGTCTAGTGGTTAAGACTCTCTGCTTCCACTGCAAAGCCATGGGTTCAATTCCTGCTTAGGGAACTAAGATCCTGCATGTTGCATAGCATGGACAAAAAAAATGTGGGCAGAGAATCTGAATAGGCATTTTTCCAAAGAAGACATTCAGATGGTCAGTGGGCTCATGAACGATGTCCACCATTACACATCATCAGGGAAATGCAAGTCAAAAATACAGTGCAGTATCACTTCACACCTATCAGAATGGCTAGTATCAAAAAGATAATAAATAAGTGTTGGTGAGGTTGTGGAGGAAAGAGAACTCCTGCACACTGTTGGTGAGAATGTAAATTGGTGTGGTCACTATGGAAAACAGTGTGGAGGTTCCTCAAAAATTTAAAAATAGAATTATCATACAATCTAGTAGTTCTACCCCACAAGTCCAGCAGTATCTATCTGAAAAAAAAAAACACCAGTTCAAAAAGATATCTGCACCCCTATGTTCATTACAGCTTTATTTACAATAGATGAGATATGAAAGCAACCTATGTGCCCATTAATAGATGAACAAATTAAGATGTGGTATACATTGCATACATAATTGAATATTACCCAGCCATAAAAAGAATGAAATCTTGCCATTTGCAACAACATGGATTGACGTAAAGGGTATTATGCTAAATGAAATAAGTCAGACGGAGAAAGACAAGTACTGTATCGTTTCACTTATATGTGCATTCTAAGAACAAAACCCATGAACAAACAACACAAAGACAAGAGTTATAGGTACAGAGAACAAAAAGGAGACACAAATCAGAATCAAAAAAATGGACACAATTTTAGCTCTTACAAAAACTTAAAAGACCCTGAGAGGATACTATGAACAAATTTAATACAGTGATTTTTAAATGTTAGGTTAAATATGTCAGTTCTCAGAAAAATGCAGCATATCAAAACTGACACAAAAGAAATTCCATGTAGTCACATACCTATGAAATAAATTGTTTATCAAAACCTTAGTGTAGTGAAGACTACAGATTCAGATGATTTCATCAGTAAAGTCTGCCAAACACTCAAGGGAGAAATAAGATAATCTTCCATGAACTCTTCCAGACAATAGTGAAAGAACACGTCCCAATTTGTTCTTTGAGGCAGCATAATATTTGGGGGGGGGCAGTGGTTATCCTCAGCCTTTATAAAACCAGACACAGGGAAAGAACTAGATCTGGGGACACATATATGGTCCTAACTAGCAAATGTTTAGGCTGTTCTGATTATTACAAGAGGCAGCACAATCTTGATTTAAAAAAACCTGACAAGCATGTTGTAAGGAAGGAGATTACAGGCCAATTATTCATGAACACAGGAGCAAAATTCTTAACAAAATTCAGCTTTTTAATATGAAACGTATGCTATATCACAACCATATTGAAGTAATTTCAGGAGTTCAGGGTTGCTTTGACATCTGGAAATCAATCATTGTAATTCACTACATTAACAGAGTAATAAATATGGTCATCTTTATAGTTGTATTAAAGTTATATAATAAAACATAACATTCATTCATTATGAAAAAAATCTCTGTTTTTCATAATAAGAACAGAAGGAAATCAGATAAAGTTTATCCTCAAAAGGAAGAAGGAGTCTTTGGCACTCAGCTCGGGTATCAGTCTGTTCTTGCCTGGATCTAACTCAGATCTGTTGAACCTTTTCCTTGCACAACTCTGAAAGAAGGATGGACGTGAGCTCCCCAGGTCATTACGATGTATTTCTCCTCACTCTCATAGATAAATCTGCATGGGAAGCTGAGTAATAATCAGAAGGTTGTTTTGTGAGAATCAGAGGAGAATGAATAGATCATGTTTATAGCCAATACTGTTAATTATAGAACACTGATGTATATATTAATATCTTTGCATAGATGAGGGCACTTGTGTTCTTGAGTAACAAACACTTCTGAACTCTATGGGAAGCACTGATCTCCTGTTAAGAGAACAGTTTCTTCACGCTGAGTGCAATTTGAACACTTGACTATGGCTTTACACGTACTAATATAGTATTCTCTGATCCTGTTGGCTCTGTATCCTTCTGTTCCTTTGTTCCTGTCCAGTAATCCAGACATCCCAACAAACTTCAGGTTTCTCGGTGAGCCAAACTGATTTATTCATAAGTATGCTTTTTTGTATTCTGTGACATTTCCCTGGAATGACCTTCCCATCCTCACACTACACCACTCCTCATCCGTTTGGCAAACTCCTGTGTCTTCTTAAAATTCCAACACAAGTATCTTTCCTCAGTGGTCTTCCCTTCCTTACGTTCTCACTGTATCTGGCCTATCTTCTGTAGATGAACTAACCCCACTCTATTAAAATGCTTAGTTCTGTCTCTCTGTTAGATACTGAATTTCCTGAAAGACGGTTCTGTGTTTTTATGTATTTCTAGTATTTAGACTCAGTAAAATAAAATTTTATTACTTTGCTAGCATGTGAAATGAGTGTAATTTTGCAGTGGTTCAAACATTCTTTGGCCTTGCCCTTCTTTGGAATTGGAATGAAACCTGGCCTTTTCCAGTCCTGGGGCCACTGCTGCATTTTCCAAATTTGCTGGCATCTTGTGTGCAGCTCTTTAACAGCCTCATCTTTTAGAATTTGAAATAGTTCGGCAGGAATCCCATCACCTCCAGTTAGGATTTCAAATCCTAAAAGACGAAGCTGTTAAAGTGCTGCACTCAGGTCAGTTCAGTTCAGTTGCTCAGTCGTGTCTGACTCTTTGTGACCCCATGAACCGCAGCACGCCAGGCCTCCCTGTCCATCACCAACTCCCGGAGCTTACTCAAACTCATGTCCATTGAGTCAGTGATGCCATCCAACCATCTCATCCTCTGTCATCCCCTTCTCTTCCCACCTTCAATCTTTCCCTGCGTCAGGGTCTTTTCAAATGAGTCAGTTCTTTGCATCATGTGGCCAAAGGATTGGAGTTTCAGCTCCAACATCAGTCCTTCCAATGAATATTCAGGACTGATCTCCTTTAGGATGGATAGGATGGACTGGTTGAATCTCCTTGCTGTCCAAGGGACTCTCAAGAGTCTTCTCCAACACCACAGTTCAAAAGCATCAGTTCTTTGACCCTCAGCTTTCTTCACAGTCCAACTCTCACATCCGTACATGACCACTGGAAAAGCCATAGCATTGACTAGACGGACCTTTGTTGGCAAAGTAATGTATACTTTTTAGTATGCTGTCTAGGTTGGTCATAACTTTCCTTCCAAGGAGTAAGCATCTTTTAATTTCATGGCTGCAGTCACCATCTGCAGTGATTCTGGAGCCCAAAAAAATAAAGTCTGCCTCTGTTTCCACTGTTTCCCATCTATTTGCCTTGAAGTTATGGGACTGGATGTCATGATCTTAGGTTTCTGAATGTTGAGTTTTAAACCAACTTTTTCACTCTCCTCTTTCTCTTTCATCAAGAGGCTCTTTAGTTCTTCTTCACTTTCTGCCATAAGGGTGGTGTCGTCTGCCTATCTGAGGTTATTGATATTTCTCCCGGCAGTCTTGATTCCAGCTTGTGCTCCATCCAGCCCAGGATTTCTCACGATGTACTCTGCATATATGTTAAATAAGCAGGGTGACAATATACAGCCTTGATGTTCCTATTGGGAACCAGTCTGTTGTCCCATGTCCTGTTCTATCTGTTGCTTCCTGACTTGCATCCAGATTTCTCAAGAGACAGGTAAGGTGGTATTCCCATCTCTTGAAGAATTTTCCACAGTTTGTTGTGATCCACACAGTCAAAGGCTTTGGTGTTTTCAATAAAGCAGAAATATATGTTTTTCTGGAACTCTGTTGCTTTTTGGATGATTCAACGGATGTTGGCAATTTGATCTCTGGTTCCTCTGCCTTTTCTAAAACCAGCTTGAACATCTGGAAGTTCATGGTTCATGTATTGTTGAAGCCTGGCTTGGAGAATTTTGAGCATTACTTTACTGGTGTGTGAGATGAGTGCAACTGTGCAGTAGTTTGAGCATTCTTTGGCATTGCCTTTTTTAGGGATTGGAATGAAAGCTGACCTTTTCCAGTCCTGTGGCCACTGCTGAGTTTTCCAAATTTGCTGGCATATTGAGTGCAGCACTTTCACAGCATCATCATTTAGGATTTGAAATAGCGCAACTGGAATTCCATCACCTCCACTACCTTTGTTTATAGTGATGCTTCCTAAGGCCCACTTGACTTCACATTCCAGGATGTCTGGCTCTAGGTCAGTGATCACACCATCATGATTATCTGAGTCATGAAGATTCTTTTTGTACAGTTCTTCTGTGTATTCTTGCTGCCTCTTCTTAATATCTTCTGCTTCTGTTAGGTCCATACTATTTCTGTCCTTTGTTGAGCCCATCTTTGCATAAATTGTTCCCTTGGTATCTCTAATTTTCTTGAAGAGATCTCTAGTCTTTCCCATTCTCTTGTTTTCCTCTATTTCTTTGCACTGATCACTGAGGGAGGCTTTCTTATCTCTCCTTGCTCTTCTTTGGAACTCTGCATTCAAATGGGTATATCTTTCCTTTATCCCTTTGCTTTTCGCTTCTCTTCTTTTCACAGCTATTTGTAAGGCCTCCTCAGACAGCCATTTTGCTTGTTTGCATTTCTTTTTCTTGGGGATGGTCTTGATCCCTGTCTCTTATACAGTGTCACGAACCTCTGTCCATAATCATCAGGCACTCTGTCTATCAGATCTAGTCCCTTAAATCTTTCTCACTTCCACTGTATAATCATAAGGGATTTGATTTAGGTCATACCTGAATGGTCTAGTGGTTTTCCCTACTTTCTTCAATTTCAGTCTGAATTTGGCAGTAAGGAGTTCATGATCTGAGCCATAGTCAGCTCCTGGTCTTGTTTTTGCTGACTGTGTAGAGCTTCTCCACCTTTGGTGTGAAGAAAATAATCAATCTGATTTTGATGTTGAGCATCTGGTGATGTCCAAGTGTAGAGTCTTCTCTTGTGTTGCTGGATGAGGGTGTTTGCTATGACCAGTGTGTTCTCTTGGCAAAACTCTACTAGCCTTTGCCCTGCTTCATTCTGTACTCCAAGGCCAAATTTGCTTGTTACTCCAGGTGTTTCTTGACTTCCTACTTTTGCTTTCCAGTCCTCTGTAATGAAAAGGACATCTGTTTTGGGTATTAGTTCTAAAAGGTCTTGTAGGTCTTCATAAAACCATTCAACTTCAGGTTCTTCAGCATTACTGATCGGACATAGACTTGGATTACCATGATATTGAATGATTTGCCTTGGAAACAGAGATCATTCTGTTGTTTTTGAGATTGCATCCAAGTACTGCATTTCAGACTCTTTGGTTTACTATGATGGCTACTCCATTTCTTCTAAGGGTTTCTTGCCCACAGTAGTAGATATAATGGCCATCTGAGTTAAATTCACCCATTCCAGTCCAGATTAGTTCACTGATTCCTAAAATGTCGATGTTCACTCTTGCCATCTCCTATTTGACCACTTCCACTTCCAGTTTGTCTTGATTCATGGACCTGACATTCCAAGTTCCTAAGCAATGTTGTGCTTTACAGCATTGGACCTTCCTTCCATCACCAGTCACATCCACAACTGCGTGTTGTTTTTGCTTTAGCTCCATCTCTTCATTCTGTCTGGAGTTATTTCTCCACTGATCTCCAGTAGCATATTGGGCACCTACTAACCTGGGGGGTTCTGTTTTCAGTGTCCTGTCTTTTTTGCCTTTTCATTCTGTTCATGAGGTTCTCAAGGCAAGAATCCTGAAGTGGTTTGCCATTCCCTTCTCCAGTGGACCACATTTTGTCAGACTTCTCCACCATGACCCGTCTGTCTTGGGTGGCCCTACACGGCATGGCTCATAGTTTCATTGAGTTTGACAAGGCTGTGGTCCATGTGATTAGATTGGTTAATTTTCTGTGATTGTGGTTTTCAGTCTGTGTCTGCCCTCTGATGGAGAAGGATAAGAGGCTTATGGAAGCTTCCTGATGGGAGAGACTGACTAAGAGGGAAACTGGGTCTTGTTCAGTAAAACTTTAATCCAATTTTCTGTTGATGGATAGAGCTGTGTTCCCTCCCTGCTATTTACCTGGGGCCAAACTATGGTGGAGGTAATGAAGATAATGGCGACCTCCTTGAAAAGATCCCATGCATGCACTGCTATGCTCAGTGCCCCCAACCCTGCAGCAGGCCACAGCCAACCCATGTCTCCAATGGACTCACAGGCAAGTCTGGATCAGTCTCTTGTGGGGTCACTGCTCCTTTCTCCTGGTTCCTGGTGCACAAGATTCTGTTTCCCAGTCCTGTATAAGTTCTGGCAGCTCTATGGTAGGGTTAATGGCAACCTGCTCCAAGAGGGCTTATGCCATACCCAAGTCTGCTGCACCCAGAGCCCCTGTCCCTGTGGCAGACCACTTGCTGACCCATACTTCCACAGGGGATGCTCAAACACAGTTCTGTCTCAATCTCTGTGGGATCCCTGAGTCCTGGTGGGCACAAGGTTTGTTTGAGCCCTTTTAGCATCTCTGGTGGGAATGGGGTTTGATTCTAAATGCAAATTCACCCCTTCTAACATTTTGCTGCGGTTTATGGGATCGCAAAGAGTTGGACACAACTGAGCGACTGAACTGAACTGTACTGAACATTTTGCTGGGGCTTCTCCTTTGCCCTTGGACATGAGATATCTCCTCACAGCCACTCCAGCACCTACTATCTTACTGGGGTTTCTCTGACCTTGGACATGGGGTATCTCCTCACGGCTGGTCTAGCAAAGTGCAGCCACCGCTCCTGACCTTGAACTTGGGGTGTCTCCTCTCAGCTGCTCACCACTTCAGGGCTGCGCAGCCACCTCTGTGCCACTGCACTCAATATGCCAGCAAATTTGGAAAACTCAGCAGTGGCCACAGGACTGGAAGAGGTCAGTTTTCATTCCAATCCCAAAGAAGGACAAGGCCAAAGAATGTTCAGACTGCTGCACAGTTGCACTCATCTCACACGCTAGTAAAGTAATGATCAAAATTCTCCAAGCCAGGCTTCAACAGTGCATGAACCGAGACCTCCCAGATGTTCAAGTTGAATTTAGAAAAGGCAGAGGAACCAGAGATCAAATTGCCAACATCCACTGGATCATAGAAAAAGCAAGAGAATTCTAAAAAAAACATCTACTTCTGCTTCATTGACTACACTATAGACTTTGACTGTGTGGATCACAACAAACTATGGAAAATTCTTCAAGAGATGGGAATACCAGACTACCTTACCTGCCTCCTGCGAAACCTGTATACAGATCAAGAAGTAACAGAACCGGACATGGAAAAATGAACTGGTTCAAAATTGGGAAAGGAGTGCATCAAAGCTGTATATTATCACCCTGCTTATTTAACTTATGTGCAGAATACATCATGTGAAATGCTGGGCTGGATGAAGCACAAGCTGGAATCAAGATTCTCGGGAGAAATATCAATAACCTCAGATACACAGATGACACCACCCTTCTTGGCAGAAAGTGAAAAGGAACTAAAGAACCTATTGATGAAGGTGAAAGAGGAGAGTGAAAAAGCTGCCTTTTTTACTCAACATTCAAAAATTGAAGATCATGGCATCCAGTCCCATCATTTCATGGCAAATAGATAGGGCAACAATGGAAATAGTGATAGACTTTATTTTCTTGGGCTCCAAAATCACTGCAGATGGTGACTACAGCCATGAAATGAAAAGATATTTTCTCCTTGGAAAAAAAGCTATGACAAACCTACACAGTGTATTAGAAAGCAGAGATATTACTTTGCCTATAAAGGTCTGTATAGTCAAAGGTATGGTTTTTTCAGTTGTCATTATGGATGTGAGATTTGGACTGTAAAGAAGGCTGAGCAATAAAGAATTGATGCTTTCAAACTGTAGTGTTGGAGAAGACTTTTGAGAGTCCCTTGGACAGCAAGGAGATCCAACCAGTCCATCCTAAAGGAAATGAACCGTGAATATTCATTGAAAGGATTGTTGCTGAAGCTGCAGTACTTTGGCCACCTGATGTGAAGAGCCAACTCATTAGCAAAGACCCTACTGCTGGAAAAGATTAAAAGCAGGAGGAGAAGGGGATGACGGAGGACAAGATGGATGGCATCACCAACTCAACGGACATAAGTCTGAGTAAGCTCCAGGAGATGGTGAAGGATAGGGAGGCCCGGTGTGCTGCAGTCCATGGGGCCGCAAAGAACCAGACATGACTGAGCAACTGAACAAAAAATAAAATTTTATTAAGTGAAGAAATAAATCAGTGAATGAACAAGTAAGTGAGTAAACCCACCTCAGTAGGCCTCCCTCTTTTTTTTTTTCCTATCTGTTTTTTATGATCACCATTTGGGTATTCTGCTAAGCAGTCATGAACTCATTCTAGCTAGTGATGAAAACTTCTCTGATTGAGGACATTGAATTTACGATCAATAATTAACTTTAAATTGAATTTATAATTGCTTTTGTAATACTACTATAATCATGGGCATTTGAAATGCTGACTTTTCAGTTGCATGTCATAACCTTAATTTTTAATTTCTTCCTGTTTCTGTTAAGTTAAACAGAAAGGAGAAGGGGTAGAAGGAGTTAAAAATTTTGAGGAAGAAGTTTAATTAGGTGTGTAAAAGGACCTGAAAAAACATCTAAAAATAAGATTTAGTTTAGAACCAAGATAGGGTATCAATTGCTAATTAAGTTCAGTAGTTTAATACCCAGTAAATAAGTGAAAACAGAGAACCAGGGAAATGGAGAAGTCAGTTCTTTGCACTGCTTTCCAGCCTTTTTTACTCACTGCATGTGTAGACAGTGAAATTGTTTTCAGCACACTGAGGTAAATGGCTGATCCCGCTTGCTACTGAAGACCAATACCCCAGGGTCTTGCTGTGTCCAGACTGCCCCTGGCTGTGGATGAGGATTCAGGAGACCAGGATCTGAGCGGTCCAGAAGCCCTTTGCAGCTGACTGCTGGGCAGGTCTGAAGTTAGGAAAGGAGACATGAATGTATGTGCAAAGATTTATGGTCTTGGCTTTCAGCCTAGCCTAACAAACTAAAAAGGATTCAGAGTAAGCAACAAAGGCATGTACTGGTTAAGTTTCATAGCTAGGGTTGTTTAGACCGGTGATTTGCAGCTCTGGATGCATAATGGAATCACTTGGAAGCTTTTAAAACTTCCTGTATTTAAAGACCCTGAGTATTCATTGGAATGACTGATTGCTGAAGCTCCAATACTTTGGCTACCTGATATGAAAAGCTGACTCACTGGAGAAGACCCTCATGTTGGAAAGATTGAGGGCAGGTAGAGAAGGGGGCAACGGAGGATGAGATGTTTGGATGGCATCGTTAACAAAATGGACATGAGTTTGAGCAAACCACAGGAGATAGTGAAGGACAAGGAAGCCTGGCATGCTGCAGTCCATGGGGTTGCAAAGAGTCAGACACAGCTTAGTGACTGAACAACAATATAATTAATCCAGAGTCTCTGTAGGAAGGGGTATAGGATGGCATCAGTATTTTTAAAATCTCTCTACAGATAATTCTAAAATGTATCTAGAATTATTAATAAGAGCTGCTAATGTAAGCAGTGACTAATGATAAATTATTGATAAGAAACCTAAATTTAATCATGTATGTTTTTTTGAAGTGGTTTAATTTAATACTTATGCTTAGTGGTTTTTGAGCATAGATTTTTTTGTTGTTTGTAGAAAAATTATGTTTAAGCCAGTCAGTAGTTTTCTATTTATCTCAGTCTTTAACTTAAAGGAAATAAAACTGCTGAATTGGTCAGGCTGCTGAATTGATCAGGGATGGTAACACTAGAGGTTTTAAAACTAAGCCTTGAAGAGTAGATAGAATTTAAATAGGCAGGAAAGGTAGTTTTAGGTGGGGGAGAATTGTAGATGGAGGAATGGCATGAGCATGGGGAGGTGGGGTGGCATAAGAAAATCCCAGAGAAGAGTGCTGTGAAGTCTGAGACAGGCCCAATGGCAATTCAGAGGGACAGCCAAAGCCTGCTGTCTCTTGAGGGCATATGAGAGCAGTCCAAGGAGACCATCTCTCCAGACCTCTTTAGCAGTTGAATATGACCATGCCCGCTGTACTGTGGTTCATGGGGTAGCAAAGAGTCAGACACGACTGAGCAACTGAACCGAACTTAGACTCCTTTGATGGAGAAAGAAATGGCAGTCCACTCCAGTATTCTTTCCTGGGAAATCCCATGGACAGAGGAGCTTGGAGGGCTGTAGTCCATAGGGTCACAGAGTTGGACATGACTGAAGCAACTTAGCAGCCTCCTTTGACCCAAGGATTATATGGAAGACCTGATTCTTTGGCCACCTGATGTGAAGAACGGACTCACTAGAAAAGACCCTGATGCTGGGAAAGATTGAGGGCAGGAGGAGAAGGGGACAACCGAGGATGAGATGGTTGGATGGCATCACTGACTCGATGGACATGAGTTTGAGCAAACTCCGGGAGTTGGTGATTGGCAGGGAAGCCTGGCGTGCTGCAGTGCATGGGGTCACAAAGAGTTGGACATGACTGAGCAACTGAACTGAACTGAACTACATGCAAGGCACATTTCATGTGTGTTAGTGAATTAAATCCTCACAGCAGTCCCACAAGGTAGATTCTATTGTGAGCCCTGGTTTTACAGATGAATTGGGTACAGCACAGTAAGCTGCTGTTTTTTTGTGATATATCTGTATCACTATTTTTCCTCATGGCCCCGACTCAGAGTTCTTATGATATGCTGGACAGTGAGTTATCTAGTTAAAACAGAAATGTTTCAGGTAGGTGTAGGGTGGAAGTGGGTACTTGGAAAGAAGGTCAGCTAGGGATCAGAGAGTTAAGCATCTTGAATTACTTTTGCTACAGGTATGAGGCATTCACTGACATTTTTGAACAGGAAGTGGCATGATGACAATTTTTAGTAAAATTGGTCTGAAAAGATAGGCAGGATGAATTGAGTGTGAGGAGGTAAATGTGATACCAGCTGACCAGTTAGGACTATTTCATTAATAGTCCATGGCAGAGTGATGTGATGAAAAGCTAGGTCACAGTAGTGATAACACTAACAGGGAGCTACAGATAGAAAGAGCCATTTTGAAGGTCCTGGTGACTGTTGTCCTGTAGATAATGGTAAGTCCGAAGGGCTGGAGGAGTCACAGGAGGCTCTCCCTCTGATCGGGTGATAGGGGAAGGTGGTGAATTTATTTTTATCCATTTATTTTTAAATGTCTGTATTTATTCGTTTATTGGGCTGCACAGGGTCTTAGTTGTGGCATTCAGGATCTTTAGTTGCAGCATGTGGGATCTAGGTCTCTGACCAGGGATCGAACCCAGGCCCCCTGCATTGGGAGCATAGAGTCTTAACCACTGGACCACTGGGCTAAGTCCCGAAGGTGGTGAATTTAACGTTAGCTTCTTTTTTTACTTTGCAGTATCTTGATTTCATTCCAGTCTGGGATGTGTTATTGTATTTTGTATCCTGACTTCAACTCTTAAACTTCATTTTGTGTGTGTTCTGGTTTTTGGTATGGATGGCATTATTTATCTTTATATTTTAACTTCACATTAACCCTTTACCTAGTAAAAATAGGATCTTTGCTTATTATTTAATATGTAATTAAGATGTTATTATTATTAATATATGTAAATTATTAATACTATTATCATTTACTGTAGGTTATCAGACCAGGATGAAGAGGGCAAGACCGAGAAGAAGTGTATCATATCCGACCCCTCCTTTTCCATGGTAACAGTTCAAAAGGAAGATAGTGGTATCACCTGGGAGACCAGTTCAAGTAGGCCTTCCACTCCTTGGGCCTCGGAAGAAAGTCAGACATCTGGTGTGTGTAGTCCGGAAGGGTCAACTCTGAATTGTCCTCCAGGGAATGTTTCCTTTATCGTGGATGAAGTTAAAAAAGTTCGGAAAAGAAAGCCTAAGTCAAAGCATGGCTCACCATCTCTGCGTCGGAAAGGCAACAAAAAGAGAAATTCTTTGGAGTCCCAAGATGTCCCAGCACGCAAAACAAGTACTCCTTTAATTTCGGAAAGTCAGGAACTAACCACCCAGAAAGAGACGTCATCTACTGGCACTTATGATAGGATGAGAAAACAGAAGAGCCCCTCAAGTACACCTCCTATTACGGGGGCAATATACAAAGAACACAAGCCCTTAGTGTTAAGGCCGGTCTACATAGGAACAGTGCAGTATAAAATTAGGATGTTCAACTCTGTTAAAGAAGAGCTGATTCCTCTGCAATTTTATGGAACGTTGCCAAAAGGTTATGTCATTAAAGAAATCCACTATAGGAAGGGGAAAGATGCATCCATTAGTCTAGAGCCAGATTCAGGCGATCATGATCTTAAAGTAGTTTCCAAAACAGGCAAATCAGTAGCCCAAAGCATAGAAGATGTTAAAGTAAAAGAGCTTGCTCCCCCCTGGAGGGATGTGTTCTCCAAAGGATCAAAGTCCCTGACCTCCTTATTCTGTCACGAAAGTCAAAAGAAAACTTACGATGATTTTCCCTTAAGGGCTGCATCTGCCACCCAGCACACACCATCCTCTCATACAAGTCCCGCCACAGCAGAACGGGAATCACAGCTCAGAGCTCCTCGGTTAGTGCCACATCTGCCGGCTGATGAAGCAAAGCCCCATGAAATGGAGCCTTCCTCTCTTACACCTGATACATCTGTAGCCGCGTGCCTGGAAACGGCAAAGGAAGAATCTGAGGCTGATTCACAAGAAACAGTAATTGCAGAGCCTGACTCTTCAGTCTCACCACCTGTACTGGATGAAGCGAAGACGGAAGGCATGTCTTTGATTGACCATTCCATTTCACTAGAGGCAGAGAAGGGTTCTCTGGAATCAGGCGCACCAGGTCTGACAGCCTCTATCCAGGAAGATTTCCTCCCTGAGAGAGAAGAGCTGGATCTGACTTCACAGGAAAGGGCAGAACCAGTCGCTGACCAGCTGACCCCTCCTCATCTCAGCATCAAAGGAGAGAAGGAAGAAACTGTGCCCGAGCCATCCATTTCTTTTTCTGAACCTCTAGTGTTAGAGGAACCAGAGAAGGAGGAAATAGAAATGCCTCTACCAATGGCTGCTATCCCTGAACCTGAAGATTCTAACTTAGTGGAAGAAGAAGAGATCATAGAGCTTGATTACCCAGAAAGTCCATCGGTTTCTGAGGAGCCCTTCCCACCACGCTTGGCCCCTGAAGTGGAGGAAAAAGAGGAAGAGTCTCTTCTGCCATTACTGGCAACTTCAACACCTGAACATGTCGCCTTGTCTGAGGAAGAAAGAGAGGAAAATGAGTCTGTTTCTACTGATTCTGCTTTTGTGTCTGAGTATTCAGCCCCGCAGGATTGGAACTATGAACTAGAGAAGCAAGAAGCTGAGCCAGTTTCTTCACCTCATGTGAAAGCTCTATCTGAACATGTAGTTTTGTCAGAAGAAGAGAATGATAACTTTGAGCCTTCTTCCCCAACTTCAGCTTCTATATCCGTTTCACCATCCACAACTGAGGAGACTCTTGAGTGCCAGTCCCCACTGTTTTCAGCAATTACACCAGAACCCACGATCCTGTCTGGAGAAGAGGCCTCAGAAAGTGGGCGTTACACGCCGGATTCCACATTTGCTTCTGAATATTCAGTTCCCTCTCAGGCAACAGAAGAGTCACCAAAGAAAACAGTAGAGCTTAAGTCCCCATTAAAGTCACAAGGTGTTTCTGGGCCCCTGATTCTGTCAGAAGGGAGTGAAGACCCTGGGCTGTGTTCCCCAGAGGTGGCCTCTCCGTCTGAACGTTCTCTCTCGCCGCACACAACTGAGGGGACTTCTGAATGCCAGGCCCCACCGCTTTCAGCCGTGACATCTGAACACACCATCCTGTCAAAAGAAGAGGACCTAGGAAATGAGGGTGTCACATCAGACTCAGCACTGACCTTCCAAAATGCAGTCCCACCAACTGTAACACAGGAGTCCCCAAAGAACATAATTGACGATGTCTCCCTGCTGAAATCAGAAGGTGTTTCTGAGCACAAGACTGTGTTAGAAGAAGAGAAGGAAGACACTGGATTTTATACCCCAGAGGTGGCCTCGTTACCTGAACGCTCCCTCCCACGACCCACAAGTGAGGGCGCTCCTGAATGCCAGGCCCCACGACTCTCAGCTACCCCACCTGATCACGTGGTCCTCTCAGAAGAAGAGACAGTAGAAATGGAGCGGTACACACCCTCTTCCACCTCTGCTTCTGAACTTTCAGTACCACCATATGCAACACCAGAATCACAGGAGGAAGAACTTGTCCACACAGCCCCTTTAAGTCTAAAAGGTTCCTCCTCCCCCATGATTTTCTCAGAAGAAGAGCAAGAAGACATTGGACCTTTTTCTCCAGACTCGGCCTTTGTGTCAGAATTCTCATTTCCACCCTATGCAACAACAGGGAAGAGAGAATTTGAGTGTGATTCTCCAATATGTTTAACATCACCATCTGAGCACACTATTTTGTCAGATGAAGACCCTGAGGAAACTGAACTTTTTTCTCCAGACTCAGCATCACAAGCTTCCATCCCACCATATAGGATCCCGGAAATGAACAAAAAGGAAACTGAGCCTGGTTCACTGGTAACCGCGATGGCTGCATCAGGACATTCCCGCTTCTCAGAAGCAGACGAGGAAGAAATTGCACCAACAACGGCTACCCCTGTACCTGAGCATCTAAGTTCACCACAGAACCAAAGAGCTGAACCTTCGACGTCTGCACCTGAAGACTTGAGTCAGCTCCCTTCAACAAACGAAGCAGAGGAAGCAGAAATTAAGCCAGATGCTCAAACAACATCAACATCTGCATCTGAATATCTCATTCTGGCACAGAAGCAGAGAACTCGAACGTATTTAGAACCTGAGCCTGAAGACTCGGCTCCACCATGTCTAACCAGTGATTCAGAGAGGGGAGAAACCCATTCTAGCTCATCGCTCGCTGCAGCGCCTGCCCAATCACCCACAGTAAAGGAAGAAACCAAACCTGTTTTGCCTGCAGATCAGTGTTCAGTCTCACCTGATTCAGTACATGCAATTAAGAGAGAACAAGAACCCCAAACATCCCTCACTCCAAAATCTACAGATGAACAGATGGCTTTGTTAAAAGCTGAGAGTAAGGACGAAATTGTGCCTGATTCTCAAGAAGCTATAGTGCATGTACTGCGGGATCAAGAAATGGAGCCTCAGTCTCCAAATGTCCCAGAGTCTGGGATGAAAGATTCAGTTCTGCCTGACTTGGCAGATGAGCCAAAGAAGGATGTCAAATCCAGTTTAGCTCCAACTGTGACATCTGAACTAGAACAGAGAAGGTTGTCAGAGAATGAGTCTGAAGAAATGAAGCCATATTCACCTCTAAAGGAAACATCTTTATCTAGACCTAGGATTTCATCAGTGGTAAAAACAGAAGTGAAACTTGATTCTAAAGTAACTGGTACACCTGGAGTGCTGCATTCAACTTCACCAGGAGTGGAACAGGAGGTTGAGCATGGACCACCTGTACCAGAATTTTCAGCTTTGTCAGAAGAAATAAAGAAAGAAATTGAACCCAGTTCTTCAGTAACCACAACATCTGAGACAAAGCATGATTTAAACTTAACCAAATTAGCAAAAGAAGAAATCCCAACAGACTTACCTCTTACTACCCCTATAGAACATCCAGTCTTAACAAAAGTAGAAAAGAGCGAATTACGAAGTGGTTTACCACCTGTAGATGAGCATTCACTTTTTAAAGAAGATAAGGTAGCAATCAAAGCTAGTCCTGCTTCCACTGAAACTGCTGCATCACAATATCCAGCTTGGTCCGAAGTCGAGAAAGAAATTAAATTTGATTTACCTGCAAGCATATCCTCTATATCAGAGCATTCTGTTTTGCCAAAGGTAGAGACTGAAGACATTAAACCTGGGTTGGCAATAATCAAAACTTTGTCTTCTCAGCATTCAGATGTATCAAAGGAAGCAAGGGTGGAAGACAAACAAGATCTTTCATTTTCTACAGTTCTCGACTCTGAATATTTGGACTCATCACAGAAAAAAACTTCTGTGTCTGCCTCAGAGGTGTCAGGACCTGAACACGTGCCTTCACTCAGCCTCAGTGGTGAGATGAAGAAAGCAGAAGCTGAACTTCCTTCCTCACAGGACATGTCACCTGCACCCAAACACACAGTTCCAAAAGGCAAAGATGAGGTGACAGCAAGTTCTCCTCCTGAGCTGGAACACTTAACATCAGAAGGTTTAGATTCAACATTCTTAACCTTCAGTGGTGATAAGAGGGAACAGCCAGGAGAGACACCCTCTGTAATTCTGGGAGACTTCCGGTCAGAAAAGCCAGGTCTCGCTCTGGCACAGCTTTCTTTGGAACCTGAGAAGAGAGACAAGACACATCCAGTATCAGAATTACCTGATACTGGAAATGCTGGCTCAGAATTCGCTGGTGATTTAAGTAGGCAAAGTGGATCCATACAGACAGAACATATAAAATCCCCCCTAGCTGAAACAGAGAATTCTGTCTTAGCAAACGGCCTACCCGAGCTCAGGAGCGGAGGAGAAGGAAAAGAGGAAAACAGGGAACTTCATGTGTCAACTACAGTTCCTGAAATTTCGGAGGTTTCTTCATACCTTAGGGAGGAACCTCAGATTCAAGAAATGAAATCTCTCTCTGCTAAGGTAGTTAGCTTAGGGTCAAGGGAAGCATTTACCTCTCAATTTGAAGGAGACAGACCAGAAGAACTTCAGTCATACACTTTATCCTCAAAAGGATTACCAGAAGAGCTGGGCCATTCAGCTGACTTTAAAAAAGAAGAAAAACAAGAAATAAGCCCATTGCTGCCAACAGGAAATTTGAAGGCACAAGTGACAGAAGATACTGTAACTAAGCTAACTGAAACTGACCAACCAGATTCATTTCATGTACGGCAGAGTGTAACAGAGCCATCAAAGATCACTTCTTCTGACCTCTTCATGCAACAGAAGCCTGAAGAAGCACTTGATTCAGATCAAGCGGCTACATTCCCTGGCATAAGCAGGTCTTTTGCAGATAAACAAGACCTGGGTATTAAACAAGTTTTGTTTATGAAAGAAAATTTGCCTTTGGAAGAATCAAAATTATTTATGACAACTGAACCTACAGATGTTAAAGAAACACACATGAAAGAGGCCCTTATTTCTCCAAAGGATGAAAACTGGATGCTGAAAGAGCCAGAAAGAGACTTGGTAAGTCATCATGAAGAAAGAGGCGTGGGCTCTGTGCAGCTGGATTCCTCTGGTACCAGTGATCTGATGACAGGCCAGCTCAAGCCTGCTCTGCCAGAGAAAGACCACACGCCTGAAATCAGAAAGCAAGTTCTGCCACCTTCTGCAGAAGAACCTCATTTAGCATTCCAAGAACCAGTGTCTACTCTCGATACCTCCCCTCATAATGTAGAGACCTTAGCAACTGAAACTTACTCTTCTGAAGAAATAAAGCTGGCCCCCAAACCAAAATCTTTAGTTCCAGCTGGAAATGTGGAGAGAAGTGAGGCAGAAGGGAAGCAGACCCTTTCTTTTGTGGGAGGTGAAAGTTTGGTAGTGGAGAAAGCAAACACAGAAATTTCCAGGCCTTGCAAAGAAGACAGCCAGGAAGAAATCAAACCACCTTATGAAGGAGGCCTCCAGAAACCAGTGTCTGGCCCATCAATGGAACAAGTCAAATCAGAACCTCCTCCCTCTCTTGTCAAAGCTGCCCATGTCTTGGCCAAAGAGGCAGATCCTGCACTGGGCGTTGAAAAAGAAGCACATGGCCGTTTATCTCCTTTGCCTGGAGAGAAGCTGTTAGAAGAATCCAGTGTGGTTCAGCCAAAGGTTGTAGATGATGCTAATGAGAGAGGGAAACCACCATCTGAAGTGAAAACACCCACACAAATAAAACCACTCTCCTCAACCCAAGAAAATGAAGAACCTCAACCCCTAGAGTCACCTGAGGTGATACAAAAGCTGCCCAAGCAGCAGAAGGCAGTAGAGCCAAGCATCTCTGAGGAAAAGGGAAAGAAAGGAATCTCATCTTTCACATCATGGGTGTCCAGTTTCTTTTTTAGATCAAGCACTCTAGATAACAAAGTTGCTGAAAAAGAAGATTTAGAAGCTCAGCCCAGCCCATTTGAAGAGAAAACAGTGACTGTGATAGATTCTGAAGGTCCTGCTCCAGCTGACATTCATGGAACTGAGAAACAAGTGGATCATCTATTCCCAGAGGCCAAATCTGAAACTGCTTCAGAACCTGCAGATTCTTTAGTTAAATCTGGTGAGCATCAAGATTCTAAAGAAAAACCCACATTGTTATCAAATGTAGAAGTTTCACCACAGCCAAAATCCAACTTTGAGGCATCTAGTGACACTTATGGGAAGAAAGAAGCCCTAGACTATTCAGAAGAAATGGACCTGACCTCAGTAGTTACTTCTTCTGATGGTGAGGGACATCTTAGAATTCAATCTTATTCTCCCATGGGTGAGAAATCCATTATAGAAGAAGCCAAAAATGCTGTTCCTCTTCATGTCACTGATAGTAAAAGACCCCAGAAGCCAGAAATCTCCCCTCCATCTAAATGGAATATTTCTATTCTTAAAGAAGAACCAAGAAGTGATCAAAAAGAAAAACCACTCTTTTTAGTTGATGCAACAGATAAGGTACCACAACAGCCAGAATCAGCTTCATCTAGTTTTGCAAGTAAAAAAATCACAGAGGAATCAGAGAAGCTGGAGTCAATAATTTTGCCAGGAGAAGAACCTAAAGGCAGTTTAATTGATCTTGGTGAAGACAAACTAGGGAAAGAGATGCCAAAACCCGTTTCCTTGAAAATTTCTGAAGAGGAAATAAAACTCAGATCTGTTAGCCCAGCTGAGGAGAAAGGTAACTTGGGAATGAGATCATATTCCTTGGCAGAAAAGAAGGTGCTGGCAGAAAAACAAGAGACTGCAGCCCCATTAGAACATAGAGATATTAAGGAAATAGAGAAGGCAAAAATTACACGTGGGCCTAGCCCTGTTAAATTGGAAGAACCAAAAGCTGCTGCTATGCTGCAGCAAGTCTATCAAAATGAAGACCACAAAGAAAGATACAAAACTATTGAGGAGGAGAAAGGAGAAGAAAAAGAAGAGCGGTCACATGCATTTTCAGAAGGAAGGGAGCAGCAGGAAATTCAGCCGTATTCCATAAGTATAGCTGGGCATCAGCCTGAAGAGTCAGAAATCTCTTTCCATCTTACTTTGGGTGAAACCCAACCATTTTCATTAGTTAAAACTACAGAAGCTGCTGAAACATCAGAAGCCACAATCTCAGAGGCTTCCTCTGAAATCAGGGAAACAAAGGCAGTAGGAAGTCAACCACATCCATTAGAAGAACGTGAAGTTCTGGTGGAGAACACCAAGGCTTTCCTTCCCGTGGATCTTCCTTATCATGATGAAATACTTGAGCCATCTTTACCTAAGGAAGGAAACCTGGCACTGGAGAAGTCAAGCAGGGATGTGGTGACTCACAGTGAAGAAAAGGGACAGGTCATAGTGTCAGGGCTGCCCAAAGGTGGCTCAGTAGGTGTCCCAAAAGAAAGGAAACAAGGCTCTCCATCTAAAGAATCTGAAAGGATTTTAGATCGTCCTTTTGGTGAAACAAAGGGCTTAGAAACACCTTCATGTTTGTTATCATCTGTGAAACCACAAACACTCGTTTCAGGAGCATCTCCAGAAGTTAGTCCAAAGAAGGGACAAGAACCACCATGGTCAGAAGTGACTCCAGAGAGGCCTACAGTCCACACTACTCAAACATCTAAAGATCAGACATCGGAAATGTTGGAACAGCCTGTTCTTGTTGCAAAACACCACTTGGAGGCTGTAGAAGATTCCCATGTGTATGAACCGTGCCCTTCAGCAAGCAGTAACTATGCTCAATTTATAACGAATGCGTCAACAATCAGTGTTGATGAGATGGCTTCTAAGGAGCCTGAACACACAAGTGTAAAAGAGGAAGAGTTTACAATGACTAGTAAGCCAGCGGGACTTTCTGAAGAGCAGAAGAGTGCCTTCAGTATCATTTCTGAAGGTTGTGAGATACTGAATATTCATGCTCCTGCATTTATTTCTTCAGTTGATCAGGAAGAAAGTGAACAAATGCAAGACAAGTTAGAATATTTGGAAGAGAAGGTCTCATTTAAGCCTATACTCCTCCATGATGAGAGTAAGGAAGCTGCTTGCCATGAAACACTACAGAATAAGTTAGAAGATTCTGATATAAAAGTTATACCATTGAAAGAAGACCAACAAAAGGAAATTCATACAACCAAAGAGGAGATATCCACAGACTCAGAAACTGGTGATTTAGCCTTTAATCAGCCCACAAGTCCCAATGAAGAGGATTACTTTGAAAAATATACATTGATTGATTATAACATCTCCCCTGACCCAGAAAAACAGAGAGCTCCATGGAAATTAAATGTAGAGGCAGAACTATCAAAGGAAGTTCCAGAAGAAACTGTTTCTTTCCCAGAACGTTCAGAGGAAGGTGCCCTAGAACATGAATATGACTTGGTGAAATTAGATGAAAGTTTTTATGGACTCAAAAAGGACTACAGCAAATTATCTGACCCAGAGACCCAAAAGTCTTTGGTTATCCAAAACTTAACAGACAGAGATGCTCCAAAGAGCATAGACAGAGAGGTGGACTCAAAGTCACCCGGGATGCCTTTATTTGATGAAGAGGAAGGAGTTTTGTCACGAACCCAGATATTTCCTACCACTGCAAAAGCCATCAATCCTGAACTTCTGGAGGAGCCACCTGCACTTGCATTTTTATACAAAGATCTATATGAAGAAGCAGTTGGAGAGAAAAAGAAAGAAGGGGAGACAGCTTCTGAAGGTGACAGTGTGAATTCTGAAGCTTCATTTCCAAGCAGAAATTCTGACACTGATGATGGAACAGGAATATATTTTGAGAAGTACATACTCAGAGATGACATTCTCCATGACACATCTGTAGCTGAAGGCCAAGGTCTCGAAGAAAAGCCAACTGGTAAGGATGATTCATACCAACCAATAATGGCAGAAGGGGAAATTTGGGGCAAGTTTGCAACTATTGGCAGGGAGGAGAGTCTGGAGGAGAAAGAGAAAGCAGCTTACAGGGAAGGAGAATCAGTAGGCCACATGGAGACCCTTGACAATGTGGCTATGCAGAGGAAAGTTCCCATCACTGAGGAAGTCAGAGTGGTTACCCAGAGGATAAGCTATGCAGTTCCATTTGAAGACACTCATCATGTCCTGGAGAGAGTAGATGAAACAAGCAGTCAGACTAATGAAGCAGCAAATGCAAACCCAGAGGTCAGTCTGAATGTCCCAGTACAAGTGTCCTTCCCAGAGGAAGAATTTGCATCTGGTGCAACTTGCATTCAAGGAACACTGCAAGAAGAACCTCAAATAATGGTTCCCCCTGAGCCGAGTGAAGCCTGGGTCCGCAGTAGCCCTGTTCAGGATGAGTATGAATTTGCTGAATCCCTGAATTATGAAGTGGTTACTCAAGACACTCTATCAGAAGACCTGTATTCAGAGTCCACCCCTGAAGATGTGCTATCTCAAGGGAAAGAATCCTTTGAACATGTCAGTGAAAATGAACTTGTGACTGAGGCGGAACAAAGAAAGTCTGCTGAACAGAAAGAGTTGGGCATAGAGGTAGCAGAACAAGACCAGTTACTATCAGAGTTGGTAACCGAGAAGGAGCAAAAGGAAATGAAAACATCTCAGATTGACACATATTGCTACACATGCAAAAGCCCAATTTCTGCTGTTGACAAGATGCTTGGCACTCACAAGGACCATGAGATTTCAACACTTGATACAGCTATAAGTGCTGTAAAGGTAAATAGATTTTAAAGTGTTTAAGTGTATAATCATACATAGAATGATTAATCTGTTTTCTCATTTTCTCAATTTAAAAAATGATGAATATTTGATACATTCATCTTTAGGCATAATAGTCTGAAAAAAATCCTAAGACTATTTCCCTAGTTATTTAGTTAACATCACTTTGATAGGCATTTATTGGGTACATAATATGTGCCAGTTTTTTTTTTCTGAATTCTGTGTATATCAGGATAAATAACTGGCATCGCCAGTTAACTGCCTTTGAGGTCTCTTATTTTGTAAAAGTAGCCCTTAACATTATCCAAGAATACATATTAGAGTATAGAACAAAATTTATTTTTTATTATCTACAGTATGATCCTTTAAAAATACACATTTATATATTAAACAATTTTATTGCAAGTTTTATAAAATGCTCAAGACAGTAAGACATTTAAAATTTTTATTTTCTCCACATTTCTTCATTTATAAAATTGATGTTGTAAATGGCAAGTTTTTGCATTGCTTCTGGCTATAGACTCCCAATGTTAGAAACTTAGTCACAACACCTATCCTTATAAATATCTTACTTCTTAGGAATACTATTGGAAATCAAACACTTAGTCTTTAAGATTCTTACCTACCTTTCAGTAGCCTTCTACCTGGAATCTCCACTCGTATTTCATCAATCTATTCTCCATATAGTAGCAGAATGATCTAAAATTGCAAGTAATAGCAAGAACTAAGCATTTACTATGGGCCAGGCAATGTATTAAGTTCTTTATATACAAGATATCTTTTAATTCTCACAAAAACCTCGTCATTGTCTTTGATTTGCAGGTAACAAAATGGGCTCAGAGAGTTTAAGTCCAAGGTCATAGAAGACAGAACTAGGATTGGTACCCAGATCTGTCTGATGCCAGAGCTCATGCTTTTGATGTGCATCCATGTTACTCTGCTCAGGGCCTTCATAACGGTAGTGGTTTTCAATATGATCATTCAGTTCGGTCACTGATAATTGTCAGATTCATTTTGATTCAGTAGGATAACACATTTGAATCTTGGATTTTTTTTTTTTCTGGAAAAGTAATCCTTCTCAACTTGTATGATATTGGTTCTATGTTTCCAGTGTGAAATTTTGTTGTAACTTTACCTAGTCAGGTTTGGGGGTAGGCCGTGGTTCAATTTCTTTTTGGACTCTCAGGCATTCAGATGCATCAGCACCAATGAAATATGCCCTGTACTTTGATGACACTTGGTTTGTTAACTAACAATTACTGGGTACCGTCAGCAGAAAGACTTTTTTTCAGCCTTCTTAATTATGTTCTGTTTATCTCTGTGAGTTTTAGAAATTAAAAAAATAATTCTGTCTAAATACTGTCAATTTAAAACAAATTTCAGAAGCAGAGAGATATGATGTCTCCTGCTTTAAAACCATTTTAAAGTTCTTTTTATTTTTTTTGGGACCTTCTGCAAAGAGTATGAACAGAAAGTGGGAAACAAACTGACTAAGCCAGAGACTTGCTTCGTTCATTAAATGGACTGTGAAGATTGAGTTGGTTGG
Source organism: Antilocapra americana (assembly GCA_007570785.1). NCBI lineage: Eukaryota > Metazoa > Chordata > Mammalia > Artiodactyla > Antilocapridae > Antilocapra > Antilocapra americana. Next base: position 11,422,730 of record ML661891.1, on the reverse strand, counting down.
CACTTCTTAAAAATTAAAAATAAATTTAAGAAGTTGTCACTTGAGAATTCTCTAGTATCTTGTGAGTGACCATCTGTGATTTTTCGGGAACTGACAGCTGCATTTGTAGATTATCCAGGTCCTGGCTTCTCCCTCCACTCCATTCCCGTTGTGGTGGATTATCTTTTATCTGTCATTTATTTCTTCCATCACTCTCTCCCTTCCCTCCTTCTCTCTCCCTTCCTATTCCATGTTAAGAGCTGTGCTCATCATAGGGAATAAAAACAAAAATAAAGGAACCTGGACTTGTAGCTCCCCCGTATCACACAGCACTGTGAGAATGCAGTGCTCTGGCAAGAAACCCTCTGGGAGTGAGTGAGATGGTGGAGGGGGGCTGGAGAGATGGGGAAGGTGTCTTGAGAGGGTGCAGCTCTGGCAAGCCTAAATAGGATAGAGTTCTAGCAAACCAGGGCAGGGAGGACCTTCTAGAGACAGGGATTGCCTTCTAAAAATGCACATAGGTGAGAGAATCCTGGAGCCCTGTGGAGAAGAGGCGTGAGCAGGAAGCAGAGAACCAGATCCTGAAGGGACTTCCCACAATGTAATTTCTCCATCATTCTGTGCATAGTGAATCAAGCAGATGGAAACTCTTTTATTCTGTGTTGTTAAGCTTTGCAGGATAGATTATAGCTAACTTCATAACTAATGATGGAAGCTCTTTTATTCTGTGTTGTTAAGCTTTGTGGGATAGATTACAGCTAACTTTATAACTAATAAGTCCCGTTGAGGGTCATTAGAATCTTAAGATCTCTTTAGTAGATAGTTTTCATTGTTTGGTATGCTAGATTTCAGCCCTGGTGACTTCTCAGGGTCATGTGAGGCAACCACACATGAAACCACTGGTGCAAATGTGAGGAGGTTCCTCAGATATGTTGGGCCAGTTCAGAAAAAAGTCTGCTATCTAAGAAGAAAGACAATGTATAAAAATTGAGGCCTTACTAAGTAGAAAGAATTCAATTCATAGTTTACTAAAACAAGTATGCTTTGAATTCACCAGCTGACCGAGAAGTCCTTCCTCGTGCACAGGAAAATAAACTGTTTATTGCTCTCACTGATAAGCCTCCTAATTGTTTATCAGACATTACCTATATGGTTAATTTATATGAAGCAGCGAAGAAAATTTTAAAGTTGATTTGTTTGTGAACATGATATAGTGTATCTCTACCAAACATACTAAATTTATAAGGAAATTGAAACTCTCTGCTTGAAGTTCTTTTTGTCAAATGTCATACACTAAGGATAGCTTCATTCTTTTCTTCAGGTTCAATTAGCAGACTTCCTAGAAGATTTGCAAGAAAAATCCTTGAGGATTGAAGCCTTTGTTAGTGAGATAGAATCGTTTTTTAATACCATTGAGGTAAGTTACCTTTTCCTTTGCACTTTATCCCAATTTGCTTACAACATCACAAGTAAATAAAGCTAAAAGGACCTGAATTGGGGTTTGTGTGTGCATTTGTGGTTCGCCATTGTTGGTTTTGTTCCATTAAAAGTAGTCCTTAAATCTTCCCTCTGTGTTATCAGTGAGATTACTTCCTGTCTAAGCATAAATGATGTACCCTTAAAAACACATATACATATACACATAGGTTACTAACTATGATAGAGCAAACACTTTACATGCTTTGTCCAATTTGATCCTTACTGTAACCGTATGAAATGGGGGTTTATTATTGCTCCCATTTTATAGATAAGAAATTGAGATTTAGAGTTAAGTATATTACCCAAGGTCATAGTAAGTTGATAGCCAAGACTGGAATTCAGGTCTGGGTTCTTACTTGCTCTGCCATCCTGCCTTTCACTGGGTTAGTTCTGCAGAGGTGCTCTAAAGCATTGCCCGGTGTCCCATGCTAAGGACAGATGAGTGTCTCGCATGGTATCACTGTCTTTGATGAGTTCATGCCGACCCTGCTCTCTCTGTAGTGAAGGAAGGGGATAGAAACGCTCCTTTGATATATGGACGCAGCTCAGACAGCCTTACGGATCAGTCGGGATTGACAGGCTTCTGTGGGAGGCCAGAGCGCAGCTGTCCCATCACTCCTCATTCTAGCTTGCTTGTGAAAGGTCTGCTTAACTCCTGTTGTAAATCAGTTAACCCCTGCCGATTATTTTTAGTGCTGTTGCTGCCTAACCTCCACTGCCATCAAAGTGATCCTTTTAGACAGTAAATAATATAATCACCTTATCACTAGCCCTTTTGTCAGGAAAATCCTGTGGACGGAGGAGCCTGGCAGGCTAAGTCCATGGAGTTGCAAAGAGTCGGACACAGACTAGTCAGGATGGCTGAGCATCTGAGTTTGTCCAGATGGGCCATGTAGCTTCTCCGACTCCGGCAGAAGGTACCCCTTCCCTGGAGAGCATCTGTGAATGTGGTACCCTGTCCAGCATCCTTGCTGTTCCCTCCTTCACACTCTGATTTTAGTAGAGTGGGAAAGATGGCACTGAACTGTCTCTTGGCTGCCTGATCTTCATTCATTGTGATGCCAGGTTTTGTCATGTGGGAATGCAGGTGGGCAAGACTTCCCTACAGATATTTTTGTGTGTGTTTCATTAACTAAATCCTTCTTGATAGCCCTCTTATGTGAATTCTGTTGCAAAGCTAACTATGGCAAAGGAGGTTGATGGGCTGAAAATTCAGATTGTGGACATCATCTGTGATTCTCTTACCAGAATGCTAAAGATTAATTCTTTAAAAGGCTAGTACTGCTCATAAAAAATACATATATTTCTCTTTTCACTCAGAAGTGGTTGTCTTTTTTTTTTTTTTTAGGAAAACTGTAGTAAAAATGAGAAACGGCTGGAAGAACAGAATGAGGAAATGATGAAGAAGGTTTTAGCACAGTACGATGAGAAAGCCCAGAGCTTTGAGGAAGTGAAGAAGAAGAAGATGGAGTTCCTGCATGACCAGATGGTCCATTTTCTACAGAGCATGGACACTGCCAAGGACACCCTGGAGGCCATCGTGAGAGAAGCCGAGGAGCTTGATGAAACCGTTTTCTTGACTGTAAGCACCATTTCAAACAGATCCAGACACCTTGAACCCAGTCTGGCCCAAGTCTATTTTCAAAAATTCAACTTTTGCTATTTCCTGAGATCATGTATCTCTCTCTGGGGAGTTTCTATAATTCTCATTTAAAATAAGTATTAGGGCATGCCAGATGCTCATGGAAAAGGCCCATCCAATCCTTAAAGCCATAACACCCAAATCCAACGAAAGGGCACCTGGAAGCCAGCCCGCAGCATCATCTGTCCGTTCTGTCACAATGGATTGGTCGCCTTCTAAGAGGGAGGAAAGTGGCCTGAAAACTTTGTGTTATGCTGCCTGTGGGTGCTGGCCTGATCTTGCAGTGCCTGTCCCCACTCCACTCCCTAATCTGAAATGACCTCTCGACCGTTCCCTCTGAGGCTCACCAAGTAGAGAGTAACATTTTGGTACACTTTTAGCATGAAAAAGGATGACATATTATGGTACCTCTTTGAGGTATCATGTTTATCTGTTTACAAGGGTCTTCCTGGCGACCAGATTCCTTGATTCAAACAAGCACCTTGTGCACAGGGAATCCCTTGGGTGCTCCTCAAATTTCGCCCAGAGGCAGCTCTTGGCTCTCACAATTCCCTAAACTGGCAGTAGACTGCTGGTTCTCCTCAGAGCCAGGATTAACCGGGAGTGATGGCGATGTTTTCCTCCAGGGCAGTTCCAGACCCAGTTGTCAACTCCGAGGAAAGCACCTTTCTGTGATGGGCTGACAAAGCTCCTCTGTCCTCCCAGCCCTGTATTGAAGACTGGAGACAGAGCAAGGCAAAACTGGGCAGCGTCAGGCTTTTGATTTGCCTCTGGGAACATCTCCATCCAGTGAAAATTTGGGTGGGATGGACGTGGCATCCTCAGAGGAGGGTGAAAATCGTTCAGTTGCATTATGCTTAATTAAGGCAAAGCTTTAGTATTTTAAAATTAAGTACCTCATGTGAAGTATGACATTAATAAAGTGCTTTGTGTTCCCTAAGAACCTTACCTGGGTTTGATAAGAATATTTTCTTCTCTCTAGAAGAACAAGTTGTGAAAAAGAAAGCATGTTTTTCCTACTTATAAAAGTGATATATATCCATTTTAGAAAATTTGGAAAATATAGAAAAGCACAGAGAAGGTATCATCTAGAGATAACTACTGATTACATTTTGCTCTCTCTCACACACTGAACACAATTAAGTCATTTTTCTTGCTTCAGAGAATTAGTTCTGGAAACTAATCCATTTGTTAATGGATAGAGAGAAGCAGAGCAGAGGCAACTGTTGCCACTTTGCTGATGGTAGCGAGTAGACCTAAAGCCCCCTCCATCCGAGACTCCGCTCCCCACCCCTTCTGGGCACTCATTCCTTTGTTGCCTGGAATGAAGCCCCCCAAAGGAAACCACCTCAAAGGTAGCTGAGGAGTGTAATGATTTTTGGAATGTACACAATCTTAACACTCTAGGTTGGTTTTTCTTTATGGTTGTTAATTAGCTTCTCTCTCTCTCTCCCCCCTCCCTGGCCCCTTCCCTTCTCTCAATCTCTCTCTCTCATTCCTCCATAAGTCGTTTGAGGAAATCAATGAAAGGTACAGAAAACATGGCACAGTGTAGTGGTGACTGAGAATAGCATGGCTGTGTGCTTTATTTTTAATATTTTGGTGCTTTATAGAAAATGAGCTGCCAGTTAAAAAAGATAGACATTTAGTGAGCTCCTGGATTTGCACTTTTAGCTACAGTGCTTTTAAAAGCTAAATGAAAGCTTTTGAAAGAAAACTGCATGTGCTTTAGTTAAATAACAATTATCATAATGTAGATTTTTAACTGCTTCCTTGAGATATAATCTGTATTTCCAACCTAATCTAGCCTAGGCTAGCTTTGCCATCACTGTGTACATGATATTTTGTAGATGCTTCAACTTACTGGTTATATATGAGTATTTGAAAGGATCATTCATATCTGCCTTGAGCAATTTGATGACTTGTATAATCTTTAATGGAATGTTCTCTCATTTTCTCTTCAAAAGACAGCAGTGCATTTATCTTCTCTTTCTGTTCAGCTCACCTAAATGAATCTTCTTCTTTTGATTTTTGTTTCATGTTTGTTGTTTTTAACACTCAGTCTAAGAGAAGTTCTTCATTCATTTAAAAGGCAAAACACTCAACAGGAAATCAGGAAGTGTTGTTTATAAAAACACATAACAGCAGATCTTTGTTTATTTTCTGAGCATCTGATAATGAGATGCTCATACTGATCTGACTCATTTTCCTTTCTGCCCCATAGCCAGGCTTGAGGTGTTTCCTACAGGCTGAGCCTAATGTTTTTTTAAATCAATTTTACCCTTTTAATGTAAATTTCCAAAATTGAGAATATCATCTTCAATTTGCTTCATCCAGTCTCAAATTGTAAAATAGCATAAAGTAAAAAATCAGAAATTTGTGACATATTAAAATGTAGAAAAATGGTTTTCAGTTAGAAACCTGATTTTTTAAATGAGAACCACACAGATGAATCCTGTTTACCTGTTAAGGAAATCTATTCCACAGAATATTGCCAATATGTAAACATTTCTTCCACAATTTAATCACAGTATGAATAAAAAGATATGGGCAAGGAAATAGACAATGAAAAAATTGATAACAAATATGTAATGAAACTAAAACTTCCCCCTTAAAATTTATGTTTCATATCTACATTAAACTATATTTACAACTTTTGGAAAAATAGAATATTGCCAAAATGCTTTAAGAAAACAATTTGTATATTAATATTGGCAATAATCAATAAGGGTTTTATTACAGTGACTCTGTTATAAATAGAATTACTCAGGGAGCTTTAAAAAATGCTGATGACTGAGTCTTACCTCCTGAGATTCTGGCTTGACTGCTGTGGGGTGTGGCTAGGGTATTTTTAAAGCTTGCTAGGTGAGTTCAGTGTGCAGGCAGGATTGAGAATCTGGTTTATAATAGCCTGTCCTCTGGCCCAGTGGTCCACAGACTGGGTGCCTGAATTACCTGTGTGGTTTGTTAAACCAAAGCTCCTGGGGCTCCAGCCCAGATCCACTACAGGAGTATCCAGGTGGGACCAGTTCTCACACAGGAGCCAGAGGCACATTGAGCAGGTCTGAAGACTGATACCCGGACCTTGCTCCCAGTTTTCTTTATTTTTTTTAATTACACACTTCTTCTAAGTATTATTGACATTTATTTTTACCCCCCAAAGTATATGGATTTAGAATGCCATTCCGTATGCACTGGACCGCATACAGGCATTTTTGCTTATTTATTATATTTCATCTGCTTGTGGAAGATACTAATCAGAAAGAAAATTTAGTGAATGAAAATTTGCAAATGCGTTTGCCTTTAAAAATGCTATAGTTTCACATTTTTTACTTTTCTAAACATTAGAATATTAACTTGCTAATATGAGTTGACATGCATTTAATTCTAAATACTATTTCTTTGGTTTTGTGCTTGAACTTGTTCATCTGTGTGTCTTTTTAATTAATTTTGGTTTCATTGTCCAATTGACAATGAATTAATCTTTGCTAAAGCTGCATGTTGCCAAAAGGAAAGTATACTTGGGATAACCATTATTTTTCTGTGAAGAAAAAAGATAACAAAATTCGGGATTTGATGAAGAAATATGAGCAATTAAAGAAAATCTTGTTAAGTGTGCACACATGTGATGAAGATTGATTTTTTTCAATGAAATGAAACCTTTCAGGTTCTCATGACAACTTGTACCTTAAGGTCTCAATGTTATTGGTGTTCCTGTCTATGAGAAATGCTAATTTTCTAGTTTCTTCCCCTTGCTGCTTTTTCTCCCTCTCATCGTATTATATATCTAAAGGCAGTGCTTGCATATTAAATGATTTTTCACAACACCAAAAATGCTTAACGCTGTCAAGCATATTTAGACTCAAAATTTGCATATTCTGAAAAACACATTTGCTTAGAAAATGCTGTTCTGTTAAAAGGATGCATGTTTTTTCTCTGTTTTGCCCTTTTGTGTTATAATAATGGAAGAGAGTCTCAACCATTTGTAGGACCTGCTCATAAAAAGACATCGGCTTGCCCTTACACACACTGATAAATTTTAACAGATCAGTGCATAAGGGAAAATTCAAACATTTTACATGTTTTCTCTATAGCTACAGCTTCTGTGCTATGAAGAGTCCTCCATTTGTCAGTGACATGTATTGAGAGGGCTTAGTATATGCACTCGTAACCCCCATTTGCTCATTTTGAGCCTATCATTTCCACCCTCTGCATCCCTAAAGCCTTAATTAAGGTTCACGTTGCCTTCCTTCATCTAGAGCATCCCGGGGCCTCCCAGCTGGCCTCACCACCTCTCCAGGTGCTGGAGATCTTCCCTCAGACTCATGCCAGGGTGTTCTTCTAAAATTCCCTTGTGTAAAAACTTCTGTGACTCTCCCTGTCTTAAGGGGCAAAATGGAAACTCTTGGTGGACGTGAAAGACTTCCCAGTCAAGTCACAAATCACCTTTCTAATTCGTCTCTAATTGTCTCCATTTCCCAGTTCTCAAGGTCCACGGTCCCCTGTGGCCCTTGAGTGTGTCTTACTTTTTTATAGCCCCATGCCTTCATTTATGCTGTTCTCTCAGCAACACTCGTACTCACTTTGTTGCCTAGGAAACTCCTAAAGATCCTTTAAGACTCACCAAAAGTTACCTCCTCTTTGAAGCCCCTAATGGAGCATCCCCACTCAAGTCAAAAGATAGTGAATTTTATTATTCCTAACACTTGTTAAGCATAGTGAGCACTCTTTAACTATTTCAGTTATATTTTATCATCTTTTCCTCTCATACTGATAAATTTCCCAGACCTAAGATCTGATATTCTTACCCAAATGAAACCTTGTCCTCTTATTCATTCACATACATTTATGAAAAGCCTACTATGTGCCAAGAAACATAATACTGTAGTGAAACCAGCAAAGTCCTTTTTTGGCATGTAGATTATGTTCAGGTGAAGCAGACAAAAACAAATAGGTTGTAATGAGCTTGAGGAAGCAACGCAACAGACTTAAGTAATAGAAGCCTCTCTGAGGGGCTGACATTCTAGCAGAGATCTAAATTAAGTGAGGCAGGAGCCACACAGGTGTCTAGGAGAAGAAAGTTCCAGTAGCAAGTGAAAAGACTCAGAGGTGGGTGTGTGCTGCCCAAACCCCAAAGTCCATGGAGTTCCTAGTGGATGACTTAATTTCTGGAAGGTATTTTCCGTTCCTCTTGAGTAAGGTACACAGAGGAGAGCTCCTCACCAAATTTTAGGCCCTTGTGCTAAAGATAAATGCTTTTGCAGTCCTTCCTTCCCCCATTTCCCTCTTCAGAATCAACCCTTTTTTTAAGTCCATGTTTCACCCGGATGCCAATGCTGAGAGCTGGTATTTGTTGGCATCCCTCCTAGCCGGGTCTTGAATATAAAGAAAGTCAACAATTTATATACTGTGGCTTATTTAGTCTTTCAAGAATAGGTAGACTTTATCCCCCTTTGCTGCTCTACCCACAGCAGTGCCTGGTGCTTAGTAGATGCACGTATTTTCTTTAAAGACTAAATGGCTAGATGTATAATATTGAGAGTGGAAAACAGCAAAGACATCACAAAGTATGTGACTTTCCAGATGGGCTCTGAACCTTTTTTTATCTTTAGGGAATAAAAACAATCATTCAAGTGTAATCATTTTTAGGACTAACTTTATAGAGGCAAAATTAAGACTGTATAATTCAATGGAATCTGTTCAATTTAAGGATATAGGGATGGAATTTCTAATATTACCAGTTGCACTAAAGAATCCTAGGAATAGATTTTAGACATATCTTTCCAGATTTTGAAACATTTTAAATCCTTTTTGGCTACAATTCCTCACAAAAACCACCGCCACCAATACCAACAACAACTTCATTTTGAATAATTGTTCTTAGTTTTCATTATGTATATGTTAATAATTGCTTGACTTATACAGAATTATTTTCCCAACAGGTTGCTTTCTGCAATGGAGAACACTGCGTCTTTAGAGAAAATGCCTGCTGCGTTTTCACTCTTTGAACATTATGATGATAGCTCGGCAAGAAGTGACCAGATGTTAAAACAAGTGGCTGGTAGGAACTTCAATATATTAATTTGGCAGTTATTTCGTGTTTGTTTTGTAAAGTTTTTGAAGCTAAGGAATTAAAACTGGAAAAGGAAAAATCTTTCTTGTAAGAATTTAAAGCTAGATTCTGAAATAAAGTGTGAGACTAGCATACCATTTCAGTTATAAACGGCATTTCCATTTGAAGCTTTGTGACTGTGCTGGAATACTGAGGAGGTGGAAAGATGTAGCAGTGGAATCGAAGGGTCTTCTCTCTTTTTTCTCTTAAAAGAAGATTTCTCTCTCTCTCTCTCTTAGAGATTATTTGCTTCATGCCAGCAGCCAGGTATATAAGGAAAGAGAAATCAAATATTTTCATATATGTTGTACAGATTTTTCTTTCAGAATGGCTTTCCCCTCTTCGGTTGAGTTCTTTTTCCTTTTTTCAAACTAAACAGATTAACGTAAAGAACTTAACAGCTCAGCATCATGCTCTGTGGAGCCTCCTCCTACTCAGCTGTCAAAAGCATCCTGCCGACTCTTCAAAATATGTTTTAATGTGCTGTTTTAACAAACAAGACAATGAAATTTACTTAGATTTTTTTCACAGCTGCTGTGTTTCAGTGAAGTAACCAAGTTTTACTTACTGTAAAATGTACTTAGACGCCCTCTTTAAAAGACGCTATAATCTTGCAAAGCAAACCATAAAGACAATTTCTGTTTTCAAACTGAGAATTAACTTTCATTCCTATAGGGAGAGTTTTAATTTAGTAACTAGTAAAAGCCTACCGTGTCTTTAAAAAAACTGAAAAACAGAAAAGCTCCCCCTCACCAGTCCCCAACACTATATAAAATGAAAAATTCAAGTATTTGTCCTAATGGATTTTCTTTAGGTGTATCTCAGAACAAAGGGGAATTTTCTTATCATGTCTTTAAGAAGCATTTGAATGCAGCCAAGATTGCAAACCAAGAAATTCTGGTCAACAGAGCAGCTCTTTTATTTTTAAGGAATTCTTTATACGCTGTTGTTCACTTAGAAGGACATTCTTTTGGATATCTGATGGGCAGTGAGGGGGCACTTGGCACATTTCAGAGGTCACGAAGTGCTAATGCCTCACTCACAAACAGTACATGTAGCAGTCCCAGTAGTCCCGAGCTGTTGAGGGGAGACTGGTCTCCGGGATATGAGCACCACACGTGCCTCTGCTTCACAGAGTAGGGGAAGGCTGTGACTTTTATAATGAGAAACGGAGCAGCCCCTAACATTTCTCCCCTGCTTACGTGATGCCTGGCAGGGTGGAGACTGTTTCTAGTTAGACTGTCATCTAATCTCCCAACTGTAGGAGACAGGTTTTGCTGTGATTCCCATCTGACAGGTGAGGAAATAGAGGCAACAGAGAATTGTTTCTCATATTGCTCTGGACACACAGCTGTTGGGGGTGTGTGTGGCGGGGGTGTTTGGCTTCAGAGTCTCTGCACTTGAACCACTGGTCTACACCAAAGAGGCTGAGTGTATTGCTGTGAAGGGGGAGATAACCATAGATTCATGACACCACACCCCAAGGCTTCTTGACTCTGCTCCTAAGAACTTAAAAAAAAAAATTCTGGTAAAATATGTGTAAAATAAAATTGACCATTTTAACCATGTTGAAGCCACCTTTGTACAACCATTACCACTAATCCAGCTCCAGAATTCTTTTCATTTTGCAAAACTGAAACTGTGTATCTGTTAAATAACAGTTCCTCATTCCTCCCACCCACACCCCCAGCCTCTGGCAACCACCATTCTACTTCCTGTCTCTATGGATTTAACTACTCTAAATACCTCATATAAATGGAATTCTGCAGTACTTATCCTTTTTGTGACTGGCTTATTTCACTGAGCATAATGTCCTCTAAGTTCACTGGTGTTGTACCATGTGTCAAAATGTCCTACCTTATTAAAGCTGAATAAATCCCATTGCATGTCAATACTGCATTTTGCTTATCCATTCACTTGTTGATATACTTTTGAGTTCCTTTCACGTTTTGGCTACTGAAGATAATGCTGTTCTCCTGGGGACTTTCTTGAAAGCTCAGTTGAGTGGGAATCTGTATCCACTACAAGTACTGAAGTGCAGGCTGATCTAATGCTTAGCTCAATGAGCATGACAGCTCTTTATGGGCATACTCTGTCAGGCAGAGGGAATCCATGGGGGTGATGCCTTTGCCCAGTTCCTTAGCCTATGTCTGGAAGCCTTAAAATCATTTTGCATTTTTTGGCATCACTCCTACTCAAGTTTATTACTCTAGAAGTGTAAATAGTGTTAATAATGTGTAAAGTCTGAGCCTCTATGTTCTTGTGCCACATAGGAATTGTAAATCGAGCCACTGTGGGTAGATTACATACATGAAATATTCATACTCCCTTTTAAATTTTAGAATAGTTTAAAGGATAAAAATGGTTCTTGTTTTGAAATAAGATGTTTTAGTTTCAATGTTTTTAAAGGAGTAGATTAGGTACAAAATTATTTCTAGCCTACATGCATTGCTTAATTCCCTACAACTGCCTATTCCTCCTAATTCCTAATTAGGGAGGGGTTCAATTATCAATTTAAAGTTTGCTAAGCTACCTGATGGAGAAGGCAATGGCACCCCACTCCAGTACTCTTGCCTGGAAAATCCCGTGGACAGAGGAGCCTGGTGGGCTGCAGTCCATGGGAAAGCTACAAGTCGGACATGACTGAGCGACTTCACTTTCACTTTTCACTTTCATGCATTGGAGGAGGAAATGGCAACCCACTCCAGTGTTCTTGCTTGGAGAATCCCAGGGACGGGACGGGGGAGCCTGGTGGGCTGCCATCTATGGGGTTGCACAGAGTCAGACGCGACTGAAGCGACTTAGCAGCAGCAGCAAGCTACCTGATAGAGAGATTTCTGAAAAGATGTTACCATTTTAAAATCAAGTAAAGCTCAATGTATAATTCATAGAGGAAAAGGGAGCATTTTCACTGTTTGTGTCTCAGAAAGTTCTCCAGCACTACTTCAAAGATGATAGACAACAGTCAGTCTGTTTGGCTCTTCCGTAAACCAGGGCAACATGAAAATTTACTGAACTACATTCATCTGGGCGACCTCTATAGAATATGACTCTGATTTTCTGCCAGAAAGACAAACAGAAAAGTCAGAGATAGTGTAAGAGCCTCTGAAGCACTAGCAGCCCTCGGGGAGGCGCTCTGACAGGTGGGCTTCCTGCCTTCTCACACAGCCTCCCAGGGTGTCTCACGTCTGTGGGCCCTCTGTGTTGACCAGATGAAGGGTCTCTACTTCAGCTCCACCGTCAGGGGCTTCCTGCCTTCCCACACAGCCTCCCAGGGTGTCTCACGTCTGTGGGCCCTCTGTGTTGACCAGATGAAGGGTCTCTACTTCAGCTCCACCGTCAGGGGTTTCCTGCCTTCTCCTCTCCATTTTCTATGCTCCTGCAAAGGCCATGTTGCTTTTTGAATGTTAACACTGGTTATGTGTCAAGTACTTTGCTAAGCACTTGATATGCATTATCTTGTTTTTTACAACAATCCTGGGAGGAAATAGTATTATTGTTGTTTTCCTGTTTTAAAGATGGAGGAACTGAAGCTGAAGTAACACAACTTACAAGTAGGGGATCTGGCATTTACCTTAGGCCAGCCTCTCCCCTCCAAAGCTCATGAACTTGCCCATTCTCTTATCTTGCTTCTCATTTTTCATAACTATGTATTTCCTCAGCTGTTTATCTCTGTATTGTGTCTTTTTGTTCCATTCTCTCAATTTAGAACCATTTATTTCTTCTAATTTCCACTTTCCTATTGAACTAACCTTTGTTTTCTTTCCCTTCATTGTTGACTTTTAATAAATCACATAAAATTTAGCCTGTATTATTCAGCAAGCTCATCTCGCAGGAGATTGTTGACTGGAAAATAATAACCACAAAAATAAATTTTAGAACAGTTCATCTGTTCAACTATGGGAATAACCTTTTCCTCTAATTTGTAAACTATATTCGATGCTTTTATATCTCAAAAATTTTGGAGAAGAATTTCATAGGAGCTTAATTTATGGCATTGTATGTACATGAATGTTCAATATGCATAATTACAAGCTTCTAAAATCTCTAGTAAAACACTTGAGAATATTGTTGTTTTTAAAATGCAGAACAGTGCTCACTATGGCAGCACATATACTAAAATTGGAATGATACAGAGAAGATTAGCATGGCCCCTGTGCAAGGATGACGCACAAATTCATGAAGCATTCCATATTTTTAGGAATAAGTCTACCTAATGAAACAAAATACCTATATATAGAAAACTATAAAACACTGATGAAAGAAATCAAAGAGGACACAAATAGATGGAGAAATATACCATGTTCTTGGATCAGAAGAATCAATATAGTGAAAATGAGTATACTACCCAAAGCAATCTATGGATTCAGTGCAATCCCTATTAAGTTACCAATGGTGTTTTTCAGAGAACTAGAACAAATAATTTCACAATTTGTATGGAAGTACAAAAAACCTCGAATAGCCAAAGCAATCTTGAGAAAGAAGAATGGAACTGGAGGAATCAATCTGCTTGACTTCAGACTATACTACAAAGCTGCAGTCATCAAGACAGTATGGTACTGGCACAAAGACAGAAATATAGATCAATAGAACAAAATAGGAAGCCCAGAGATAAATCCATGCACCTATGGATACCTTATCTTTGACAGAGGAGGCAAGAATGTACAACAGAGAAAAGACAATCTCTTTAACAAGTGGTGCTGGGAAAACTGGTCAACCACTTGTAAAGGAATGAAACTAGAACACTTTCTAACACCATACACAAATATAAACTCAAAATGGATTAAAGATCTAAACATAAGACCAGAAACTACTAAACTCCTAGAGAAAAACAGGCAAAACACTCTCTGACATAAATCACAGCAGGATCTTCTATGACCCACCTCCCAGAGTAATGGAAATAAAAGCAAAAATAAACAAATGGGACCTAATTAAACTTAAAAGTTTTTGCACAACCAAGAAAATTATAAGCAAGGTGAAAAGACAGCCTTCAGAATGGGAGGGAAAAAATGGCAAATGAAGCAAATGACAAAGAATTCATCTCAAAAATATACAAGCAGCTCCTGCAGCTCAATTCCAGAAAAATAAACGACCCAATCAAAAAATGGGCCAAAGAACTAAATAGACATTTCTCCAAAGAAGACATACAGATGGCTAACAAACACATGAAAAGATGCTCTACATCACTCATTATCAGAGAAATGCAAATCAAAACCACAATGAGGTACCATCTCATGCCATTCAGAATGGCTGCTATCAAAAAGTCTACAAACAATAAAGGCTGGAGAGGGTGCAGAGAAAAGGGAACCCTCTTACACTGTTGTTGGTGGGAATGCAACTAGTACAGCCACTATGGAAAACAGTATAGAGATTCCTTAAAAAACTGGAAATAGAACTGCCATATGACCCAGGATTCCCACTGCTGGGCACACACACCGAGGAAACCAGAATTAAAAGAGACACGTGTACCCCAATTTTCATTGCAGCACTGTTTTACAATAGCCAGGACATGGAAGCATCCTAGATGTCCATCTGCAGATGAATGGATAAGAAAGCTGTGGTACATATACACGATGGAATATTACTCAGCCATTAAAAAGAATGCATTTGAATCAGTTCTAATTAGGTGGATGAAACTGGAGCCTATTATACAGAGTGAAGTAAGTCAGAAAGGAAAACACCAGTATACTAACACATACATATGGAATTTAGAAAGATAATAACGATGACCCTATATGCAAGACAGAAAAAGAGACACAGATGTAAAGAACAGACTTTTGGACTCTGTGGGAGAAGGTGAGGGTGGGATGATTTAAGAGGGTAAAGTTGAAACGTGTATATTATCATATGTGAAGCAGATCGCTGGTCCAGGTTCGATGTGTGAGACAGAGTGCTCAGGGCTGGTGTGCTGGGATGACCCTGGGGGATGGGATGGGGAGGGAGGTGGAGGTTCTGGATGGGGAACACATATGTGCCTGTGGCTGATTCATGTCGATGTTTGGCAAAAACCACTACAATATTGTAAAGTAATTAGCCTTCAATTAAAAATAAATTAATTAATTAAAAATAAAATATATATACACATAAAAAATGCAAAACAATGGATTTATACTAGATATCTAAACCTTATATTTGAATCAGTTAATAAGGTGCTTTTCCTTCATGTAATTTTTACATTTTTGAAGAATTAAAGAAAACTGTAGGAATAGTCATGTTGGGTATGGGAAAATGGGATAGTAGTTTCAGAAAATGTGTTTTGATATTTTATTCATGCAAGTCTTTTGCAGCCTTGATGATAAAGCAACTATAGCTAAAAAGGGTTTTTATCACTCTCTATTTGAATATAGATTCTATATTGACATAGAAGGATATGATATTGGTTACTAGCAATGCAAACTCAAGGTTTTGTTTTGAAGGAAAACCACATCATTTGCTGCATCCTCCAACTTGTATAAGTTTATTACTCAAAGTATAGGACTGTGGAAGAATATTATCAAGGAATCCCATTGGGAGATCCATTTTTTTGAATTTCTGTGTGTATCATAGTGTATATGTACGCGTGCAGAGAAGACATTTTGGAGGGAGTTACACACAACTATAATAACAGTGGTTGCTTCCAAGAGATATCCTTGAGGTTGGGGGCTGTTGAGAATAAGATAGCCCTCCCATTTTTCCTCCATGTACTTCTGTATTGCTTGTATTAATTATCAATAAGCACAAGTGACTTTTGCAAAAAGAAGAATAAATCAATAAAACAGCATTAGTTATAATAAGTCTTGCTTATATTTCAGTCCCACAGCCTCCTAGATTAGAACCTCAGGAACCAAATTCTGCCACTAGCACAACAATTGCAGTTTACTGGAGCATGAACAAAGAAGATGTCATTGACTCATTCCAGGTTTACTGCATGGAGGAACCGCAGGATGACCAAGAAGTAAACGGTAGGATTGCTAACACAAATTCAGATGCATATGTACCTTTCTACATCTTAACGTGTAGTATTTAAACATATACCTATTATGACTCTTTCTTGCAAAGCCTTCGGAGCTACTTACAAAAGCAATAATGAACCAACAATTATGTAATGAAATGACATATAAGCAAAATTTGGAAATCAGGACCAACAAAAACAAGAAGGCATAAATATCATCTTAATGATGAATACTTTAACATGAATAAATTTCATGAATGAATACTTTTCAACATGAATACTTTGACTGAAATTCAAGTTTGGCTTTGAGTTCTCAGGTTAACAAGAGCAATTGAGTGATTCTCACTTTTAGACAAGAGGCAACATACCAAAGTGTTGAAAACAAAGTTTCAACCAGAACTGAAGTCTAAAACACAAGCATAAAGTGTCCCACTTTGTAGAGGAGAAATGAGCTGTATATAGGACACTGTCTTCCACAGTAATTTTAGTGCAAATGCAGCGTTGGCTATCATTGTTGGCATTTTCTCAGATCCCCCTTTGATAAAAGCTGCAAACAAACTATAAAGGTAAATTCAGAGTTCACACTTCTCAAGGCATGAGAAGACTATATGGTATAGTCTTCTGGTGTCCAAATCAACGTGAAGATAGAGGTAAAAGTGCTTGGGAGGGTGAATGGGTCGCATGTCTTACAGTTGAGCTTTTTGTAAACATCTCTCTGTTCAGTAAGACCTCTAATAATTCCTAGAAGCCAGGCAGTTTGATGGATCAGAGTGCTGGCATTCTGTGTTGCTTGTTATTTTTGGAAATCAGATGAGCCTGTGACAAGATTGACATGGCATAGGAACCAATTTGTAATAAGAAATTAATTATAACGTATTTCACTGTTAATCAGTATTTAAGTCTTTTGGGATATCATGTGATACTTAAATTAGAAAAAGTAAGAAAGCAACCATAGGCATATTGTAAAGTTGGCTAAATTTGTGTGTAAGAACTCATATCTTATTGGGAACCTATTACCATATACCTGTCACAGCACAACAAGAAAAGTGCTCTTATTCCCATTTGCAATTGAGAAAACGGATGTGAGATTAAATAATTTGCCCAAGACCACAAAGATTACTTGGGACCAGGACAGATTTTAAATAAAGATCTTACAGACTTCAAAGCTTATATTGTTATTTGCTTGACTCTGTGTTTGTTTTGTTATACCACACTTCACCTCCCTGTATATCCGGTTATATCAAAGAACCTCATGGCTCTCCAAGACTTTTAACAGCTGTTTATCTCCTGGAGTACTTTATAAAAGTGCCTCACCTCCCCACCTTTCCCTGCCATGCCCCAAACACATACCTGTCTTGTGTCTCATTCCTTTGATGCCTTGAACTCTGCTGATGCCGGTTCAATAATCTGATGGTCTAGACTGTGATGCTATGCTGTGTGTAATAGGTCCCCAGTAACATATATTATGTGCTTTGTTAAAAGGAGTACCAGGCTAAAAGACTTAGTCTAAATGGATAATTCTATTGAGAACTGCAATCCCAGGTTCTAGGCTATGGGGGAAATGTTTTTCAGTGTATAGATGTCTTTATGACATTATTTAAGCCAAAATTTCATCCAGAAAGTCTCTCTCACTGGTAAAGAGAGATGCAATTGAAGAAACCTGCTGAGTTGAAGATTTCCTAAATTTACTTTAAAGGGAATAATCTGGGTTTCTTAATTGGAGGGGTTTTGAAAATATGACATCCTCGAGTAGTATGAAAGGATACTTGGAATTACCAGAGGCTAATTTAGATCAGAAAATCGTTCTTTTAAAGGGAAAGAAATTTCAGTAAGAATAATCAGATTGACCCAAGGGGCAGGTATTCAGAATGTTATTGAGTAATATTTACTACTAAAATACTGAAAGTAAAATAAGTAATTTTAGGAAATGTCTTGATTGAACAAAGTTATTTCTTAGAATAGTTTATGCTCTATCAACGGTGTTTAAGTAGTTCTATCAATTATGGAAATCTCTAGTTGAAAGTATTCTGGAATTCATGATAAGGAATCAATATTTGAAACTTTGAAAATCATACTAAATGGTTTACTAATCTATAAATATCCTTTTTAACATTGTACATTTAGGTAACATGGGATTGTCCTTATTTTATTACGTACTCTTAAAATATTGCCAATGCTTCTTAAGACTTTTCTTGAGAGTGTATTACTGAGATTAACATAAATTCCATGTAATTTTAGTATTTGCTATTAAAACAAGTTACTTTAATTGTGGTATATGAAACTCAGAATCTTACTAATGTGCTATTATGTTCTGGTAATTGTTCACAAGTAATACTGTGTCATTCTAGTTATCTTTTGGAATGTTATTGCTTGAATGTTCTTAAATGCTATCTACCACATAGTGAAATCTGTAAGTTTATCAGTTTGTATTTCCCATTGAAAATGTGTAGTTGAATTTTTCCAATAGCTATAGCTTTCAATTAACTTAGGAAGATACCTTAGAGTTTATGATTGTGTTTTATGCTAGATTTGGTAGAAGAATACAGACTGACCGTGAAAGAAAGCTACTGTGTTTTTGAAGATTTAGAACCTGACCGATGCTATCAAGTGTGGGTAATGGCTGTGAATTTCACAGGATGTAGCCTGCCCAGCGAAAGGGCAATCTTTAGAACAGGTAAGGAGATGGTAGGGGCTTCCCAGGTGGCTCAGTGGTAAAGAATCTGCCTGCCAATGCAGGAGTTTGAACCTTGGGTGGGGAAGATCCCCTGGAGAAGGAAGTGGCAATCCATTCCTGTATTCTTGCCTGGAGAATTCCATGGACAGAGGAGCCTGGCGGATTATAGTCCAAGGGGGTCACAAAGAGGCAGACATGACTCACCAACTAAACAACAATAAACAACAACAATAAAAAGAAGATGTTAAGCAGGTGTTAAGAGGCAATACTCAGTTCTTTACAGACTGTTAAGATCAACCAATAAACGTCCGTTAAGCACCTGTTGCATGCTGGGTGTTGTATGGTGCTGCATTTACAACAGTGAATAAGACTGGGCTCCTCTTCTCAAGAAGCTCATACTCAAGTAGGGGAGGTACAAAACAAAAAATTATAGAAAATGTGTGGTAAGGGCCATGATCCAGAACACTCTAGAAGGATATCCAAGACTGGCTGGGGCAGGGACAGGATCAGGAATGGCTTCCTAGAACTTATGCCTGAATGGAATCATTAAACGACCAGCAGGAAGTAGTATGTTAAAGGAGTGCATTCCATCTGAAGAAGACATGTGAGCACAGGTGTCAAAGTAAGAAAGAATAGGGAGTGTGCAGGATACAACAGGAATTTTGGTATTATTTCATGAAGAGGGCGT
Source organism: Antilocapra americana (assembly GCA_007570785.1). Taxonomy (NCBI): domain Eukaryota; kingdom Metazoa; phylum Chordata; class Mammalia; order Artiodactyla; family Antilocapridae; genus Antilocapra; species Antilocapra americana. Next base: position 11,403,225 of record ML661891.1, on the reverse strand, counting down.
GAGTTAAGACAGGCTAGTGCATAGAGTTCACACCTGCTAAGGTAAGAAGCTCAGGCTTTCTCATACGGGCGCTAGGAGCCCCCAAAAGATGTTTCAGCAGTGGTATTCAGCTGGAAATGCATTCCCATGATGGAATCTTTTCACAGGGGCTTATGAAGGTGTATCATAAGCCAAGTTTGCATTGTATTAAGATAACTGTAACTGCTTAGGGGGAGAAATGACTTAACTCCCTCTGTTTTAACCTTTCTTCTTGACTTTTAAAACAACTTATTGAGTACCTATTGATGGCAAGATCATGGCAGCTAACTTTTGTGTAAAGGAAGGGACAAAAACTTCATATTCATTTGCTTGCATATGTATGAAGAAACCCTGGTAGGATTTATAGAAAAATTTATAGAATTCTACTATTAGAAGCTATTTGGGGATGGGTGAAAACTGGGCAGGTTGGAAGGCAAAGATGAGCGGGAGACCTTTCACTATGTATATTTTTATACCTTTTGGGTTTTCAACTCAGGACATATTAAAAAAAAAAAAAAGTAAAATCGTCCCCAAGCCCAGCGACCAGGGAAGCAGAACTGCCACAGACAGCTCCACAACTGCCTTGGCTCTCTCCCTGCAGCGCCCTCCACCCCTGCGATCCGGGCTGAGGACTGCACCGTGTGTTGGAACACAGCCACCATCCGGTGGCGGCCGGCCAGCCCCGAGGCCACCGAGACCTACACTTTGGAGTACTGCAGACAGCACGCTCCCGAGGGTGAGGGCCTCAGGTAAGGACCCCTCTCCGTGGGACGAGCCTGGTGTGCCAGAAACCCGGCGCAGGGCGCTAGGCCAGCCTCTAAGTTGATGCTCACAGAGGGAGAAACGCTTCCTAAAACCCTGCTGTGCTGATGCAGCTGTTGACTTGATTTGCGACTCTATCATTGTTCCTCAGTGAACTCTAAGTCTGTAATAAAGCACGCGCTACAGTGTAGAATGGTGACTCCCTTGTAAGAAAAATGTATGTGAATTTTAATAAGCTAGAACATTCTTTGAGGTATATTTAACTTGAATCATTAGACAGGATATATGCCTATGTTCTGTGCTTTTTTAGTAGTCATACAGAATAGGTACCACCTAACTCAGGAAACTAATAGTGAGCTTGTATGTAATGTAAATGTGAATGTCTCCATAATATATTGGTAATAAAAAGGACCTAATTACATTTACATTATCACAGACATACTTGCCTCTTCAAGAGCATGAAAAATCTAGAGATTTTCCAGGAAAAAAGATATGTAAAGCTCTCTCAATAAAAATTATGGAGCTAAAATTTATTAATAAAAATTTGTATATCCAGTGGGTCTTGGTAAATGTTAATTTATTTACTGAGGTGGTTTCTTAACCTCCAATCTGTGGCAATAGGGAATGATGTTCCATGATGAATATTTAGATTATTATTATTAATATCCATATTTTGCTAGAGACACTTAAAAATCAGTAATTTACTGAGGTAAATTATTTTGGCAGGATATGGAACTTGGAAATATTGGTATGAAATCAGACAGCTTTTTAATAAAGTATATTATTTAAGCTCTTGATTATCTTCCTGATCAAGCCACAGCCATTTATTTAGTTATGATGTGAGGTTTCATTCAACTGATCAATAATTATCATTTCTTTCAAATATGTGAAAATAAGCTTCACAAAATAATGATCAAAGGATGAATTAACTTTGAGTGGAGTGTGTGAGGGTGATGTAGGCATTTCAGCAGAAGTGAGAATATAGTAAACACACAAGAAACAACGTCTCTGTTAATGTGCCAATTGCTGGAAGGCAGGACTCAATGATTAGCAAATAGCTGAGTGGTTAACTCAGAGAGAGAAACACGCACACAGAGAGACAGGCTTAGGAAGAGAAAGAAAGAATAGAGGAAGGAAGACAGAGTGAGACAAAGACAGAAACACGCAGAGGGATTATTACTGGCTTCCGTTAAGCACTTGCTGTATACCAAGTCACTGTCCCAAATGCCTTATGTATATTGCTTTATTTAATCCTTACATACACTCTGAGAGCTAACAGATGCTTTGAGAGGCTAGCAGCTAGTGAGTGGCAATCAGGACTCAAATCTTGTTTTGTTAGATTTCAGAGTCCAAGCTGCTAACCACTGTTGAATGTCACTCATGAGAGTCCTGGACATTGTCTGCGTTAAAAGCTCTTGATGCTGTGAGAGCACTTGATCAGAAGTGCCTGAGTCCCCGGGCAATCTCTCCCATCATTCTCCATCATCAGGGAGGAAAACTCAGTTCTTTCCAAGGCAAGACCAGACCATGAAGGAGTGCTTTGGAGTGACTCATCCCTGTTATAGCATTGGTCCTCAGCTGGCATTTGCATAAATAATACCAGCACAGTTGGATTCTTAAGTCAGCAGAAATCTGGAAACCCTGAAACCTAGTAACTGTTTCACTGAGGGAACTGTGATGTCATCTCATAAGTGTGGGTACAGGGAGAAGGGAAAGGGGAGAAGGAAGGAGAATGGCATCACTGAGAGCCTTTGACCTGTCAGGAGCTGTGCTAAGTCATCTAACCCTCTCGACAATTCTAGGAGGGAGGTCATGACTTCCATTAAATGAGACTCTGGGAGGTTAAATAATTGGCCAAGGTATTAAATGATGGAGAGTTCTGAGTCAGGATGCAAATTCGAGTTCATCTTACCCTTTCGACTAGTTCTATAACTTGTGTCATTACACAGACTGAGTTAACATACCTTAACAGCCTGACAACTTGGAGTTGTTGTATATCCTTGGTTTCTTTTGTCAAATGAAAAACACAGATGTAGAGAGAACCCTTTTAGTCAATGGTTTTCCTCTCTCTGGTCATTCTGAGGCTCTCAAAAAAAGTCGGTTTGCTATCAATGATGAAGAATGCATTCCAAACAAATCCTTCATCAAAGCTAGAGAAGTCAGTGACAGTTCCATTTCTAGGGAAAAAATGGCCTTCCATCAATTTCATTAAGACAAAAGTTGAGCTTACTAAAACATGACTTGTCATTCATTTATCCCTTTGAGACTTTGCCAGTGGGTTCTCTTAATTTTTCTTGCCAAAGGAGAACATCTGAGAGGCTGGATAAGCTGAAGTTTATAGAAGTTATGGACCAATACAAGAATCATTTGTTATTGAATGGACCTGGTCCAACAAGTTTAGAAGTGAAGGGAAATTCCACATTCTGAGCCTTGTTGAGAGTTTGGGGCTGTATTGGAGATGGAGCTCTTTTCTAGCTAGGTGTTAAAAGACCCCTCAGTGCCAGGACGTAGAATGGTATGTTCGATCCACAGCTCAAAGATGAGTCTCCAGGGTCTTTGGATACCTGATGAATCTCATAATAGGTCATTTTTAAGGCAAGCACAATTTTGTTGGCCACAGATCACTACCCGGTTCATTTGATAAGTCTATTGCTGACCCACCATGTCAGAGTGATCCCTCATGAATCCAAGAAGCCTCAGTGCTTTATATCTCTGGTTGGCATCAACAAACTATGATCATCCGTAATTTCAGAGGCCCAGGGCTGCAAAACTCATTTGCATCTCTTTTGGTTCTCCAATTTAAGAGTTCAGGAGGGAAAGAAAATTCGACTCTTTTGGAGTGGTCATGTGTCTTGTGTCTTTGACCATCTGGTTCTTAAAACCAACTTTAAAACATTCCTTACAACGTATGATGGTTCAAAACGCTACTAAACATTAGCTATTTAACAGTTATCTATATTGCCAGTCTCTAGGATGTCAGCTGTAGACAGCTAGTCAGACAGTAGAACTGATAAACAAAGAATCTCAACATTTTATCACCCCTAGCTAACAAAGGCAAACCATCCCTAGTTTTCCATTTTATTAGAACCACATTCTTCACTTTGGCTTTCTGCATAGCAGTGCATAATTAAAGTTATTTTGTGTCTTGGAAAGAACAGCAAGCCAAGGATTGTCTGATCCCACTCACTTGTTGGCTCCATAAAGGGATTATTATGTAAAGTTGCACCCTCAGTGCTTGGGACAGTATCTGGCATATTGTAGCTACTCAATATGCATATGTTACCTGAATGAGTATATATCATTATCATTGAATACATAATACTGACAACAACAAGAAAAGTGAGATCAGTTTTGAGTATAATGTCATTCAAAATTGGGGGGAAAAAAAAGCAAATTGTGCCAACAGAGTGAAGAAGAATGGTGGATGAGTTAATTTTAGTGACTGGATACTTAATTAGGAGATAGGACTAGTCTAACTTGGAAGACTGGAAACCTTTTCATGGATCACTTATAGAGAAGGATCCATTGGGTTATCCATTGGTTACATAACCCTTACATACATTCTAGGTTCTATCCAAAACCCCTACGCTAAATCAGATGTAAAAACAAAACACATACAAAAAAGCCCATAAACAACCGGGTAAGAACAGTAAACTTTTCTGTGCAGCTCTTCATTTCAGGTCTATTTAACGAGTGAATGAGTAGATGAATGATGGCGTTAGCCAATCTCCTTTTCTCCTTGCCAACCCCAACATCTCACTGACTGGAATCTATAGCAAAGAAAAGATGGAGAACTAAACAGAACTAAGAACTAAATGAATTTAGATCTTTCTCACCCTCAATCCCTGAAAAGACAGACAGCCTTAAAAGCTCTCGTCTGGAGTAGGAAGAGAAATTGAAATGAAGAGGGGAAAAAAGGATGACTAATATGAAATTGCACATACGCACACAGGGGGCATTGATTACCCTTTAGATCAGGGAGTCTAATTTTGGTTGCCAGAACAGAAACATATCCATCTTCAGCCTGGCATTCACTCTCCCAGAATGATGACCTCTAGAAATTCCAGTTTGAGACCAAAGATGCTGGTTGACCTCTTAGAGGTCACTTAAATGCAGTGAGCCTACTGTGCGCCCGAGCTTCCTGACGTGGCGTCTAAAACAGCCGAGCAGTTGTCTCCATGCCATCATCCTCACAGATAACACATTTGCATATTTGGTGTGTGGGCACCGTGGCTCCAGCCCAGCAGTCGGCCCCTGTTGGGCTCGGGGGTGGGCGGGAGTGACAATCCCTGGCTTGTGTGTGGGGGCTGAGGGAGCTCCTACTCACCCTTTCCTGTTTTTCTTTGAATGCTCTCCTCAGGTTGGGTGGGCTCAAAGCACTTTCAAAAATTTTCCACCTCTCGGCTGTTTCCTCAGCTGTTCTGTCTCTCCTGTGTGGAGAGAAGTCAGCAGAACTGTGGGTGGAGGAGGGAAAACTGAGAGAAATATAGTACAGGGATTAGCCATGTGGGCTGTGCAGAATGAAGCTGTGTACTGAATGACAAATCTGTGAGACTCAATACGCCACGAAAGTGGTTGGTAGGGCACTTCCTGCTTCCCAGCCCCGGCCAAGGCGATGGGTGGAGAGACCCTCCGGGGTTACCCTCCCTGGGAGCCCCCTCAGGGTGGGCTGGGCTCTGGGTGCTGGACCTGTGAGCTCCTGTTTCTCCTGCTTCCAGCTTTTGGAGTCACACGTGGTGGAGCAGGAACAGGACTGTCTGTCACAGCTGGGTGATCTAGCTGGCGGGGGGGACACCTGCTACTTTGTCCCTGTAAGGAAAAGTAAGGGTGAATTTCCTAATGAACTCAATGCCTGATCAGGAGATGAAGAATCCCTGCATTTAAAAAAAAAAAAAAAACAGAAACAACAAACATTTTTTACTGAGCTTTCAGCTGTAGAGGTGATGGCTGACCACGCAGTCAAGGGCAAGTGATTTGACCTTCTGCACAGCCTGTGGTTAAAGGAGACAGTCATTCCTCCCTCATGCTTGCTTCATAGGATGACAGAAGCACCACTGACATGATTGGGCCAAAATTCACTGAGTAATTAAGAGGTAATAGGATAACCTACCCCCCACAACTCCACCTCCACAGAAATTCTTGACATTCAGTTTTTTCTAAATGAAGTCTTTCTTCCCAAATGAATCTGATTTAACTTTGATCATTTAAAATTCTATACACCTCCTGGTTGTATAGTAAAACCTCAGTCAATGGAAAACCAACCTCTTCTTTTACTTTTAACTTATGATCTGTCAGTTTTCAAAACGATTCCAGTTGTTCACAATGAAAGACTCAGTCGTACTAAAGCCACTAAAAACAACCCTGTAAGGGCAAGAGCCAGAGAATGCAGAGGTAAGGAGATTGTATCACAAAGCACAGGTTAAGAATAATACCTCAGTAGAACATGCAATTTAAATATGAACTTCCTGGCAGCTAAAGTGAAAACAGAAGAGAGGGGGAGAGAGCAAGAGGGAGAAAGAAAGAGATTACATAACTCATCTGTTTTAAAAAAAGGAAGCACAACACTTCACTAAGAGAGACAATTCTATTTCTTGACATTCAGTTATAAGATGAATTTTTCATGTAGATCTTTATATAAGGGCTATTGAACAAGATAATAGTGATTGTCTTTAAGAACAATTTTAGAAAAGATGCAAAAGCATTCCTATGTAACCATTTTTTAAATGGGCTCTGAAAGCATGATTTAAATCACCATTCTGTGCAGGTAGTTCTATGGGACCTCAGGTAATTGTCCACCTATGTGACCTTGGGGTGGTAAAGGAGAGCTTGGAGAATCAAGAAGAATGAATAGATGTTACTAGGTTCTTGGGATTCTCTGCCTGAAATGTAAATGATGTCATTCAAACTTTGGAGGGTAATTAACTGTAGAGAAAACTAAACTCTAGGATCCTTCTGCTGGAAAGATCTCTTTGATTGACTTTTTTTGATTTTGTGAGAGATTCTAATTATAGGAAAGTCTAAGTTCCATGGGTCATCAGGATTCTGCCCTCATGTTATGTTTCTATACTATTATGAACTAATAGGGATGTTTAGTTAACACTGAGTCTTATTTGACTTTGATAAACAAGACTCATTTATCAAATGAAAAAAAAGCCCTGTTGAAAAATATTTATTTACTATGTTTAAAAAGAAGTCAACATATAAAGAATTTCCTTCTTAATCCTGATTTAACCAAAAATTTTCATCTTAAACCAAAAATTCTATGTTTATGGTTAATTAAGTTTTTATAAATGGCTTCCAGCAGCTGAAACTAGTTAGTTGTTCCTGTATTTCATGTTGCTTATGTTCTCATAGATTTTTCTTCTTATTCCTGTTCCTCTTTTCCACCCCTTCTCACTCTGTGCTATCTTACAATTATGTTTTTCAAACCTAACAGATCATTAAAACAACAACAACAACTGGGATGCTTGTTAGAGTTTAGATTCACGGGCCCCTCGTGAGGGTTCCTATTCAGAAGGTCTAATATGCCCAGGCAGGTATGGGAAACACTGCTTTACTAGCTGGTCCCCATAGAGCCCAGCAGCGCGCTCTCTTCACAGTTCACATTAAATGGTGTTGCTTGACTGGCTGAGTGTTGGTGCTGCCAACCGTAAGAGCCCACTGTGTTTTTAACACACAGTTCATACTTAGCCATCTGTTTGCTCTGCAGTGACAGCACCATCCGTAGGCTGCTTCCAGGAGCCAGGGCACTGGGTTTCTCCATGCGGTTTGTGCACGTGCCGCCCCCTTTTCCTGGGAGGAAATCTGTTCAGGTCCAGGCACTGGGCACGGCAGTGCAGGGGATCACCACTCCTCCTGGCGACCAGCCCTCAGCTTACCTTGAGCACGTGTACACTTTCCATCCAACACAAATTGTTGAATTGTAAAATTCCTAGAGAAGTTACTTTATAGAATTCAAACTAATGTGCGTTTTGCAAACACATTTAACCAGCTTCTGAACTTGTAATATAGCTCTGAAAGTAAATTGTTTAATTAATTTTGGGTAGATAATACATAAATATGGTACAAATTCAAAAGACACAAAAAAGAATACAGTGAAAATTGTCTCCTTTCTATCTAAACTTCATTTACTCATTTCTCCCCATCCCCAGAGGCAGTGACTGTTATCTGATGCATGTTTATCTTTTTAGATCGTCTGTGCATATATAGCAGCTGTATTTTTTCAACAAATGGTAGCATACTATATATATTTCTTCCACCTTATTTTTCTTATTTAAAAATATTTCTTGGTATCTCATGGCAATACGAATGGAACTGCATCAGTTTCAAAAAAGAACACAATTTCATTGTATTCTAAGAATATAATCAATTTATTTGACTAATTGAGAGGCACTTGTTTCCATTGTCACAAAGGGTACTGCGGAAAAAACCTCGTGCAGATATCATTTCATACATGTGCGAGTGTATCTGCAGGGTAAATTCCTAGAAGTATCAGGATTGCGTAGAAAGTAAGAACATTTTGAGTTTTGACAGATATTACCAAATTGTCTCCATGGACGCTAGAGCTGTTTACACTCAGGCAAGCAGCGTGTAAGAGTGTTTGGCTTTCCATAGTTTTTCCTACACAAGGTGTGACAAAATGTGATCTTTCACAGTTTGATAAGTAGAAAATGGAATCTTATTATACTTTAATTGTTCATTTCTGTTATTGGGTTGAACATCTTTTTGTATGTTTCAGAGCTATTTACTTTCTTTTCTATGAACTTTTCATTTCCTTTACCCATTTTTTTCCCCCATTAGAGTGTAGTATTTTTTCTTATTGATTTGTAGAAGTTCTTTGTTTTTAAAGGACACCAGTCTTCATCTATGATACAAACTGCAATTAAAATTATTTTTTGCGAGACATATTTTTTTAATGTTAATACTAATTAATATATACTTTCAAGAGGAACTTTTATTTTTTTCTAGTATGGCTTTATTTTTTCTAGTATGGCTATCCAGCTTTGCCAACATTTTCCTTTCTGATTTGAAATAGTTCCATTATTATATATTTAAGAACTTATGTGTTTGGTGCTATTCCCAACCTCTATAAACTGTTCCATTGACCCATCTATTTATGCCCTAGTACCATGCACTCTTTATTGTTATAACTTTATAATTTTAGAAGTCATATAGATTAGGTTGCCCTTTCATGATTTTGTTTTTTTTGCTAGTTTATTTCTCACACGACCTTTAGAGTCAGACTGTGTAGTCCCCTCTACTCCTCTGCCCCTGATAATTCGCTATTTGTAAAGATCATGTTATGTTGATAGATTAATTTAGGGAGCATTGCAACTTTTATAATTGTTGCATTTTCCTTTCCGAGAACTGATCTGCCTTTCCTTTTAGTCAAGTCTTTAGTGGGCTTTCCTTTATTATCATTTTCAAAAATAGTTTTCATATAAATCCTATACACTTTTGCTATGTTTGCCACTACTCTAAATAAGGTCTTTATTCTGTTTTATCTTCTATCTAGTTGTTATTTGTATATGAAAGATTTTGATTTTTTATATTAGATTCACATATAGCTATCTCATTAAATTCTGAGTTTTTCAGCTGTTTCTTCGATTTTCTAGATAGCAGTCATATTACCCGCAAGTAATGATAATTTTACTTCCTACTTCTCAATTTTTTTTAACCTCATGTCTCTCTCTGATTTAATGGGAATGCTTTTAGTATTTTCTCATAAGCATTAAATCCCTGATGGTTTTCTACTTCATAAAGATCCTTTTCAATTCTCATGTGAAATACTTCTTGCCTCATTGTTTATGGTTAGTTGTGGCAAACTTTTCAGTCACCCCCTGCAAAAACTAAAGAATGAAAGGGCTCAAACTAGAGAAGTCTTTGTTACATTGGGCAAATATCGGCCTTCTGGGGTCTTCCACTCATTTCCATAAGTAGCAAAAGAGGGACCAGTCTCATTCACATGGCAGCCCTCCAGACTTCCGAGGAGACAGTAGGTCTCCTTTGAATATTTCTCTCCGCCTTACAACATTGGAATTTAACAATATTCATGTTCCCAGAACCTCCAGTATAAAGCCTTCCCTTCCCAGCATACTGTGGTGCTTGTAGAGAGGATCCCACACTTATGACCCAGAGTGAAACACTTTGAGTCACATTTCTTATTGCGTTTTGGATTTTATTTTTGGCTCTGTTTCTAAAATCATCAGACTGGTCACTTTGTTGATAAGACTGAAATCTCTTCTTACCTAAGCACCAATAACTCGCTGGGGTTCCATGTGCTGTTTAATCAGTTACCTCAACTTGGATATTCTGTGAATTTGAATTCTACTCCAGACTATGCAAAGCTCATTATAACCATGTAGATTCAGTTGCAATTATGACAAGTCTTTGGTTTTGAAATAAAAATATCATAATCTATGGAGGAGTGCCACTCTTCAGATTTCAAATTGCAAAATTTGTGAAGTTTTCATTTGGCTTAAAAGTAGGGACAGCTGACAGGAAGACTTTTGTGACATTCGAGTGAGGTCAGACAGAATAAATAGACATAGGGTTGAAACATTTGATTCTGAGCTTTTTTGCCTTCTTCTTGGTGTTTGAGCATATGATAGAAACTTATAAACAATAAAACCCTACCATATTTCATATTACTTTCATTTTCATGCCTGGTACTTTTATAGATTCAGTGAGGGCATGCTGCATATTTGTCATGTCTACATGACCTATTTGCACAGTGATCCCATATATTGGATTCTGTACCATGTAGACTTTCGTTCTTTAAATGACTAATAAGACATAGTGTGTAATTGACACACTCTCTCTCTCTCTCTCTCTATATATATATATAATTTCCTCCTTAACAGACTTCATAAAATTTAATAGCAAAACTTAACCCCAGAACAGCATCCTTGGCATTTAACAACTGCATTATCACAAAATGAAACCCATATGTTCTACCCAATTTCTAGAGATGAAATTTCCTCACCTAGTCCTATCAAGCAGGGGCAGGACCTGAGCATATGATAAGTGATCAATAAATATTTATTTAATGAGTTAGATGAAGTCTGAAGTTCAGTTCAGATCTGAGTGTCCTTATTGAGACAATAAGCTTGTTATAATTAATGCACACTGAAAATATATCTTCAGTTATCAGTTCAAACAAGATCAGCAATACATTTACCCCAGAATAATGATCTAGATACTAGTTTAGAATTGTAGTTTTAGTCATAGGACCTGGTGTTCTGTTAGTGAGTTGAAGTATAATTAGTTGTCAGTAGACAATGGCACCCCACTCCAGTACTCTTGCCTGGAAAATCCCATGGACGGAGGAGCCTGGTAGGCTGCAGTCCATGGGGTCGGCTAAGAGTCAGACACGACTGAGCGACTTCACTTTCACTTTTCACTTTCCTGCGTTGGAGAAGGAAATGGCAGCCCACTCCAGTGTTCTTGCCTGGAGAATCCCAGGGATGGCGGAGCCTGGTGGGCTGGCGTCTCCGGCGTCACACAGAGTCGGACACGACTGAAGCGACTTAGCAGCAGCTGCAGACCATCCATCCATTCTCCCCTGCATCTAAAGAGAGTACCCTCCAAGGGCCTGGTCAGGTAGGAGGTTCTGAAATAACACCAATAAGGTTTGGAGAATTTACAGGGGCCTTTTTCAGGGGCAAGTACTAAATAGCAAATATACAAATAGACCCAGGCTTCTCCCCTCTGTGGCCCCTCCTGCTGAGAAACACATGGAGCTTTCCTGCTTTTAGACACAGGGCTGCTTTGGTCAGGGAGGGATTGTTACTCTGTACAGATTTTCTGCTTTGAAAAAGTCTAAATTAATTTGTTTTCTGGATCAATGATACTTTTTCCTTTTCATGGTCCTTCATGGTATTCTCTAAGGTAGGTATTGAGAATGAAATAAATCAACAGAAGGAGGATTAACCTGAAAAAGAAAATCAATCTGAGAATGAACAGTGGCCACCCTTTGATTCTAATGATTTTGTGGAACATTCATTAATAACAAAATAAACCCAAGGAAAATAAAAACAAAGCAAACAGTTTTAAAAAAAACCCCAAAACTCTCTCCCTCTGAGAATGGATTTGAAGGCTATTATATATTGTTTTCAATGACTAGTATCCAATGCACATCTAAGAGGGACAGGATTCTGATTCTGCAGCACTCAGAATAGAACTTCTTTTTTAGCAAGGAGCCTGACTTGTCCAGTCTCCCCAAATGGAAGCTAAAAGAGCACTTGTATACTTTGTTTATATAAATGCCCTGAGTGAGTGAAGTCGCTCAGTCGGGTCCGACTCTTTGTGACCCCATGGACTGCAGACTACCAGGCTCCTCTGTCTGTGGGATTTTCCAGCCGAGGGTACTTACTGGAGTGGGTTGCCATTTCCCTCTCCAGAGGATCTTCCCGACCCACGATCGAACCCGGGTCTCCCACATTGCAGGCCAGACGCTTTACCATCTGAGCTACCAGGGAAGCCCTAGGATACGATAATCATGCAGATTAAAGAGAATGGAAAAGAGGCACAAAAATTATTCCAGCTCATTTCAAGTTCAAAACTCCATCTTCAAATCCAGCAAGTCCATTTAGCTTAAATGGTTGGGATGTTACAGTGTGCTTGCCGAGTCTACTGCCATTCCAATACCACGGCCAGTACTTTCTTTCATTGTAAATGGGAGGTTTAGGAACAACAACTTTGGGGATTTTATTTGGCAATCAGAATTCTCTTTTCTTGACAGGATTAAGTTTGCTCTAAAGGATGTTGTCTTCTTTAGACATCCTCAGTTTCATTAATGTGGGTGGCTTTGACACGATGGCTATGTACAAAATCATCACTTTAAGTTTTCCACTATTCAGGATCTGTTAATAAGATAGTATTTTTTTGTATTATAGATTAGTTTAACAACATCTTAATCTACAAGTGCCCTCTTGGCCAGAATTTCATAAAGAAAACAATGTATGCTTGAAGACTCATTAACCACAAAATTAGTCTATTTTCTGAATTAAAAAAAAAAGTTTTGTTGGCCCTATTCCAAAGAGCATTCTAGAAGGCATAATATTAGACAAAAGTTGACCAAGGTAGAAATGATTTGATAAAGGTAAACTTACTGGAAGATGGCCATTTTAGAGTCTGACTTGCTAACTCCATGGTCATAAGAAGGGAAAAATAAGTGATTTGTTAATAAAAGATGTTCATGCACTATAGGACTCAAATACGATGTATTGTTTAGCACATAGCATTATATTTAAAATTATTATTTTCCTTCCATGTTTAGATCTTTCTCTGGAATTAAAGGACTCCAACTGAAAGTTAATCTCCAACCCAATGACAATTACTTTTTCTACGTGAGAGCCATCAATGCATTTGGGACAAGTGAGCAGAGTGAAGCTGCCCTCATTTCCACCAGAGGTACTTCCTTTGCACACAGAGAACTACTTCCAAGCATTCCCATTCCTTCCCTCCCAGCACCCAGAGAAGACATCCTAGAGGGCCACTTCTTAAGCTCCCAGTCTGCTGGCAATACTAGGTTTTTGGCATAGGGACCCAGAGTTGGCCAAAGGTCAAGGTGTTTATTTTTCTGGTTTAAGACATTCTCAACTGTGGCTACCATTAGCTATCACTCAGGTACTTAAAAAAAAAAAAGATGCTAGGGGTCCACTCCCTAAGATCCTGATCTAATTTACTGAGATATGGGCTCTGACATGTTTTTAATCTCCTCAGATGATTCTTGTTTGGCTTACAGTCTGCTATAGATGGTGGGTATGTTTTGAGTCTGTGTACGTGTGTGTGTGTGCATGTTGGGAAGAGTGGGATGAAGATATTCTTGATACATGATGCTGTGAACTCCATGAATAATCTTCCAGTCTTCTTCTAATTATTTTCCATGCCTAGCTCATGATTGGTGCCAATTTATGTTTGTTGAATGCATGAATGTATGAGTAACTCAAGAAAATGATAACTGTTCAAGGGCCTTTTGGGGAAAGTACCCTGATGATGACAATTAAAAAATACTGGTGTGTTCTCAATTATTGTGAAAAGAAATGAGGAATGGAAAGGTGATCACTTTTTATCTTATCCTAGACCCAAAGACTGGGGCAGAAACTTGAGGGTGACCCATTAAGTGATTTGCTTAAACAGCAAAACGTTGTGCACGAGTCATCTGTGTGTTGTGTGATGTGGTTAGGGACAGCGTGATGTCTGTAAGGAGAGAAGACAGGGGGACTGTCTGTCCAGAAGTGTGTTCCCTGCAGTCCCAGTGTGGTGCCTGTACCTTCCACTGTTAGAAGCACTCCTGGAGGTTACACCAGTGTGTATTCAGACTTGAATGTGCACGTGGGTCTCCCAAGGAGCTTGTTAAAATAGAGATTGTGATTCAGGAAGCCTCGGGGAGGGCCTGAGATTCTGCCTTTCTAACTAGTTTCCAGGCTGGGTGGGGAGCATACTTCATATAACAGAGTAGGTGTTAGATTTAGGTTGAGGGGGGTTTCACACATCTGTGGCACCAGGCAAGGGGACAAGTCACTAGCTTATGAGTCCTGGTCATGGATGGAATTTTGCCGTGGACCTGAAAACACCCTGTGGGGCATTTTGATGTCAGAAGCAAGGAGAGACTAAGATCTGAAAGGTGGGGCTTGGCCAGGGACATTGTGGTCACGTTATAATCCTGTTTTCTGATTGCAATAGGAACCAGATTTCTCTTGTTGAGGGAAACGGCTCATCCTGCTCTGCAGATTTCCTCAGATGGGACAGTGATCAGCTTCGCTGAGAGGAGACGGCTGACAGAGTGAGTAGAAGAAGGCACGAGAGGCCTCCTGTGGCCTCACCCGACACATCCTTGGCTCAGCGCACATGCTGTGTGACAGCAAGCATGAATTGCAGAGTTCAGTTGTGGTTTGTTACTAAGGGGAAATTGATGGAGGTAGTTCAAACATGGAGCAAGTGTCAATATTTTTATTGGAAATACAAGCACAGATGGTTTTGTTTAACACATAGACTGTTTTAAGGCGTTATCTCTGGTTCAGTGAAAAAAGAGCCTGGGTTCATTCTTCTATTATTTTCAACAGCAAATTAGATTTTGTATCAATCCACTTGAAAAGGAATAGAGGAGAATGACATTTTGTTGAGTTTCTGGAGCTGGTCACATGCTGGACTTTCAAGGATCTTGCCCCATCTCCCCCAGAGGCTCCCACAAAAGGAAAGTGAATCTGTTAGCCGTTCAGTCCTGTCCAACTCTGTGCAACCCCATGCACTGTAGCCCTTCCCCAGCCCCCAGGCTCCTCTGTCCCTGTGATTCTCCAGGCAAGAATACTGGAGTGGGTTGCCATTCCCTTCTCTAGGGCTGACCTAGGGCTCAAACGCAGATCTCCTGATTGCAGGCAAATTCTTTACCATCTGAGCAACCAGGGAAGCCCCCCACAAAAGGAAGCAGCAAAGTAAAAAGAAGCCAGAAGCTGAGGGCATAGCATGGAGAGTGCTCTGCAGTTTGTCTGCAATCACTCATGGTTATTTTGAGGGTCCAAATGGGAGAAAGTGAAAGATTTTCAAAAATCGTAAGCCATGTGAAACACGCTCCTGTAGGCACTGATGTGCCTGGGGTGGACTGCCAGCAAGCTCTCACTACTGCCCTGAGCCCACCAACGGCAACTCGCACCGTTTTCTTCTTAGGCTGCTATCCACTTGTCTGTGGCTCAGCTCGGGTGTTACTTGCTTCTGGAAACGCCCAAGCCTTCTCTAGGCTCTGGAGCCCTTTGATCGTATCTACAAAAAGGTCTGAGCACCTGTGGAAACATTCATCAGCTACTCCATCTTGACTGGTCCTCAAGCAGCCTTGTCTTCTGCATCTTTGAAACCCCAGAATCTATCCTAGGGTCCAGAACACTGGCAGGGCTAAACATGTACCAATGAGTGAATTCAGGGGGAAGAAAAAGATTTAAGAAATAGATTGAGCTTTTCTGTCTCTTTTGGATTTCTCAAAAAATCAAAGAGAAAAGAAGTATATTGGAGGTTGATTCATAGATGACTGATGATAATAACTGTTCAATTCAGTTCAGTTGCTCAGTCGTGTCTAATTCTTTGCAACCCCATGGACTACAGCACCCCAGGCATCACTGTCCATCACCAACTCCTGGAGCTTACTCAAACTCATGTCCATTGAGTTGGTGATGCCATCCAACCATCTCATCGTCATCCCCTTCTCTTCCTGCTTTCAATCTTTCCCAGCATCAGGGTCTTTTCCAGTGAGTCAGTTCTTCACATCAGGTGGCCAAAGGATTGGAGTTTCAGCTTCAACATAGTCCTTCCAATGAATATTCAGAACTGATTTCCTTCAAGATTGACTGGTTGGATCTCCTTGCAGTCCAAGGGGCTCTCAAGAGTCTTCTCCAACACCACAGTTCAAAAGCATCAATTCTTCGGCACTCAGCTTTCTTTATAGTCCAACTCTCACACCCATACATGACCACTGGAAAAACCAAACCTTTGACTACATGGACCTTAGTTAGCAAAGTAATGTCTCTGCTTTTTAATATGCTGTCTAGGTTGGTCATAGCTTTTCTTCCAAGAAGCAAGTGTCTTTTAATTTCATGGCTGCTGATAATAATAGATAATAACTGTAATGTATTTGATAGAATTTTGTTAATTATTAATCTGAAAATTAGCTCATACATATCAAGCAACCAGGTTTTGCTCCAGAGAGCAAGCGCCCATCAGTAGCCATCTCTCTGAAATGAGGTTGTTGGTTAAAGACGCTAGAAAGTGAAATGCATCCCCTTGTGTAATCATTTTCTCACCTTTTAAAGGGGAGCGGGAGATGGCGCTGACTGAATATTAATGCTGCTTAAATTAAAAATGCTTCCTTGCTGTCTCAGCCATTTCAAAGCAAAACTGAGCAATTCATGCAAACAAGGTCACCCATCAGCAGTTGAAAATGCTTTGGTTCACTTCACCATGCCTGTTACAAAAATAGCTGAGGTGGGACAAAATGAGACCTTTCCATCACCTCTTAGGCATACCTACTACCACCTAAAGAGGCCCCAGTCCCAAAGACTGTTGACCGCCAGCCTTCCCAGAGCACGAACAGCACACCCGTTTCACCTGCACTACGCTCTGCTCAGGCCTCCCCAGAGGCCTGCTGTCCAGGCGCAGCGCCTTGTTTGGTCTGTGGGCCCAGGAAGGGCCTTAGACCCGGGAACTCACGGTTTTAGAGACTCCATTTTGTGTGCGTGCAAGTTTTGGGGAAAAAAAACTTTCCAAGTCTACTCTCTTACAATTCTCCTCTTGCCTCCTTTCTATTTCCTCACTCCCTTTGAACGCGGTGCACGCTGTCCCTTCAGTCGTGTCCGACTTGTTGTGACCCCATGGACTGTACCCCACCAGGCTCCCCTGTCCATGGGATTCTTCAGGCAAGAACACTGCAGTGGGTAGCCATTCCCTTCACCAGGGGATCTTTCTGATCCAGGGATTGAACCCATGTCTCTTATGTCTCCTACATTGGCAGGTTGGTTCTTTGCCACTAGGGCCATGGATTGGTGCCATTTCTTTCTATCCTAGGCGTGTGTGTTCAGTCATTCAGTCACGTCTGACTCTTTGCAACCCTATGGACTACAGCCCTCCAGGCTCCTCTGTCCATGGAATTTCCCAGGCAGGAATACAAAGTGGGTTGCCATTTCCTTCTCTGGTGGTTCTTCCCGACCCAGGGATCAAACCCCAGTCGCCTGCATTTCCTGCATTGACAGATGGGTTCTTTACCACTGAACCACCTGGGAAGCCCTCTTCTTCTTTTTTTTTTTTTGGAAGTCCTCTTTCTTTTATCTTATCATTATTCTAATTATTTTCCAGTTCCCAGTTCCTCTAAGAGATGCTATGTGTAATATATGCGTGTTGTGTGTGGCAGTAGAAATGTGTGAAAAGCATGTTGAATGTTGGGGGGATTCTGTGGCCCTCAGGTCAAGGTCAGGGACAGCATGAACAATGAATGTCTTTAGTCAAATTCTAGCAGTTTCCAAGGATAGAATCCTGCTTAAACTGTGGGTGCATTATGAATGTCAATGTCTGTGAAATAAAGGTTGCCAATTCCTGATCCACTTTGCCTGCAGAATCCCATCAGTGCTGGGTGAGGAGCTGCCCGCCTGTGGCCAGCACTACTGGGAGACCACCGTCACAGACTGCCCAGCTTACCGACTTGGCATCTGCTCCAGCTCAGCTGTGCAGGCTGGTGCCCTGGGACACGGAGAGACTTCATGGTACATGCACTGCTCTGAGCCACAGAGGTAAGCTGGGGCCTGCCCCTCTTCACCTAGTCAAAGTGTCATGAGTTGATGTCTAGGCTGAGGGTGCTGAGGGGCCTAAGAAGTAGCCTCTCACTTCCCTGCCCAAGTTCTGAGCCAACTCAGAAAGAAAAGAGTCAAGTATTGAGTTGGCGCAAAAGTTCATTCAAGTTTTTATGTAAACGAACTTTTGGGCCCACAGATACATGGAGACTCAACTATTACTCTGATTACTGAGGAAGCCAACTTTAGAGAATGTGGTTCATATGTGAGAGCAAAACTGTTTCTTCTCTCGAATCCTCTTTAATAGACTTGTACCCACCCAAAGCCTTGGCCAGGCCAGCTTCCCACACTGCAGGACAGAGTTGCTGCTGCTGCTGCTAAGTCGCTTCAGTCGTGTCCGACTCTGTGCGACCCCATAGACGGCAGCCCACCAGGCTCCTCCGTCCCTGGGATTCTCCAGGCAAGAGTACTGGAGTGGGTTGCCATTTCCTTCTCCAACGCATAGGGTCCAACTCTATGTGACCCTGTGGACAGCAGCCCACCAGGCTCCTTTGTCCGAAGGATTCTCTAGGCAAGAGTACTGGAGTGGGTTGCCATTTCCTTCTCCAGCAGGACAGAGTAGGTTCCTGGAAAAGGATGTGTGTCTCCTCAGGAAGCTCATAATAGTGAGCAAGTGGGTATGTGGTCAGGGTTTGCTTTGAAGTCCACCCCAGGGTGGAGAGAGACCGCAAGGGTAATGCTGAAAGGGCTCCCTCCATGGAAGAGTCCATAGGACCAAGGAAGAAGTGGATCCCAGCACCCCATCCCCCCACCGCCAGTGGTCTGTATTAGGGGGTTGGCAAACTACAACCCACAGGCCAAATGTGACCTGCTGACTTTTTTGTAAATAAAGTTTTATGGGAACACAGCCAAGTTCACTCGTTTACATGTTGCCTGTGGCTGCTTTTGTGCTACAATGGCAGGGTGGTCTAGTTGTAACGGATACCAAATGGCCCCCAGTCCCAAGATAGTTACTGTCTGGCCCTTTACAGACAACGATGACTAACCCTGGTCTACATTATTAGTGTGACTGACCTGGGGTTCTGGGACTCTTTTTTGTTGTCGTTGTTTTTTAAAATCTTTGTTGTTTTGTTTTTACGTTTTGGCTTTTTTGACCATGAGGCATGTGGGATCCCTGACTCGGGTTCAGACCCACACCCTCTGCCTTGGGAGGTGGAGTCTTAACCCCTGGACTACCCAGGAAGTCCCCTTAGACTCTTTCGTCAATCTCCATTGATAAGAATCTAGATGAGGAATCCAGGCAAGGCTCTACTGGGACTTGCGCTGCAGCAGGAGTGAGCAAAGGCAAGGAACGGGTTCCCCTGCTCCCTCCCTGAGGAGGGGTGAGTTGGTCCCTTAAACGGAATGAGGGTAAAGGTGGATTGGTGGGTCAGGCTGGCACAGTGGCTTAGGGGTCTGCCCACCCCCTTGGCGGCGCCGTGTGTGTGTATCATGTGCAGTGCCTTGCTTTTGCTCCCCAGCACCTCAGAAGTGGCAGTTGAGTTTGGCTCTTTTGTATCTTGTTCACAATTTGCCCCAGCTGGGCATACATGTGGTTATTTTCAGTTTCTTTGTATTCTGTTGCTCAAGAAGACATTTGTCCAGGTTCAAGTGCTGCAGTAAACAGTCCCAGGTTGCAGACTGTCTCATTAGTATGGTCTAATTGGTTGATATGAAAAAGCCATAAACCTGCGTTAGTCTCAGAGAGATAAGGCAAGCACGCTATGAACTGAACATGTGCGCAAGACGGTCTAATAAAAGAGCGTGAGACTGGAGCCAGGAACCTAATTTGAGTCCTGGCTCCATTCTTAACTGGCGTCCTATTGACTACTCACCAGAAGTTGGTTAATCCTGTGAGCAGATCTGTCTTGTCAGGGGACAGTGACACCCAATCTGTCCCATTTGGGGGTTGTGAGGGTCACGTGAAGTTAGGTACAAGGAAGGGCTTTGAAACTGTAAAGACTCAAATGTGAGGCATTATTCAAATGGAATGCTTAAAAAGGAAGCAGTGCTTGCAAGTTCCCAGAAAAAGGCCCACAGATTGGATTTTGCATATTTCTCGCTGCACATCTCTCCCTGTATCCTACTTGACAGAATTTGATTCCCTGACAAGGTTCATAAGGACACCATCTCCAAGAGCTGTTCAAAGTCACATTCCATCAAATCAGAGCAATTATGATCAATTAATGTTCAGTGCTATGCGATCCTTGAGGACCCATCATCCGCCCAGAGTTGAAAAATCATTCAAACCCAGAGTTTATGATCAATAGACTTAAGAGCCAGAACTAGGTATTGATTTCATGAAGACTGCCTTAGACAACTGAACCCTTAAGAACCTAAAGGCAAGCCTCCAATAACAAAGTTCTAGACACTAGAGAACAGAACAGTTAATTTCATTCAGCAGGTTCAACAGCTTTGGTCTTTGGCTCTTGCCACCCAGGGTAGGTTCTGTAAATTCTGGGAGAAGGGACGCCCCTGCCTGTGTGATCACAGCACAGAGAGGTCAGGTCTTAAGTGCCTCATTCCATGGACCAAACAGAGCACCCTGGCCTTCAGGTCACTGAGAATGCTGCCATGCAGACCCCCCTGTGTTTTTCCATATTTCTGGCCTCATGATCTAAATGAAGCAGTATTACTCTTGATTCTACTTGCATCTAATGTAAGATGCCACAGTGGGATAGGAGAAATGAAGAGTCTAAGGAGAAAGAATCAGTTGCATTTCTTCCTGTCTGTCCCTAACTTACTTCTCTAGTTCAAGGCTTCGCTTCCTTTACCAGTTTCACCCACAGCCCCCAGGCCTGTGCTCTTCTTCTAGTCTCTAACCACTCCAAGCCATTCTAAGTGTCACCACTGGCAAATATTTCATTTGCATCATGTCCCTTCCTTTTCTGCTAATAAAGTCTACAAACATACACAGTGGTGTCAGCACTCTGGGACCACAGTGAAGGCGGGAAGCCTGGAAGAATGTAACCAGGCTGGGGGACGGGAGTCCTGAGGGAAGCAGCCACCGGGGTGGAAGGGAGTCTGGGCTCATTCTGGGCCAGCAGTGAGATGCACCAGGGTGGGCTCCACAGGTAGGGACCCTCGCCCAGGCAGTTCCAGGGTCATGCAGATGTCAAGAATCAGGCTTCTGAATGACCCTTGTCTGAACAGGAACTAGTAGTCCAAAGGATGGGGAGGGAGTCAAGCCACAAACAGGCCTTGTTTCAGGCCAGAGTGCAGCTTGGAGAATGAAGTGATGTGCTCAGTGGGAAATGGGGCAGAAGCAGGACAGGGCGAATTCCAGGCCCTGCAGAACTGTTGGGTCCAAGGCTCCATGGAATGTCTTTCCCTCCATGACCTCCATGGTAGCAACTTGCTCAGGGACTGACTAGGGCTGGGCCTGTGGGCACTGGGGATCTTCCAAGCAGGGCAGGGAAATAGCTCAGATGGGCATTCAGAACCCTCTCGACCAGTCCTGTCCACTCACACATTCTGAAAAACTAGGAAAATGGGAGATGTGGCAATTGAGCACTTGGAATGTAGTTAGCAAGACTGATTAACTGCATTTTGAATTTTACTTAATTCTAATGTAAGTGGCCATATGTGCCTCTTGGCTATATATTAGGGCAGTCCAATACAGAGCCTGGCCTCTGACTTACCTATCCGGGTAATACCCTCAAAGTCATTCACATGTCCCCTCCTAACTGGTCAAGCAGATGACATACAGGTTTATTCTGCCACCTCATCATTGCCTCTGCTGCCCCCACAGCTGGGATCACGTCACCCTTTTCCCCCCTATCCAGTCCTGACCTTTCTTTGGCTGACGAGCACCCATCTGCCCCCCAAGCCTTCTGTAAGAACACCAGTTACAACGCTATTCCCCATCATTGCCACCCACAGCCTCTGTGTGCTTTGCAGGTTCTAAAATTTCACAGTGTTCTGCCATATTTCACACTGGCAAGGCACCAAAAAGGTCTTTTATCATTGTGGAAGTCTCGCTTACCTTCCATCCCTGTAAACCTCTGCCCTTTTGAATGAGCTTCGTTCCACAAGAAAGCTGCCAACTTGCCATTCCCTGCGCTCAAGCTTCTAGGCGTTTAAGAGAGATGCCAGAAGTCTTTAATGTCCTTCACTGCCTCACCAGAGTTATGCAGGTTCTATGGCCCCAGTCTGTCTAGTGTCGCTCCCACCCTCAGACCTGTCATAACCACACACCTGTCCCTCAGCGCTTCTCTTCTCTTATGCTTTCAGGGCCCCACCCTCTGTTTCTAAGATCGCAAGGAGAAAACTCCCACCTTATGTTATTCTTTTGCACAGAGCAGTTTCAATTTTCCTGTTCAGCAATTTCTCACTCCCAACCTGTCCTTGAACCTTTCCTTTCACAACCAAACCAGGTCCATGAAATGTGTCAGAAAACACTTTCCCCATCTGTGCCCGGAGCTGGAGTCTGAGCCCCAGCCTATGCTAAAATCATAAACAGTTTTCCTTCTAGTTCAGTAGAGTATGGGTTTCCTTGAAGGCAAGGACAGTATGCTGTGGTCTTTCATATCCCCCAGAGGTGCAGAGGTCTAACAAAGCATAGGACACATACATATGCCAGTGAAAAACATGGTGAACTGAATGTATTTGAACTTAAGAGAGAAATCAAAGGTAACCCCCCTTGGCCGTAAGGCTGCAGAAAACATGGAAAAGATGAAAAGAAAAGTTGGTTTGGGGCAGGGGCATTGTACAAAGGATGGAGTTGGACAGAAATAACGACATATTTCTTAAACTTCATTAAGGCCCTTATATAAGTTACTTACAAATTTTTAAACAGTAAAATTAATGCATTTTATGGAAGGTGAGCCTGCAGTACTTTTTAAAATACACGGCAGCCTCAAAGGAGTTTTATTCAAAAGAATGACACACCATGAATGCGGTAGTTAAAACATGTGGGCAGCTGGGAAAGAATTAAAATGTGGAGAAAAATCACAAGGGAGGCATATGTTGGTTATTCTGGGCCTGCCTCCTAATGTAGAAGTAGCAAAATTATTAAAAAAATGCTTGCCTGTTGGGAACAGCTATGTATTTTAGCATGTAGGAGGGACCTGGCTAAGGTATTTGGGGCAATGTTACTGCAACTTCTTATTGTGAATTGAGATCAATAATTGCAAAATCGGTTGCTTCCAGGTGATTTTATCATAGTCCTTCAAGATTTCCAAAGTTTTCAATGCCCATTCTGTTCCATTTCAGATACACATTTTTCTACAGTGGCATTGTGAGCGATGTCCACGTGACTGAGCGTCCCGCCAGAGTGGGCATCCTGCTGGACTACACCACCCAGAGGCTGCTGTTTATAAATGCTGAGACTGGACAGATGCTCTTCATCATCAGGCACAGGTTTAACGAGGGCGTCCACCCTGCCTTCGCTCTGGAGAAACCTGGAAAATGTACTTTGCACCTGGGGATAGAGCCCCCCGATTCTGCAAGGCAAAAGTGATCGTTGGCTTTCAGAGTTCCCAAGAGAAAAATTCAAATTTTGGAGGAGGGAGGTGCTCTGTTGTTCTCTCCTGTGGGTGCTAGACAGCATTCAAAACATTTGAATACAGCATTCAAAAAACACTTGTACGCATGATAGCTCCATGCACAGTGATCAACGCGCGAGCCAAACCACCAAGAAAACCTTGAATTTCTAGAGTGTTGTGTGAGTAGAGGATGGAAAAAGCAACCTCTGCCCTTCAGTTTGTATATGTTTGAGTTCTTCCTTAAGTGAAAAGGATTTATACCTGACTTGGGAATCGAAATAGCGAAATGGACTCCCACCTATGTCGCTGGTGAAAGAAGTTCTCAGAGGGACAGGTCTGTGTCCCTTCCTGAGTGAAGGAAGGTTGTGCTGGTAATACATCTCCTCCGACAAGAAACAACTACTTTTTCCATTAAAAAATGTCACCTCACTTCCCTAAAGAATGCTGAGTCATAATCAGTAGAGAATGTGTTTTAACCATTCTAAGCTTATAATGAACTCTTTTGTAACCACTATATACTGTAGAACATGAGTCTCTTTTCCCTGAAATCTTAAATGTAGAAAAATGCTAGATGTTAGAGATTTCCTTTTTGTTAAATAAATGGTTAGAATCTATAAAACAAAAAAGTTCATATGTTATGTGAACTTATTACATGTGACTTGCGAGCCTGGTGTCTCTGGATGGGATGAACTGTGGATAAAGAAATCACCACACTGAAGTGGTTGTACTACCACTCTCATTTTCATGTGAGAATTTACACATGTAAGCCTTAAAATCTAAACATTTTCAGCCTATAGTTACAGACTAGAAACTGAGAATCTTTTTGCTAAAAATAAAATGGTTGGTCATTTTAAGATATATTGAAATCTCTCAAAATCTTCCTAAAATATGTATGTGTAGAGTTGATAAATATAAAATGCTTGTTGAGATGATTGGTCTTGTTCTCCACAAGACAAATACTTTGATTGTACTTGTAGAATTTTTTTAACATTCCGAATTCAATTGTTTTCTTATATTGAGAAATAATGTCCTACTTTTGGTACATACCCTAAAATCTATTGTTTAATAGCTGGAAAAGCCAAACTGGGTGTGTAACCACATTAACAGAGTGACTTCAAAGCCTTCCTCATCCTGCTTTGAAATTAGGGCAGCTGCTGGCAAGAAGGATAGTTAGTGAAAACAAGGGGTAACGGGCTGCTTTGTGGGAAACACTCTTCCTTTTTTACAAGCCTTAAAATGATAATCACGTTCTGACTAATCAGCAACTCATGGTCATTATTACTTTTTTGGGTGGGAATATAGTGTAATGAAAAACAATAACAAAAGGAGCAGCAACCGCATGGATTTTAGAATTTGACTCAGTTTGGACTCCTCCAAAAGTAGACCGAAGACATAAAGAAGCACAGGAGAGAAAGTGGGGAAAGTGAGAAAGGAAGAGGCATGAGCATAGAGAGGACATGTGTTATGGGTGGGCTATCACAGCGTGGAGCCCTGGGGCTCGCCCGTGTTGGGGCACCCTCGGAAACCACTCGGAGCAGGCCGCAGGTTAACGTGTCGGCACGCCTGTCCACCCCGGCTGGGTGAGCACTGCCCCTGGAGACCCTGGGGGACGTTACATTCCCTTCCCTGCCTTTCCAGGTTGTGCTCCTTGAAAGCTCTGGTGGTCACAAGAAACGCAGGTGCCTGACGCAGCCGACGGCAGGCCACCGCCCTCTGCCGCAGCTACGGTGCACTACCCCGTCCAGCCGCGGGGAGGCGCGCAGGATGCCGGCGGCGCCTGCCGCCACGACGGAAGCAGTTCCTCCATTACGGCGGAAGCAGTTCCGCCACGACGGAAGCAGTTCCGCCATTACGGCGGAAGCCGAGCCCTAGCGGGAGGACCTGGGTTCGAGTCGTGCCTCAGCCCTTCTACGTCACGACTCTGGGCAATTCGGATGCTTTAGTGATGCCTTTTTCTCAGGGTAACTGTAAACATATGGTTAAATAAGCGCATGAAACAGCCCAGTATTTTTAGCTTACAATGACCCAACGAGAATGCCAGAGACCCTCTGTGGCGACCTGCCACCATCCCCGGTAAGTGGGCCCCTAAATCCGATCCCGTAGCAAGTGGATCCTGGCAGGGAGGACAGTGGGGTTGGGAGTTCGTGGTTTAGCTGCCTTTGTCTGTTAACCCACAGGCGGTGGTTCCTAGGGGACTGGACCCGTGCAGCCAAGCAGAGTGGAGCTAATGCTGTTCCCCCCACATCCTCCTCCTGGGCCCGTACTCTCTGAGCTCCGTTTGTGTTCTTGGCTTTCCTCTTCACACAACACAGATCCTCAGCGAGAGGAAAGGAAGGCAGCACATTTCTGTCAAAATTTCTCCTCTGGAAATCTGTTGATGGTCAAGGTATACTCATGCATTATCTCTTAATGCTCATCAGGTCGTTGCACAATAAAAATTTCCATTTTATGGATGAGGAAACCAGTGTCAGAGCAGTTAACTAACTTGTTCATAGCCACAGCTGGCAGGAAGCAGAGCATGGATTTAGATATAGCTTGTATCCGAAGCTAGAAGAATAAAATGATTATATTTTGTTTCATTTTTAATCACAGATTATTTTTCTACATATACATTGTACATAAAATTACATGAGTGTCCATGCGTACTCATATGCATACCACACATACTTTAATTCTTTCTTCAATACCATTGACCTTATTTACGATTCAGAGGTATGTATAATATTCTATTTGTGCAAAAAAAAAAAAAAAACCACGAAAACACAGTGTTGCCTCTAACAGGTACAGGGCCGAAAGAGAGGAGTGTGGAAAAAAGATGAAAAAATGAGGATAAACCCTGCAGTCCTTCTCTATCTCTTTGCACCTGGCAACTCTGCTGGATATGTTCTTTGTCAAAATTAGAAGTATTTTTCTGTTGGAGCAAACCAGAATATGTTCCTGTTGTTTTTATAGAAGTGCTTCCCTAGCGTCCAACAGAATTGTCTTGTACTTCATCACACTCACTTACAAAACGGTGTGCTTTCAGTGCTGAAAACTAACCCTCTCCCATCAGAAGCATCTTTCAGGCCTCAGAATGGCCTGTATCTGAGGTCTCTTCTCCCCCTTGCTGTGTTAATTACCCATTAATCATCTCAACTGTTTAATTGCTGAAAGAACTCACAGGACTCAGTTTATGCTCATGGAAGAGCTTTATCACAGGCAAAGAATACGGTCCAGCTGCACAGAGGAAGGGTCAGCACTGAAAGGGTCCTCCTATACATCAAGAGCGGGTGTCCTTGTCCACCCATGAGTGGGGTGCACAACATGCACAGATCTCCAGGCCTCAGAACACCCACATCAGGGTGTGTGTGAAGCACCTGGGTAGCAGGAAGCCCAAGTCTTGTTTCAGGGAGTTTGGTATGGGGGGAGGGGGCTTTCATATTGAGCTAGTCATGTACTTTCTAGCTGTGAAATTAGCCCTAATTGTTGAAACTTACCTCCCTGACCTCTACAGGCTCTACCAAAGCCAGTACCTAAGATAAATCCAATTTGTCACTAAATGATGCTGACAGACTGATACAGCTTGCTCCAAAAGAACTGATGGTTACAGAATATCACTTCTTTCTAGTTAATAGATTTCCATGGCATTAGGCAAGAATCGGTACTGTGTGGATGCACAGGTGGTCAGTGAGGATGAGTGGTAATGAACCCATGCTAGGCAATTACTGTCCTGAATTCCAGAGCCCAACTGCTGGGGGTGTTTCACAAATAATAGTAATGAGAGCTGAGTGTCTCTCCTGCCAGTAGCCATCCCCCATGTCCCTAATTCGGTGACTGCTAGGCAGTGATGGAGGGCTCATCCTTGAGCTGAATGAAGTTGGACCTGCTTTCCAGCCCTCTCCACAGTGGGCAGGGGTGTTGGCAGGGGAATGTATTTTCTGTAGTTTTCACATCAGGAGAATGGCATTTATCATTCTGCCTTACTACCCCCAGAGTATGTGTGGTTGTGCTCCTCTTTTATGTGCCCCTGTTTTGGTTTTAACTCTCTGTCAATATTGAGTTCATTTTCTGTAATCAGTATCAGTAACTCCAGGTGCCTAAATAGTATATGCACTGTAAGAATTGCTTGAAAATAGTTGGAGAGTTGAAAATGTTTAACCTGGAACAAAGACAAGTTAAGGAAGGAAATCAGAGTTCTTCAAAGACTTGCTGCTGTTTAGTCTATAAGTCATGTCCAGCTCTTTTGTGACCCTATGGACTGTAGCCCACCAGGCTCCTCTGTCCATGGGATTTTACAAGGAAGAATACTGGAGTGGGTTGCCATTTCCTTCACCAGTGGATCTTCCCAACCCAAGGGTTGAATTCTCGCCTCCTCCTTCGTCTCCTGCTTGGCACGTAGATTCTTTACCACTGTACCACCTAGGAAGCCAGAGACTTGAAGGACTGTTTTATGGAAGGAATTAGGCTAATTTTGAGTTTTACACCAGGGCCAGTGAGTAGAAGTCCCAGGGTTGAGGAATTTGGTTCAAGAGAAGGGAGAATACCCAATCAAGAACAGCTGGCCAAGAGACATACCAGGTAATATATAGCAGACATAGCAGGTAATGAACGCTCAGAGTCAGGCTGAAAGATCAACCATCTGAAATTCTAAAGAGCATATTCTTGCTTTCAATTCCAGATCCATGGTTCTTAAGCTGTATTCCTGGGGTGCTGGGATTCCCCAGGGGGGCCTGAGGACAACATGGGGTCCAGTAGGAAAGCCAAGTGGGCATAAATTCAAACCCCTACCTCTTTCCATCACAGTGGCTCAGTTTGGATCTGGATTCCATATAATTGTTTATTTAATAAAGAGTTTTCCATGATTCAGTTCAGTTCAGTCACTCAGTCATGTCCAACTCTTTGTGACCCCATGAACTGCAGCACACCAGGCCTCTCTGTCCATCACCAACTGCCGGAGTCTACCCAAACCCATGTCCATTGAGTTGGTGATGCCATCCAACCATCTCATCCTCTGTTGTCCCTGATGGGACCAGATGCCATGATCTTAGTTTTCTGAATGTTGAGCTTTAAGCCAACTTTTTCACTCTCCTCTTTCACTGTCATCAAGAGGCTCTTTAGTCCTTCCTCACTTTCTGCCATGAGGGTGGTGTCATCTGCATATCTATGGTTAGATAAAGTCTTAAAAGTGAGATTAAAGTCTGAACTCTATGATGCTGAATTCACTTTAGTGACCCCAAACTCCCTAAATCTTTAATTTTCTCCAAGTCCCTTTTCCTTTACTATCCAAATACTGATATCATATTGATTGTAAGAAATTTTGATTCTGATTCGAAATTTCCAAGAATTTCTCCAAATGATTGATTGCTTTCTCTTTGTTGACATCTCTGCTCTCCAAATTCTCCTCCACCACTCTAGCCACCTCTTCTTCATGCGTCCCTGGTCCCATTTGACTGTCACTATCCAGAACATTGACGCAATCTCCATTGATTCCTTAAGGCAATGCTAACACAAGGCTGACATTGGTAGCAGTTAACATAGCTTTTGTTGAAGACTTGGAGTTAATAAGGGAAATTTCTTCTTAGATAATGATGCAAAATAAAACTGATTGTGAAGCAGCCCATGTTTCCAGGAGCCCACGTCTGAACTCCTTTAGCCTGGTCTTCCAGACATACTGAGCAGACAAACCTCTCCATTCCATTTTGTTCTTAAAGTTTCTAGCTTCTATTCAAGCTTTGTTTTTCTCGGATCAGCCAATGGAACTAGAAAACATAAAACCAAAAAACACTTCTCTTACCAAAATAGACATCTTTTATAATAAACTGAGAACAAAACTGTGCCCTCCTGTCTCAGCCTCTTCTATCCTGCCCAGACTTTAGGTTTTTCTTTGCAGAACTAAAAGGCCCATTAAAGGCAATTCCCTAAACCAGAGAATACTTCCCAAGATGAATTTGGCCATTACTTCTTAGAATGGTTTTAGAATCCCCTTAGTATCTTCCCTTTCATGGATTTCTGTACAACTAGTTAATGATGGAATATCCTTTTCCAAACTAACCCAAGCTCCCAGACTTCATGTTGGGCTGTCTCGACACCACAAAGAATCTTACTACATACACTTTAAGGAGTAATCAGCAGTCATCAAATCAGACAAAATCCTTGCTTTCAAAGAGCTTATATTTTAGAGGACAATAAATACATACATGCATCCCTGATGGCTCAGACAGTAAAGAATCTGCCTGCAGTTCAGGAGACCCGGGTTTGATCCCTGGGTCAGAAAGATCCCCTGGAGAAGGGAATGGCTGCCCACTCTAGATTTTTGCCTGGAGAATTCCGTGGACAGAGGAGCCTGGAGGGCTATAGTTCACAGGGTTGCAAAGAGTTAGACACAGCTGAGCGACTAATATACTCAAATACATGCATAGTATGTCAGTGGGGAATAAGAACTAGGAAGAAAAATAAATCCAGGTAAAAGAATGAGGGTAATAGGAAGCAGAGACTGCTCTGTATTGTAGGTATGATAGAAAAGTGTCTCTAATAAGATGATATTTGAATAAAGATCTAAGTAAGGGCTTCCCAGGTGGCACTAGCAGTAAAGAACCTGCCTGCCAATGCAGGAGACATAAGAGACACATGTTCGATCCCTGGGTTGGGAAGATGCCCTGGAGTAGGAAATGGCAACCCACTCCAATATTCTTGCCTAGAGAATCCCATGGACAAAGTAGCCTAGCAGGCCAGGAAACAGGTCATGTGGGTACCTGCAGTGGAAGATTATTGACCATAAAAGGATCAGGAGTATAGAGGTCCTGATGCAGCACATGGGGGTGTGTTAAAGACCAGTAAGGAAGCCACAGGACTGGAGTGGAATCAGCAATGAGGACAGAGTGCTATGGATGCAGACAGTAGCTGGGGGCCAGTTCATAATGGCCTTAAAGGCCAAGTAAGTACTTCAGGTTATATTCTGGGTGAATTAACAAGAAGTTAGGCATTAGGAGTCAGGCAATGGCAGTCGCAGAGAATTGGCTTTTCATGTGTTTGGATATTCTATTTGTGAACATTAAACAGGATTTTCATAAAGGCCCCCTGGGCTGGCCTTTGCCAGCTCTCAACTCCTGCAGAGAGGATCTGATGAAGGTGGGAGAGAAGAAAAAATGTTCCTGGTCTCCCCCTTAACTCTGTCCAGGAACCCTGTGGCTCTCCTCAATTCCTGCTTCTAGGGGAGCAGCACTGCCGACTGGTCGCCTTTAGTATCAGCCTTGTGCAGAAATGTGGGGGAAACTGCTATTGTACCTGGGCTGGCTTGTGTTGAATTGAGTCTGTTTAGAAGCCCTGATACTTTGGCCTCCTGATGCAAAAAGACAACTGATTGGAAAAGACCCTGATGCTGGGAAAGATTGAGCCAGGAAGAAAAAGGGGTAACAGAGGATGAAATGGTTGGATGGCATCACCAACTCAATGGTATGAGTTTGAGCCAACTCCGGGAGATGGTGAAGGACAGGGAATCCTGGCGGGCTGTAGTTCATGGGGTCGCAAAGAGTCGGGCATGACTGAAAAGCAACAACAAACAACCTTTGAAAAGTTGGAAGTCAGCAAAGATGGAGAAATATAAGCACATTTGAAGGAGTATTTTATATTTTTCAACTCCCATGAATTTGCAGTTACCGAGAAGATGAGACCATGATGTCTTTCGGGGACTATGTGGCCAAACAGGGCCTCAGACAGGCTGATGGGTGTATGTTTATGTGTGTAAGTGTGCATCGGTATGTTGTGTATATTTCATGTCTGTGTGTGTATGTGTTCGAGTATATGGGTATGCATGTGTAAAGAGAGAAGGGTAGTTTTCCCGAGTTAGCATTGTCATTACAATTCAGGGCTGGTTTTCCCACGGAAGACCTAGGAAGTGGATTGGTCAGAGCTCTCAAAGGTTGTCAGGTCCACAGAGATTCACCCCCATGAATCAAGCCCACAGAAGATTCATTAATAATTTAGAATGTCACTCACTTAAACTATAGTGAACAATTAAATTTCCAAAGGGGCTAGAGAGCGTACACCTCTGGTCAGAAGACTCCCTTTCCAGGCCCCTGAGCTCTAGGACCTGCAGGCCCCACCGTGATCAGTGTTAGCCACTCATACTCCTCAGGTCCCACATGCTCAGGAGAGCCAACAGATTTCCACATGGGAAGCTCTGTGTGAGTTTAAGGATCATTTGGTGATCAAGGCAGGTTATGTGGAAGACCTTAATGGCCAGCATTATTAAACTGCCATGGCTAGCCATGGGCCCAGATATTTGGGTTTGCTACTCCCAGTACTTTCTCCTGGCATCAGCCCTGAGGATTTTTCCCTGAGAAAATCCTTGTCTATTGGGAGTTTTATTTATTCAGTACAAATTTTTACACTTACAGTTTAAAAAGAAAAAACTTAAGACCCTTTTCCAGGCTCTGTTTTTTTTCTTCGTTTAGTGAATGATTAGGTTTCTAGGCCTAGTTCCTTCTGTTTTTGATCTGAAAAATAGCATGCCTGTTATGATGACCCCTGCAGATGATAGACTATCAACTATTATGTGAAGATATTACCAATTTAATAGAAGTAAACCACACTTGGATGTTCTTATGTGACATCTCGTTGTCTCTCCCATGGACTGGCTGCATGTCGGGGGAGGAGGAGGATGCTTTTATTCAAGGATTTGTTGTAATTGATGAGAGTGGGTTAGAACCAGATTATCATGTAGATCTGGGTTGAGAGAAACTGGGCTCTGCTCCTTGGTAGCTGTGGGATTTGGGGCAAATTGCTTAGTCTCAGAGTTCTAATTGTAGGGAAGGCATCAGTTCAGTTCAGTTCAGTCGCTCAGTCATGCCTGACTCTTTGCGACCCCATGGACTGCAGCACGCCAGGCTTCCCTGTCCATCACCAACTCCTGGAGCTTACTCAGACTCATGTCCTTTGAGTCGATGATGCCATCTAACCATCTCATCCTCTGTCATCTTCTTCTCCTCCTGCCTTCAAGTACTAGCTATTATATCATAAGGTTGTTCATTTATTCATTTGAATACTAGCTAAGATGCCAGCCACTGCCATAGGTACTAGGGATCCAGCAGTGAACATAACAAACAAATATCCCTGCCCACAGAAGGTTTACATTCTAGTGAGAAGATCAACACACAGTAAAGGACGTAAGTAAACTGTTGAGTATCAAAAGTGATAAATGCTATTAAAAAGAATGAAGCAGGGAAGTGTTGTCGTGACCTGTAAATGAACGAATTAATGTGTATAAAATTCTTAGCAGAGTACCAGCCATATGTCAAAAGCAAACATTGTAGCCATTATTAATTCAGCTATAATGCAGGGACTTCTTACAAAGAGCCTAGTGTACCCCTCAAAAAAGCACAATGTCCTCACACGCGCCTTGGTATGTGGTTGTACTATCCATAGCCGTTGTATCTCCAATGAAAGTTTAGTATTTTTCTGTGTTTACTCATTGCAAATATTCAGGGAAAGTATCTAGAACAAAAGATAATTATCCTTAATTTCACCACTCATAGGGAAGCAGTGTTAACATTCAGTGTGTGTCCTCCCACATGCTTCGCTTCTTTCCTTTGGGTACACATACACGTGTGCACATTTAAAATGTAAATAAAATCACTGCTACATGATCTACTTCTGTTACTTAAGGCTATGTCACAAACATCTTCTCACATCAACAAACAGGTTCACATCACTATTTTAATGCCAAAATGCAGTCCACTGGAAAGATGGATTGTAGACTACTCAACTAGCTCATTATTGAGAGGTAGTCAACTGACTTCCAACTTTTCATTTCTAAAAGGTTGGCATTAAAAACCTCACCAGGTGGTCAACACCGAAATCAGATTGATTATGTTCTTCGCACCAAGGGTGGAGAAGCTCTATACCGTCAGCGAAAACAAGACCAGGAGCTGCCTGTGGCTCAGATCATGAACTCCTTATTGCCAAATTCAGAGTTAAAGGGAGAAAGTAGGGAAAACCACTAGACCGTTCAGGTATGACCTAAATCAAATCCCTTACTATTATACAGTGGAAGTGAGAAATAAATTTAAGGGACTAGATCTGATAGACACAGTGCCTTATGAACTATGGATGGAGGTTCATGACATTGTACAGGAGACAGGGATCAAGACCATTCCCAAGAAAAAGAAATGCAAAAAAGCAAAATGGCTGTCTGAGGAGACATTACAAATAGCTGTGGAAAGAAGAAAAGTGAAAAGCAAAGGAGAAAAGGAAACTTATATCCATATGAATGCAGACTTTCAAAGAATAGCAAGGAGAGATAAGAAAGCCTTTCTCAGTGATCAATGCAAAGAAATAGAGGAAAACAAGAGAATGGTGAAGACTAGAGATCTCTGCAAGAAAATTAGAGACAACAAGGGATCATTTCATGCAAATATGGGCTCAATAAAGGACAGAAATGGTATGGACCTAACAGAAGCAGAAGATATTAAGAAGAGGTGGCAAGAATACACAGATCTATACAAAAAAGATCTTCATGACCCAGATAATCACGATGGTGTGATCACTCACCTAGAGCCAGACATCCTGGAATGTGAAGTCAAGTGGGCCGTAGGAAGCATCACTATGAACAAAGCTAGTGGAGGTGATGGAATTCCAGTTGCGCTATTTCAAATCCTAAATGATGACGCTGTGAAAGTGCTGCACACAAGATGCCAGCAAATTTGGAAAACTCAGCAGTGGCCACAGGACTGGAAAAGGTTAGTTTTTATTCCAATCCCAAAGACAGGCAATGCTAAAGAATGCTCAAACTACCACACAGTTGCAGTCATCTCACACACTAGCAAAGTAATGCTGAAAATTCTCCAAGCCAGGCTTCAACAATACATGAACCATGAACTTCCAGATGTTCAAGCTGGTTTTAGAAAAGGCAGAGGAACCAGAGATCAAATTGCCAACATCCACTGGATCATCGAAAAAGCAAGAGAGCTCCAGAAAAACATCTATTTATGCTTCATTGACTATGCTAAAGTCTTTGACTGTGTGGATCACCACAAACTGGAAAATTCTGAAAGAGGTGGGAATACCAGACCACCTGACCTGCCTCTTGAGAAATCTATGCAGGTCAGGAAGCAACAGTTAGAACTGGACATGTAACAACAGACTGGTTCCAAATAGGAAAAGGAGTACATCAAGGCTGTATATTTAACTTATTTAACTTATATGCAGAGTACATCATAAGAAATGCTGGGCTGGATGAAGCACAAGCTGGAATCAAGATTGCTGGGAAAAATACCAATAACCTCAGATATGCAGGTGACACTACCCTTATGGCAGAAAACAAAGAAGAACTAAAGAGCCTCTTGATGAAAGTGAAAGAGGAGAGTGAAAAAGTTAGCTTAATGCTCAGCATTCAGAAAACTAAGATCATGGCATCCGGTCCCATAACTTCATGGCAAATAGATGGGAAACAGTGGAAACAGTGGCAGACTTTATTTTTTTTTTTTTGGTCTCCAAAATTACTGCACATGGTGATTACAGCCATGAAATAAAAAGACGCTTACTCCTTGGAAGGAAAGTTATGACCAACCTAGACAGCATATTAAAAAGCAGAGACATCACTTTGCCAACAAAGTCCGTCTAGTCAAGGCTATGGCTTTTCCAGTAGTCATGTATGGATGTGAGAGTTGGACTATAAAGAAAACCGAGGGCCAAAGAACTGACGCTTTTGAACTGTGGTATTGGAGAAGACTCTTGAGAGTCCCTTGGACTGCAAGGAGATCCAACCAGTCCATCCTAAAGGAGATCAGTCCTGAGTGTTCACTGGAAGGACTGATGTTGAAGCTGAAACTTCAGTACTCTGACCACCTGATGCAAAGAGCTGACTCATTTGGAAAGACCCTGAGCTGGAAAAGATTGAAGGTGGGAGGAGAAGGGGACAACAGAGGATGAGATTGTTGGATGGCATCACTGACTCAACAGACATGAGTTTGAGCAAGCTCTGAAAGTTGGTGACAAACAGGGAAACCTGGCGTGCTGCACTCCATGGGGTCACAGAGTTGGACATGACTGAGCAACTGAACTGAACTGAAAGGAACCAAGTTCACTCTTTGGCCTAGAATTTTTCTTGAATCTGTCATGGAAAATTGTGTACTGTTTCCATATTTACCATGAACTTGAATCAGTTTTCATTAAGTCTTGTTGGGAAGACCTAACAGAAACTCCTTGATAGTGCAAGCTTGGAACCCAGTTTTATTTAAAGTCAATTGAATATATTTAAGTTTGTTCAATTTAAATGTAGATTTTTTTTTTTAACATCTACCATATCAAGATACCATACTGATTCCTGCTGGGAACCAAGATGAGTAAGACACAGTCTCTACCTTTAAAGAGGCTGCAACAGGACACAGGGATCTAATCAGCATATAGGCTGAAGAATCATGGGGTACAGAGCTGAGAGAGAACGTATCTGTTATGACCAAATGATACTGGTTTTACATCACTAGTGTGTTGGATAAGCAAGACTCTGGAGATATAAAAGACTTTTTTTTTTGTCTCCTTATAACTTTTTATATTTATTCAGTGAAAGGAAGTGAAAGTGTAGGCAGAAGAACTTGGGAGGACTTGGGTGGGCTTTCTTAGAAGAAGTGTCTGTGCTGAGACCTGATGGCGGAATAAGAGTTGGCCCAGATGGAGGGGAGTGGGTTATGGAGGCAGGAGGTGGCAGAAAAGAGCGTTTCTGACATAGTGCAAAGGTGAGGAGGTGACAGATAACCTGATGGATGAGAAGGGCTCAGAGGTCACTATAGCTCTATGTGTAAGAGGGGTGGGGAAGTTGGGAAGAAGTGGCCATTGAGGTGACTCTAGGGTGTGGCTGTGGAGGGCTCCTGCAATGGAGAGATTTTTTTCCTGAATACTCTAGGTTTTAGCTTAGGGCCTCATAGAATTTGGGCAATAAATAAACGTTGTTGAAAGTGAAGCCAGAAAATCATACAGAATTTTGATTCTTCTTTAACACAGTTTCCCTTCTCACCATTCAGAATCCCTATGTGTTAGCTTTCTACTTCTCTCCACTGGAAAACTTGAGGGCCCTCTCCAAGCAGTGCTTGGATTGTAAGTCAGAGGGAGAAAAACAGAAGCTCCAAATGGAGTCTGAGTTTCCTGTATGACTGGACGTGAGTGAAGGATCTGAAACCTCAGGGTCAAAAATTATCATCCAGATGGGGTGAGTAAACCTGACTCATCCAAAACACAAGCTGTTTGAAAGGTCATTTTCTTAAGAAAACCTGTTGATCAATGGTATTTTTCAGGAAATCATCTCTGTTGAAATTTATAATGCTTTTCACCTTTTCTTCTTTCAGTGAATTAAACTATAACTAAGCTTATTTCTTGATTTGCATTTCTCCTTAATTATTCTGAGCTAAGTTCTACCCTGCAGAGCTCCAGAAAATGGATAAAATATGCATTTGAGTGTTGAACAGCAGTGGCAGACACCTACACACCAAACCCTGGCTGTGTGGGACGCTGCCTTTTTCCCCAAGTCGTTTCAGGTCAGAAACACCTCTGCTCCCAAAGAATAGCATTCAGGGGCCCCCACACAAAGTCTTTGTATGCACTTTATAATGGGAGAGTCAGGGAGCCATGCATTGCTCTGCATGCTCCCAAGAATAAGCTCAGGGCTACTTCTTCATCTCTATAGGCATAGAAATGAGTCCCCCATTATTCAGCCCAATGAGAAATCCTATGCATTACTTGTATGGGGCTGGAAGTTCAAAAATCAGAAAATGATTTTGCTCTTTCGCCATTCAATGAACAGAACTTTCTTTTTAAAAATAATGCTAATCCATATCACTATGAAACTTTTGGAAACTATGGAAAATGATGACTAAAATAAACAGTATCCACATTCCCACAGACCTAGACTCAGTTAGTATGTTCTATGACTTTGAGCCTTTTGCCTTCTGCCTTCCTCGTGTGTAGATGTAATGCCTAGAGTTATCACAGGCATCTTGCAACCTTGAGGATGAAATTCACATGCTGAGCATGAAGGAGCATAAAGATGGGAGCCCAGATCCTCAGTGACATTGTTGAGACAACATTTCTGGTTTCTAGTGTCTACTTCTAAACTTTGTATGGCTTGAGTTATGCAGGAGATGCAGGTTCAGTTTCTGGGTTGGAAGATCCCCTGGTTTATGAAATGGCAACCCACTCTAGTATTCTTGCCTGAAAAATCCTATGGACAGAGGAGCCTGGCAGGCTACAGCCCAAAGGGTCACAAAGAGTCAGACGAGACTAAATGACTAAACACATATGTGTGTGTGTGTGTGTATGTGTGTGTGTAAAAATGTACACATATATAACTTTGATATATATTTATAGATATATAATTATATACATATATATATATACATAAATCAGTTATTTATGTATGGTGCACAGTAGAAATCAAAATGCATGTTTTCCCTCATGGAAAAAAAGTTGGTCCAATCCCATTTCATGAATCCCTTTCCCACTGTCACCTTTTTAAGACTAAGTAATTTCAAATTGTTTTTTGTTGTTACCAGCAGCCAGAGAATCCCATCTGATGTATGGGTATGAGTATGTATGCACATATTTTCCTTCATATCCTTAAATATTTGTTACAAATATAGTTTTTAATATGTGCTGAGTATTTCATTATAGTGATATAGCATCATCTATTTAACTAATACTCTGATGCTGGACATTTGTTTACAACTTTTGGTTATTATGAATGATTCTAAAGTGGGTATCCTTGTCCATAAATATTTACATGTACATCTCATTATTTCTTCCAGTAAGTTCCTAGAAATACAATTATGAGTTAAAAAGTACAAATTATTGAAGCCTTTTGATAGATATTGCCGAATCAGCAGAGTGAAACACAGCCTGAAGACACATGTGGCGAATGTGCTTTTAGAGTACCATAGTCCTGCAGTAGATAAGCTGATAATACCACCTTTAAAATGCAAATATATTTATGTAACTTTATTCTAATAGACTTCATGATTTTTTTTCTATTGTTTACCTTCCTAATGACAATGGAACTTAGAAAATTGAAAATTACTTGCCCTAAATGTGAGATTGGCTGTTTAGGGCTACAAAAACTTCAGCATAAAAGCCTGTCTATTTCTAGGGCTTGAAGCTGAGAATGCAAGCAATAGAGTCAGGCAGTTCTTACATTCATCACAGCATCCCTGCTGTCTCTTCTCGTTCATAGAGTCCTTTCTTCCTTTATTTTGCTGTTGCCATTTTCTTTGCTTTTCTTTATTTTGTAGGGTAGAGAGGATCCAGGAATGACGTGGAGATACTATGGTGTTTTGGAGGACTTGAGTGGTGGAGGGAAGGGAGAGTGTGGGAGGAAACTGCTCCCGAATACACAGTTCTTCAATGGGGGAGGGGAGAAGTAGCACCAGGGGAGGTAGAGCTTGCACCCCAAAGGGATTGAGAAAGACTTATAAAGACTGCAGGCTAACTGTAGTCCTCAGACTTAGCAAAGGGTGCCGCAGGTGTCACCATGGCTGTTTCTGCAGTTTCACAGAAGAGACCCTTCTGAGGTAGAGAAGGGGACCCTCAGTAGCCATGGTCATGCAGGGTTTAGTGGGAGGGCTCTGACTTACCTTTACAAAGTGGGGCTTTATTCTTCCAAACAGCCAAAACTGTGTCCCTTGTGGTTCAGAAACAGGATCTTTGTGAAGTCAAACTATGGCCGGATGTCAGCAATCTTTGAATAAACATCTCCATTTTTATACTTTTGTACTTCTATTATGTTGTTGTTGCTGTTATTTGATTGTGTTTATTTTCTTCATAATGTTCCTTTAGAAAATCTTTGATTTTTGTGTTGGTCAGAGACATTGGAAGAAAAAAATAGTTTCAGACTATTATAGACTGAATTGCATTCACAAAAATGTACGTTTATGTCCTAAGCCTGGTGCCTGTGAACATGAGCTTATTTGGGGAGTGGAGTCTTCGCTAATGTCAGCTGAAGTAGGGTGAGCCCTAAATCCAGTGAGTAGGGTGAGCCCTAAATCCAGTGAGTGGAGAGATTTGGAGACACAGGTTCATTCAGAGGGAAGATGCCCGCTTGAAGATGCAACACGGGATGGAGTGGTACGTCTAAAAGTCAAGATGTGCCAAGGATTGCTGGCAACCAGCAGTCACAAGCCGCTCAAAAGAGGCCAGGAGAAAAATCTCTAGAGCTTTTAGGAGGGAGCATGGCCCTGCTGACAACTTGGTTTCAGATTTCTGGCCTCTAGGCTGAGAGAATGAATTTCTGCTGTCTTTCGGTTGTCCACATGCAGGAATTTGCTATGGCAGCCCTAGGACCCTTATCACAGGACGTGGGGCTTTGAGCGCCCCCGCTGTGGTGGCTCACCCAGGAGATCTGAACAGACGTGTGGGTGGAGACCATGGCTGCAGAACGGCTCTAGCAGGAGGTGTTCCCTCACGGCGTGACCCACCCCACTCACATACGGGGATTCAGCGGTGCTGAGACCTTCCAAGACACATTACATGGATATAGTTGGACTTTAACTTTTTAAAAATTGTGGCAGAAAGCATATAACATGCACTTACAGCTGTAACCCTCTGTAAATGTGTGGTTTGGGGATAAGAGGTAGTAGTCTCCCCGCTTACCTGTGGTTTCCCTTTCTGCAGTTTCAGTTAACCTTGGCCAGTTGTCGTCTGAAAATGTCACATAGAAAATTCAAGAAATAAACAATTCGCACGTTTTCAATTTGCATGCTATTCTGCAGAGTGTGATACAATCCCATTCCGTCCTGCTCCATCCCTCCTATGGCGACCATCAGATAAACAGGGTAACACTTACACTACTTACTAACGGCGCAGAGTGCAGAGGGAGTGATCTGGCAATTAAAATATTCTTTTACTGTGCCTAATACATTAATTAAACATTACCATAGGTATGGCTACATAGGAAAAAGCATAGTAGGTTCAGGCATCCACTGGATCTTGTACCATATTCCCCTCAGAAACAGGGGACTAATTGTATTCACTTTGCTGTAGTTCCCTGAACATTTTTAGGGTAAAAAAATAAACACTTTCCAAAAGTGATTGACATACAGTTATTCTCACTCTTCACTCCCTAAACACTGATTACAAGCCTGAGTCTTAGTAATGATTCTCTTTCTTAAGGGTAGAGTTTACATTGAATCAAGCAGGTGAATATGAGATTCTGGATTTTGAAACTACAAAGGGGTCATCTCTTAGCAACTAATGTTAAAGCTAATGTCATGCTTCAGTTGAAATTGTTAAATTGGCTTTGGTCAATCAATGCTAAGTTTAAAATATAAGAGGGAGTACGTGGGAGGTTCTTGCTCCATTATGGTAAGTGTTGTGACTGCTCAAGGATGTTACTGTGGACGATGGGATGTAGAATTCAGTCCGTCTGGCACAGTGCCTGCTGCTTTCCAGAATGAGGAGAAAGTTGACAGTTGGAAGAACAAAGGCTTTGTGGAGGAAGTGTCATCAGAGCTGACCTTCAGGAACAAGTCCAAGGTTGTCACAGGCAACCCTGGGTTAGTTATTGCAGAAAGGCTAGAGGGGATCACTGGATCAAAGGTGAAGAGCACAGAGGCATCTGGAGGAAGGCAGTGTATAAGCTGCCCCAAAGCAGCGAGGGATCTTCCAGTCTGTCCTGAGCTTAATCCCAGTCTGCGTAGAAAGCCTCATCACCAAGGCAGGTATGTGGTGTTGGGAGGTTCCTCTTGGTCCCCTGGCTTTAAACTTGCCCATCATTGAGTCTGGCCTTTCTGGGATGAACCAGCTCAGGTTGGAGAAGGGGTGCATCCCAATTCTTTGCAGCTGCTAAGCCGCCTGAGCCAATGGCTTCAAGTTCTTGACATTGAGGCTCCTCTTTCAGGAGCCTGTTGGAAGTGGGGAGCACAGACACAAGCCCCCTCTTTCACCCTCCCTGCTGCTAGGACATTTCTGCGGGGGAAGCTCATCTCCTAGATGTGACACTGGTGGGTAGAGCAGTAATGACCCATCTAGACTGGGGGGTGGCTGGGCTGAGGTTCTGTCTATTAATGATCACTTGCCCCAGGGAAAGGCCAAGACAGTCAGATCAAGCATCTTCTCTTTACACAGAACACTCCCACCCTGTTGACCTAGTATGACTTCTTTTGGTGTCAAGAATGCAGACTAATTGATTCCATTGAAAGAAGATTATGGGGGGAAAATCCCTGTTTCTTTAGTCAGGATAGTGCCTCAATAACAAAACCCTGGAAAGTGCCATAGCTTATAAACCAAGGTTGATTTCTTGTTTTTGCTGTATGTCTCTGGTGGGTTGGCTGTGGCTCTGTCCCATTTTATGTTTACTCTGGAACCGGGCTGATGCAGTAGGCTATTTCCTGCTGGGGAGGAGTCCAGTGAACCCTCCATTTGCTCTTTAAACTTCTGCTTGGAAGTCATGTAAGGCTCTTATGCTGTAATTCCACTGGCTAAAGTCAGTCGCATGGCCAAGTCTGCTGTCAGTAGTACAGTGAAAGAATGATCCTCCCCCAGGGAGTAGAATGGGATATTTGTGGAAAATAATATAATATACCACACCTGGTCACCAAGGGAGTTATTTCTCAATTTTATTGTAAAATTACCACCTTAACTTACACATCCTGGTGGGATCTGTATTTGGCATCTTAAGAAACAGTGGGAGAATTTGAGTGGTAAGTCCCACTGCCTAGATGGTTGAAGGTTCCTCAGGTTGGGTGAGGACTTGAGCAACAACAGATGCAAAGTGCAGGATGTAATTTAAGTTGAAGGAACAGGGTGGGAGGTAAGCTTGGGGAAGAATGTGGAGTTTGGGTGTGGAGAACATAGGCACTAGGGGGTTAGAATTATTCCTTAGGCAGTGAAGTTTCTTGGAAGATTTTAGAGTGTTGAGAAGCCTCCTCTTCCTAGAAAGATATCCCAAGGCATTATTAAGGATTAACTGAAGTCTAGGTGCCAGTTAGAAACCATCACTAGAAGAATAATGACTTTAGAGCTTTTGAAGAAAAAAGAGATATGAGTATTTAAAATCCAGAGCTTGATTTCAGTTTCAGCCTTTATTATTTGTTTGTTTTAATTGAAGTATAGTTGATTTACAATGTTGTGTTAATGTCTGCTGTACAGCAAAGTGATTCAATTATATATATATATATATATGTTACATATATATATATATGTATATATACATTCTTTTGTAAAAATATTCTCTTCCATTATGGGTTATCATCAATTCAGTTCAGCTGCTCAGTCAGTCATATCCATTTGCAACCCCATGGACTGCAGCACGCTAGGCTTCCCTGTCCATCACTAACTCTTAGAGTTTACTCAGACTAATGTCCATTGAGTCGGTGATACCATGCAGCCATCTTATCCTCTGTCATCCCCTTCTCCTCCTGCCTTCAATCTTTCCCAGCATCAGGGTCCTTTCAAATGAATCCATTCTTCGCATCATGTGGCCAAAGGATTGGAGTTTTAGCTTCAGCATCAAGTCCTTCCAACGAATATTAAGGACTGATTTCCTTAAGGATTGACTGGTTTGATCTCCTTGCAGTCCAACGGACTCTCAAGAGTCTTCTTCAATACCACAGTTCAAAAGCATCAATTATTTGGTGCTCAGCTTTCTTATGGTCCAACTTTCACATCCATGCATGACTACTGGAAAGACCATAGCTTTGACTAGACAGACCTTATGGGTTATCATAAGATATTCAGTATAGTTCCTTGGGCTATACAGTAGGATCTTGTTTATCCTTTCCATATATAATCACTTACATTTGCTCAGTTAACCTCTTATACCATCTCTCCCCCAACCCCTTGGCAACTACAAGTCTGTTCTCTATGTCCTTGATTCTGTTTCTATTTCATAGACAGGTTCATTTGTGTCATATTTTAGATTCCACATGTAAGTAAATCATATGGTATTTGTATTTCTCTTTCTGACTTACTTTACTTAGTATAATAATTTCTAGTTGCATCCATGTTGCTGTAAATGGCATTACTTTATTCTTTTTATGGCTGAGTAGTATTCCATTGTAAATATGTATCATATCTTCTTTATCCATTCATCTGTCAACGGACATGTAGATTGTTTCCATGTCTTGTGAATAGTGCTGCTGTGAACATAGAGCTGCATGTATCTTTTTGTATCTAGTTTTGTCTGGATATATGCTCAAGAGTGGGATAG
Source organism: Antilocapra americana (assembly GCA_007570785.1). Taxonomy (NCBI): domain Eukaryota; kingdom Metazoa; phylum Chordata; class Mammalia; order Artiodactyla; family Antilocapridae; genus Antilocapra; species Antilocapra americana. The sequence goes on along the minus strand of ML661891.1, from coordinate 11,359,483 downwards.
CTGGATCATATGGTGATCCCACATATGGTGATTCTATTTTTATTTTTCTGAGGAACCGTCATACTATTTTCCATAGTGGCTGAACCAACTTGCATTTCTATCAACAGTGTAGGAAGGTTCCCTTTGCTCCATACCCTCTCCAGCATTTGTTATTTGCAGACATTTTAGTGATGACCATTCTGATTGGCAGAGAAGGCAATGGCACCCCACTCCAGTACTCCTGTCTGGAAAATCCCATGAACGGAGGAGCCTGGTAGGCTGCAGTCCATGGGGTCACTAAGAGTTGGACACGACTGAGCGACTTCACTTTCACTTTTCACTTTCATGCATTGGAGAAGGAAATGGCAGCCCACTCCAGTGTTCTTGCCTGGAGAATCCCAGGGACAGTGGAGCCTGGTCGGCTGCCGTCTATGGGGTCGCACAGAGTCGGACACAACTGAAGTGTCTTAGCTGCTTAGAAGCATTCTGATTGGTGTGAGGCAGTACTTCACTATTGTTTTGGTTTGCATTTCTCTAATAATTAGCAATGTTAAGCATCTTTTCATGAGCCTCTTGGCCATCTGTATTTCTTCTTTGGAGAAATGTCTGTCTAGGTCTTTTGCCCATTTTTTGATTGTGTTGTTCAGTTTTTTGTTGTTGAATTATATGACAAACATGTTTGCCTTTCAAATATCTGCCTTTGAAATATTATAGCCGTATGATTCTGGAGAAGTTTCTCTGCCTCTCTGATCTCAGTTTCCTCCATGTAACATGGGGATGCTAATAATAGTATTACCTTCAGTGGTTTGCTGTAGGGACTAAACAGATTAATATGCAAAATGCTTAGCAAAAAGCAGCACACCTTGGAAACCCTTCATATGGAAAAGCAGGACTTTAGAATCAGTAGAATTTGGTAGTTGGTGAGGAGGAGGGAGGATATGATGAAAGTATCAAGATTTCTCGGCTAGGGCATAGAGTGCCATTCACCTTCCCAGAAGCTGGTGCTGGCTAAGGGAGAGGAAACACTGAATCCGAGATCCCAGGAGGACATCTGTGGGGAAGGTTCCCAGCTGGTGCTTAGAAATCTGAGCTTGGCCAGGAGATCTGAGTTCTATAGCTAGTCATTTGATGATTGTGTGGACAGATGATTTCTGGGGGCTTCACTACAGAAAACACTGAATTTTATACATTTGAGTATCCCCATATACTCCCAAGAGCTAGGGGAAGAGACTGTTGTCCAGGATGAAGATTGCTTAGGACAGAGGTTTTCAAACTTGAGTGCATCAGAATTATTGGAGCGCTTCCCAAAGCCCAGAGCTTCTGGGGACTTCCCTGGTGGTCCAGTGGTTAAGACTCCACACTGCCTATGCAGGGGGCACAGGTTTGATCCCTGATCATGGAGCTAAGATCCCACATGCCACATGGCTAAAAGATTAAAAAAAAAAATAAGACCCAGAGTTTCTGATTTAGTTAGGTCAAGGGTGGGTCCAGAGAAGAAGGATTTTCAACAAGTCCCCAGGCAGTGCTGCTGCTGCTGACCAGGATACTTCAGGATCTGCTGCCTCAGGCTGTTGGCTCCAAAAAGAAGTGCCTCCCCTGTGCCCAAGAGACCTTTACAACCTGTTGTCCTTGTTCAGATACTTCCCTCATCAGTGAACTCTATTTTAACTGAGGGATGCTTCTTTCCAAAGGATGGTTTCTTTCCAAAGATGTTGAGAAAAGGAATCTCTGGTGTTTCATCTCCAAGCAGAGAAATGTCTCAGGGAGAGGAGGTGTCTGGAATCAAGCAATGGAAGCATCACAGTCAAAAAAGCTATAGGCAAGAGTTGACGTGTGTGGGGAAGACAAGAGCTCAGAGCTGCTGCTCCAGAATGACGTCCGGGTTCACAGGCTTGGTGCTGTGTGCAGGAAACACAGAGCCAGCAGCCTCGTGCTGGCTGGGGGCCAATGGAATGGGCTTGAGTGCACAGATACTGACCTGAGCTCAGTATCTTGAAATATCATAGAGCTAGTACCGATGTCAGTGTGGAAAGGATGCCTAGTCAAAAAATGGTACTGGGCCATTTAGCTATCCAGTGGGGGGAGAGTTAGATACTGCAAATTTCTTATTTATACTTTCTATATATAAGAACAATAGCCTATATAACCATGATAGAACTACCAAAATTAGAAATTTAGTATTGATACATTACTATAACCTAATTCTCAGACTTCCATGTGAGTTTCTTTAATTGTCCCCCAAATGCCCTTTATAGTCAGAGTATACAGTTCTGGATCACAGGTTGCAATTAATTATGTCTCTTTAGTTTTATCAGTCTGGAATAATTCCTCTGCCTTTTCTTGACATTCGTAATCTTGACTCCTTTGAAAATTATAGGCAAATTATTTTGTAGATTAGTCGTCAGTTTGGCTTTCCTTGATGTAACCTTATGATTTGATTTGGGTTGGGGCTTTTTTTTGTAGAAACAGTGCAGAAGTACTGCTGTATTCTTCTGAGGCATAAGATACTAGGCAGAAAAAAAATCCTATAAACTACCTACCAAATGATTTCTGCCATAACTGTGATGTCATCTGCATATCTGAGGTTATTGATATTTCTTCTGGCAATTCTGATTCCAGCTTGTGCTTCTTCCAGCCCAGCATTTCTCATGATGTACTCTGCATACAAGTTAAATAAGCAGGGTGACAGTATACAGCCTTGACGGACTCCTTTCCCGATTTGGAACCAGTCTGTTGTTCCATGTCCAGTTCTAACTGTTGCTTCCTGACTTGCATACAGATTTCTCAGGAGGCAGGTCAGATGATCTGGTTTTCCCATCTCTTTCAGAATTTTCCTGTTTGTGGTGATCCACACAGTCAAAGGCTTTAGCATAGTCAATAAAGCATAAATAGATGTTTTTCTGGAACTCTGTTGCTTTTTTGGTGATCTAACAGATGTTGGCAATTTTATCTCTGGTTCCTCTGCCTTTTCTAAATCCAGTTTGTACATCTGGAAGTTCACGGTTCATGTGTTGTTGAAGCCTGGCTTGGAGAATTTTCAGCATTACTTTGCTAGCGTATGAGATGAGTGCAATTGTGCGATAGTTTGAGCATTCTTTGGTATTGCCTCTCTTTGGGATTGGGATGAAAGCTGACCTTTTCCAGTCCTGTGGCCACTGCTGAGTTTTCCAAATTTGTTGGCATATTGAATGCAGCACTTTAACAGCATTATCATTTAGGATTTGAAATAGCTTAACTGGAATTCCATCACCTCCACTAGCTTTGTTCATAGTGATGCTTCCTACGGCCCACTTGATTTCACATTCCAGGATGTCTGGCTCTAGGTGAGTGATTACACCATCAAGATTATCTGGGTCATGAAGATCTTTTTTGTACAGTTCTTCTGTGTATTGTTGCCACCTCTTCTTAATATCGTCTGCTTCTGTTAGGTCCATACTATTTCTGTCCTTTATTGAGCCTATCTTTGCATGAAATGTTTCCATGTTATCTCTAATTTTCTTGCAGAGATCTCTAGTCTTTCCCATTCTATTGTTTTCCTCCATTTCTTTGCACTGATCACTGAGAAAGGCTTTCTTGTCTCTCCTTGCTATTCTTTGGAGCTCTGCATTCAGATCGGTATATCTTTCCTTTTCTCCTTTTCCTTCCACTTCTCTTCTTTTCACAGCTATTTGTAAGGCCTCCTCAGACAAACATTTTGCCTTTTTGCATTTCTTTTTCTTGGGGGTGGTCTTGATCACTGCCTCCTGTACAGTGTCACAAATCAGAGCCTCTTGGTGAAAGTGAAAGAGGAGAGTGAAAAAGCTGGCTTAAAATTCAACATTCAAGAAACTAAGATCATGACATTTGGTCCCACACTTCATGGCAAATAGATGGGGAAACAGCAGAAACAGTGACAGACTTTATTTTGGGGGGATCAAAAATCACTCTAGATTTTGACTGTAGCTATGAAATGAAAAGATGCTTGGTCATTGGAAGAAAAGTTATGACCAACCTAGACAGCATATTAAAAAGCAGAGACATTACTTTGTCTAGTCAAAGCTTTAGTTTTTCCAGTAGTCATATATGGATGTGAGAGTTGAACTATAAAGAAAGCTGAGCACTAAAGAATTGACGCTTAATTGTGGTGTTGGAGAAGACTCTTGAGAGTCCCTCGGACTGCAAGGAGATACAACTAGTCCATCCTGAAGGAAATCAGCCCTGAATATTCATTGGAAGGACGGAGGCTGAAGCTGAAACTCCGGTCCTTTGGCCACCTGATGTGAAGAGCTGACTCATTTGAAAAGACGCTGATGCTAGGAAAGATTGAAGGCAGGAGGAGAAGGGGATGACAGAGGATGAGTTGGATGGCATCACCAACTTGATGAACATGAGTTTGAGTAAACTCTGGGAGTTGGTAATGGACAGGGAAGCCTGGTGTGCTGCAGTCCATGGGGTCGCAAAGAGTTAGACATGACTGAGCGACTGAACTGAACTGACAAAATAATTATTCCATGGTAAAGAAAACCTACAAAACTAAATAACATATATTTAAAGATACGTATATCTCTTGTGATACTGTAAAGAAAATTAAGGGAATGATGAACACAAATTTAAGATTCACGTTAACAATAAACATCTGGGAAAGAGGGAGGGGAATGTGACAAGTTTATAAGGACTTCATCTGTTATTTTATTCTTTATGCCTTACATATATACATGAAATATATCATAAATTTAAGAAAAACTTATTTCAGACTCTCCTTTTTCTGATTTTGTAGTGGGCTAATGGAAATTTCTTCTGATCTTTGAGCTAGGGTTTGAAAACTATGTCCTAGCTACCAATGATGGTTCAGATTGGCAGTTTTTAGATATATACCTGTTGCCCAGCATAATTATTAATAGTGCTTTCAAAGTGTTCCAGTTTGCAGGAGAAATTTTATTAAGTGCTGCCTACATGTCTAAAAGCACCCTCACTTTCAAGAGTTCAGAGAACTTGAATAACTGTCTCCTCCTCTCAGACCTTACCCATTTTATAGATGATGGGAAAGCATCCTGAAAGACTCAATGACTGAACTTTGTCCTGCGGTTGGCCAGTCCTAAAGCTGAACAGGGCAAAGGTCTGAAGCAGCTGGGTCACAGGAGCAGTGCTTATATTTCTATAGGCAAATCCATGTGGGAAGCCAAATTATTGGAAGACTGATTAGAAAGTATGCAATGAGATCAATCAGAGTCAGTTGGAGTTAGTGCTGTCAGCAATTTACAAACTAATCAAACCCCATATAATGTTTGTCTCTCTAAACTGAGAAGTCTTGATTTTTCTCTTTTCCCTTTACAGAAACTTCAGATAATTATTTAGTGGAGTTTTTGCCTCATTCTTTCAATTCCTAATGTGCTTGGCGCAGAGTAGGCACGATAAAGACTAGCTTCTCTTCCCTTTAATGTTACTGTCATTACTACTAGTGTTAAAATCATTATTGAACACATTCTCTGGTTTCCAAAAGCCTAATTAAATATGCAAACTCATTCGCTCTAATTTTGACCCCAGCAATTGAACCAGGTTAATTTTTTAAATAAACCTACAATGACTCCTAGGTTCCATACTGACTAGTGTAATATGTGTGCCGCAGTACATGTACTGAAGCATCCCACTGTGGTTTTAAATTGTATTTGTTTATGATGTTGTGGGCATCCAAGGTGGTGCTAGTGGTGAAGAACCTGCCTGCCAGTGCAGGAGACGTAAGAGATGCAGTTTCAGTCCCTGGGTCGAGAAGATCACTTGGAGGAGGGCATGGCAGCTCACTCCAGCACTCTTGCCTAGAGAATCTCATGGTCAGAAGAGCCTGGTTGGATATGAGTGAAGTGACTCAGCATGCACGTGTGATGTTGTACACTTTCTGGGACATCATAGGAAATTCAGATATTATTTTATAAGTATAATTTAAATTCATTCTCCCTAAATATATAACTGAACACTTTTTCTCCTTGATTTTTAAAAAAATTTATTTGGCTGCACTGGGTCTTACTTGCAGCGCGTGGAATCTTTGCTTATGGCATCTAGTTCCTTGACCAGGCTCCTTGCGTTGGGACCATGGAGTCTTAGCCACTGGACTACTAGGGAAGTCCCTCTCTATGATCTTTTATCAAGGTTCTTGTCAATTAACCTCTCATTGAGAGATTACTCTGTGCTTTGTCCTAATCAGATTATAATTTAATAGCCTGAAAAGATTTCTGAAAACTGGATGTTTCCTGAGTGTTTCTTACTTTTCATTTAATTTTTAAAATTTAAGTGAGTGTTCCCTAGAAACTTTATTGTGGTTCCTTCTCTATTGAAAGGTCAATTGACTTATCCCTAGCCTTTGTTTTCTGTTTTAAACCAGTGCTGTATTCATGACAATATTTTGCCGATCTCTAACCATATTCCTAAAAATACAGTTTTTAGGAGTGCTCTTTATGTGTGTGTGTGTGTGTGTGTGTGTGTGTATGATTATGTCCAAAGTTTGGGAGAATGCAGATTATGAACTCGGTGACATCAAGCTTATGTCCCCACTTCCTTGCTTGATGAAACCAATGAAATTTTGGTTCAAGTTTCAGCCAGATTCTACTCCAAGTGATGTGATGACTGTACGTGGGAAAACTCCTTTCTGCTCTTTTACTGCATTTCAGCATTTTAGAGGAAAAGGAAGGGTGGTTGACAGGCAGAGTTGTCAAATTAAAAGCTGAAAAAGTCATTGAATGCCAAATAATTCAAACTCCAAATGAGAGAGTTCAAAAATGTCAAACCAGCACTAATTAAGGGAAGAGTCAAAAGGAGGAAGTCTCCCTGTCCAGAAGAAAGGGCCACTTAGTCTATATTGCCTCCCCCTTCTTCCTTTTTCAAATTAGCAATGAGGAAGGTGACAAACTCTAGAGAAGATAGATGGTGAGAGAGCAGAAGAAACTCTGGGTGAGTGAGCTCTGCATAGGCGGTGGGTGAGGGGGCCCACCTCATGCTTAGAAGGATCTGAGAATTGGGTGAAGAAGAGCTGCCAACAGCAGGAATATGAATTAGGGAGGGTGACCTTACAGAAATAGAAAAAATGACCTCTCTCTGAGATCAACAGGGAAAAGATGAGGATGTTAACTAATTAGGGGAAAATGTCATTTCATATTGGAGTGTGAAAAGATTTTAGAGGTCATGGAAACCAAACCTTGGATTTTATAGATGCACCAACAGCTGAGAAGAATGAGGTGTTGGAATCCAAACAAATCCACCACAGTATAATACGTTTGCATTTGAAATAATAAAAAATAATCCCACCCAATCTTCAAAGAAGCTGTGTTAATATAATCCTAGAAGACACACTCATTTGGGGCTTTTTGTGCACTTAGCACTATCATACCCTGATTAGAGAGTGATCAGATTAACTGAATTGACTAAGAGCTTCCGCTTGTTCAATGAGATGATTACAAATTTTATTTTTAAGTATTTGGATAGATATGTCAGCATCATATTCGGTGCCTAAGCAATAGTTCCATACATTTTGATTATTTCAGTACATTTGGTATTTGAGCAATGCTGTGGTTGACGTTCAGTGCTGTACACTTGGTAGCTAAGGGGATCGGGGCCAAGGAAGGTGAGGGGGCTTGTCCTAACCACCTTCATACCCAGCCTGACCTGGCTCAGGCTAGCCTCCAGTGGGTCTTCCTGCCTCCTGTCTTGTCCATCCCAACCCATCTCTGTGCCAGTCTTCACAGTGACTTTTCAAAGATGCAAATTTTTGCTCTTGGAGCAACTCATGGGCCACAGATTAGATTCTAAACTCCTTAATCTCCAGATCTTCCCCTACCTTGTCCCCTCACTTGTTCCCCTCCTAACACCACACACTCAAGTTTTCCTTTTTCTTAGCTCCTCAGGCCAGCTTCAGGTGGCTATACCTTTGCTAGTAGTTCTCCTCTGCCTAGGATGTCCTTCTCCCCTTCTTCCTCTATCTGGACAACATCTGTTCATTGCTGAAGATTCAAAGCAACACTAACCTTGCTCTCGGTTAAAATAAACTATCCCTCTGATAGTGTCTTACTCCTTCCTGAACATACATTATCATAACACCTGTGATCTCTCAAAGCACTTATTTGCATACATATTTATTTTAGAGAAAGTGCACATTAAGAATCATCTAAGGAGTTTCTTTACAGTGAAAAAATTTCTTGTCTTCACCTTCACAGATTCTAACTCTAATTAGGAAGTCATCAGATGGGTTCATGTGCATCTCTGAGCCTAAGGAGAATCTGCTCTAAATCAGGTGACTCTTTACCTGCCTGAAGCATCATTTTTCCAAGGGCAGAGGACACTGCTGATTTGTTCCACCTGCTTCTCCCCAGTCTTTGACTCATAAGAGTATCAGCTTGAGAGATCCCCACACCCCCTTCCTCCCCTCCCACTCTCTTGGGGGTAAAATATGCAAAACTCATTTATATTCCTGCAAGTAGGTGAGAATAATCTGGGCCATCACCATTCAATAATGGAAGCTTTGTGCAAAGTAGTGACAGGTGAGAGGAATGATTTCATTTTTCACTTTGACAATTGGGTGAAGCAGATTCCTGGCAGTTCTGCAAAGGTTTTATGCCCACATAGTTACCCAAGGGATCTGCTTAGCAACCAAGAGATGCTGCAAGGAGAGACAAGCAGATTCTTCTCTCAGTGACATCTTGTAACTGAGATGGTAAAGCACAAAGAAAGAGGGGGCAACTCTGACCTAGGATTCCCACTTGTTCTCTGGGCTCCAGAGAGGCCTGCCCTGAATGCCCTGGTCCCTATGCCCTGTCCAGAGCCCAAGCGGAGCTCACCATGCAGGGAACATCATCACCTATGGTGCTTGGCTGTGATTAACTGGGCTTCTTTGTGGAGTGACGTTATTTGACTCTAAAATTCAACCTGTTGGTTGAAGGTTTTGAGAGGGTTCAATATAGCAGGTTTGATCCCTGGGTCAGGAAGATGCTCTGGAGGAGGGCATGGGAACCACTCCAGTATTCTTGCCTGGAGAATCCCATGGACAGAGGAGCCTGGTAGGCTGCAGTCCTTAGGGTCTCACAGAGTCGGACACAACTAAAGCGACTTAGCATGCTTGCAATATAGCACTCCTCTTCATGCTTGGGTTTTGAATTGAGAAATAAGACAAAAAAGTAGGCAAAAGACAAGAAAAAAATATATATATATATGACCAGTTCACTGGTAAAGTTGATATTAGGGAATGGGGCTTACATCTGCAGGCAATGGGTTTCCTGATATTGAATCTTAGAGGCTAACTGAACCCCCCGAATGACAACCACTCCAGCCTCCCTCCCATGAGCTGGGGCCATCTAGAGGGTGTGCTCTGGGCTGGTAGGTGGGCCTCCGAAGGAAGGGCATTGGCAGGGGCTGAGCAAGTTCAGGGTCTCTTCTAAGCGCACTCCTCTGGTTAGGGTTACGGTGACTTCTTTGGCCTCCCTGATGGAGGGAGTCAGGGGCAGGGAGAAACCACAGTGGCGCCTGCCTTTGCATGGCAGCAAACATCGGACACGGATACAGGCATTCCTGCAACCCAATTACGTTTACTGTTAAAGAGTTGGAAAATACAAAAAAGCATGATGAATACAATAAAAATCAGCAGTAATCCCAGAGATACACTATATTTCTTCTATTTTAAGACATATATTTCTCACTTTCTATTGTTTCTTAAATTGAGATGTATTTTACACATGATATATGTTTAGTGTCCCATTATCGTTTCTTCCTAAAAGACTTTTCTTAAGCCTCTGGTATCTTATTCAGCTGTTAGTATCTTAGAAATGAAGAAATATGGCAAATTTCAAGTGGTTTTTAAAGATAAGGATTATGCTAGAGCATCTTCCCATGCCAGTAGGTAGTGAGAATCTGATGCCTAATGACTCCAAAATAGTCCATCATCTGAATGTACTAGAATTTATTTAACTAATCTCTACCTCTTGGCGTTTAAGCTGTGGGGTTTTTCATTTGCTTTGTTTTCTTAGGATTATAGATAATGCTGTGATAGGCTTCCTGTGCCCAAGTCCTTGCTCCAGATATGATTTTTTACCCTTTTAGGGCTAGTCCTCAAATTCATGATAGTAATTTTTTTAAAGCATTTATTTCCTGTGACCAAATTGTCCTTCAAAAAGGTTATCCAGCTTAGCCTCCATCAGCGTTGTCACAGCACTCATCTTCCAGCAGAGCCAGTAGCACTGAAAATTATAGGTCACTGTCATCAGGTGGATGGTGTTTTTCTGAATTTGAAGATTGTCAGTCCTCAATGCTTTATCCTGTCACTCTTTTTCCCTCCCTCCCTCCCAGTCCAGCCTAGAGTCTCCTGGGAGAAGCAGAAAAGCACAGAAGGTAAGGACAAGCACATTTAGGCTCCCCATTGCCGCAGACCTTTGCTGCCACACCCCACCTACTGCAAGATGGGTTAGGCTCGCTGTTTGCCCCTGAGTGACCGCAGGCCTTCCCAACTCCTTTGCCCTCTGTCTACAGTCACAGCTCCGGGGACAAGGTGGCACCACAGCCCGGCACTGCCCAAGGTGATGGCAGGCCTGGAGCAGGCTGCCTGAGGCTCCTCCCTGCACCTTCTCCTCGCCTCTCTCTACCCTGGGGCTCAGGGCTGGAGGAAACTGGTGCCTCCTGTGGAGGCCAGGAAGAATCACCGATGTGGAGGTCTCCATCTAACCAGAGGCCGCAAGGGAAGCCCGTGGCCTGGGTTTGATGCCAGGCAATACATTTTAATGAACGTCCACTGTGGGGAGGGCAGTATTAAGTGCTGTAGGAAAGATTAGGTTTTATTTCTGGAGAGAACTGTTCATGGCACCAGTTCCATGGATCCCTGCACCACTCCAACCCATCTGTTCCCTCCTTGGGTACCGGCAGGATACTTTTCTGGGTACAGAACTACAGAAAGAAGCAGATTGAACTGTGGCAAATGCAAGCCTGGCATGTTTCCTGTGGGGAGGGGGGGAGACCTTTTTCAGCTCTTTGTTCCCCAGAGAATAATGTACCCAAACTGATATCCTATGAACATTCCCCAATGGGATGATTTTTATACAGGTCAAGTAGAGAATTCCTCAACCTAAATTTGGGCCTAAATATGCCCAAGTTGGGGCTTATCTGGTAGCTCAGCTGGTAAGAATCCGCCTGCAATGCAGGAGATCCCGGTTCAATTCCTAGGTCAGGAAGATCCCCCAGAGGAGGGATAGGCTACCCACTCTAGTATTCTTGGGCTTCCCTTGGTGGCTCAGATGGTAAAGAATCCACCTGCAATGCAGGAGACCTGGGTTCAATCCCTGGGTTGGGAAGATCCCTTGGAGGATGGTATGGCAACCCACTTCAGCATTCTTGTCTGGAGAATCCCCATGGACAGAGGAGCCTACAGTCCATGGAGTCGTAAAGAGTTGGACACAACTGACCGACCAAGCACAGCACACAGTACGTTTACAAGTCACACTGTATTCTTTATCTGCTTCTTCACTGAGGTACAGATTCTCTCATATATATATAAATATACTCAAAGATAACTCTGGGCTGTTTAATTCAGTTCAGTTCAGTCACTCAGTCGTGTCCAACTCTTTGCAAGCCCATGGACTGCAGAATGCCAGGACAGGTGCCTCCCTGTCCATCACCAACTCCCAGTTTACTCAAACTCATGTCCATCGAGTCGGTGATGCCATCCAACCATCTCATCCTCTGTCATCCCCTTCTCCTCCTGCCCTCAATCTTTCCCAGCATCAGAGTCTTTTCAAATAAGTCAGCTCTTCGCATCAGGTGGCCAAAGGATTGGAGTTTCAGCTTCAGCCATCAGTCCTTCCAATGAACACCCAGGACTGATCTCCTTTAGGATGGACTGGTTGGATCTCCTTGCAGTCCAAGGGACTCTCAAGAGTCGTCTCCAGCACCACAGTTCAAAAGCATCAATTCTTCAGCGCTCAGCTTTCTTTATAGTCCAACTCTCACATCCATACATGACTACTGGAAAAACCATAGCCTTGACTAGACAGACCTTTGTTGGCAAAGTAATGTCTCTGCTTTTTAATATACTGTCTAGGTTGGTCATAACTTTTCTTCCAAGGAGTAAGTGTCTTTTAATTTCATGGCTAGGCTGTAAGTCAAGCTTTATAGAGTGGAATTTGGTTGGGCTTTCCTGGTAGGATGGCTCATCAGATCTGGCAGGCCCAATTTCTCCAAACTGTGACAGTTTATGCTTAGACACTTTCTAGAATTGAGGGGCGCATAGGCTCCCTGAACCATATGGTCTGCTTTGGGGTAGCTCACCAGACAGAGCCAGTGGAGCCTTCTCAAGGGGCACCACCAGTGATGGTAGGTGCAGACAGGAGAGAAGGACAGTTGGGCTGGAAGGTGGGAGTCCCCAGACAGGTGGGAGCATAGATTGCGGAGTATGCCAGAGTGGGGCAGACCCTGACTTGGGAGAGCAGTGCCCCTGGGGCGTTCTTCCAAGGGGATTCAAAGGAGATTTGGAATCAGCTCACATAGCGTTGGTATCTCATCGATCCGTAGGGCTCTCAGAGTTGAGCCAGGCATCCTGGGCACCCTTATCTCTGTTAGTCTCCTCAGAATGGCATCCTGTTCCCCAAGGCAGTGCAGGAGTGGGGAGGTGTGGGGTCAGACTCATAGATCGTAGCCAGGGCCCCAAATCCTCAAAGCATAGGAGAGGCAGAAATGGAGGCCCATAGAGCCAGGTTCCATTGGTACGATGAGATTTACTGCCTGGGACAGGATGGGCTTTCAGTCTTAGAGCTCTACAGCTGGTTGAGGAGAGGGTCTTTGTCAAACAACCCTGAACTGGGGTGGCTTTTCTGTCAAGAGAACATGGTGGAGCCTGTAGGGCCAGCAAGAGGGAAGGTGGTCTGTAACCTGTCTCTGTGTGTGTGGTCTCCCCACTATTAATACTCCTGGGACTATACTTTCTTCTGATCTTTTGAAAAACAAATCATGGAAGATACATACATATATAAATATACATGTATATAAGAATAGAAAGGTTTTGATCCTTCTGAAGATTTAATTCAAAAACAAGGAAGACTAAAATATTAAATTGGGCTTAAAAATCAAAAATATTAAGCGTAAAGTTGTCAAAATAGGTTAAAAAACAAGCACTTTGAAATTTCACAGTAAATAAAGGAAATTTTAAAATAAATAAAATTTATAGGGTTGTCTAAAAAGCTCATAAGATCATACAGAAAAACCTAAATGAACTTTTTGGCCAACCCAATAAATTAGGCTTAAAAATGAAAGAAATAAAAGTCTTCAAGTTCAAAAAATAAGATTTAAGAAAGCTTGTGTCTAGGAAATTGGAAGAAAAGTTACAATTCCAACAAAAGAATATTAAGGATTTTTTTAATCCAAAAGAGACACTCTAACTCGATGAGATTTAAAATAAGACAAATGCCTGAACTCCAACAGGGGATTAAAAACATAAAAAATGAAGTGACACATGATTAAAATAAAACCCAAAAGCCATGAGGTGAGACATTAAAACATGTTAGTAACTGAAGTTAATGATAACATGGGATTTATAAACACCATATAAAATAAAACTATACATATGTAGGATAGAGTGAAAATAGAGTTTTAAAATTTAGAGTTGGGCGAAAGACAAAGGGAGGGTGAGGAGAACACAGGTCAGGCGACTCCTGTGAACACAGCTTCTCCCTGTAAATGGCTTCCACGTCAGAAAGCGCCATTTATTTTAGGGGGTGAAGAGCCGGGGGCAGGTCGTCAGAAACTCCTTTCCTCCTTGTTCTGACGTTGCCCCGCAGCCCAGGTTTGGTCTGACCCCACGCCTTAGTTCACCTCCGCCTCCCTGTGCGAGGGGCCCTGAAGGAAAGTCATGTTCCAGACCCACTGCGGCCACGGTTAGGGCTAACAGACCTCCATCTTCCTGGGCCCCCGACCCTCAGCCCCACTCACAGGAAAAGGAGAAGACACGGAAATGGGTGAAAAGAAAGGATCGTTGAGGGTACAATGTCTAGAACTGTGAACTATTACTAACACCTCCTTTTAATGTCTTCTGCCTCAGAACAGAAATACCAGTGGCAGGAAGTTCATCTTCTGTGAAGTTGCTAAAACCACTCCATATGTAATGATAATATTCTTACTGTATTGGCTCAAAAATTGCGTAGAATAAAGTGTAACCTAAAGCAAAACCAAAAATAGGTACTTGGTTTCCTTTGCCAAATTTCCTTGAAAAATGTAACTGCGTGAGAGTTTAAAATTAGGCAATCAGCTGACGAGTGTTTGTTGAGGATCCTGTGTTCCGAGGCCTGCAAGCCTCCCCGGAGGCAGTGAGGCCAGGCCTCAGGCTTTGCGGTGCCTCAGCGGAGCCCAAGGCCTGACCTGGGCGGGCTGCCCTACCTCTTCCTCCAGGGTCTCTTCTTGGACTGCTGCGAAGACACCCAGGTGTTTCCTCTCTTTTTTTTCCTCTTCTCTTTGAAAAGATACTATTTCTGCAAATAAGTGAGCATTTTGTAAAAGTGCTTGTGCTCTGTTTTACTTCCTCCACTGACTTTCTTCTACCTCAGAGCCTACGGCTGGTCTGAGCATGCTGCCTAAGCAGGGAAACATCCTCTGTGAGAGCTGCGATCACATTTTACGATTCATTTTAGACTTCCATGTTTCTGTTTATGACTATGTAACCTGCTTTCTCCAAGCCTGCTGGTAACAGAGGAGTCCTATGAACCATTATCCCTCAGTTAACAACCTAATAAATGCACCTCCAACTCATCTGTATTTCAGGGGGCATTTGATGGTGGTGCCTGGGAGGACCGTGGAGCAAGAGAAGATCAAGGGAGGAAGAGGGGGTGAAAGGCAGCCTAGCACCACTGACCTCTCCTAAAGACTCCTTGACACACACATGTGCACGCACGCACACACACACACATATACAATGACTCCCCTAAACTATGTCACGTATTTAAATATTTAACTTTAGATTTAAATCCACTCGTAAGTGAAATAAGTTAAAAAAATTCAGTTCCTCAGTTGCACTAGCCACATTTCAAGACCTCATAAGCTAGATGTGACTGGTGGCCACTCTAGAGAGCAATGCAGATATGGAGCGTTTCCATCACCACACAGAGCAAAGGCAGCTGCACTGAGTGTCTACACAGAACACTGCTCACTAGGCTGGCGTCACAGGGATCGTCCTTTCTGGTGGGAGTTAGTCACACACAGTACTAATAGAAATTCAGTTTTGATGCCCTCCCTTCCCTTCACCTATGCTGAAAGAGGGAACCAGGCTGGAGGAAAGACAGAAGATATACAGTTTCAAGAACTGAAATTGTTTTTCTTCAATGTGAAAGTTGCAAAAAGAACAGATGGCACTTTTTGAAAAAATAAGAATCTGGGATCAAAGAGAAGGAAAGAGCCAAGAATGAGTCCCAGGGCTGCTGTGGATTTTCCCTGACCACCCCGGCCAACTCAATGGGATCATTGTTATTTCTGTGAGAAACATAAATGTTCTTAGTTTCAAGATTTGGGTTGCAGAGAGAACCTGGACTTACATTCAGTTGAAAAGAAAATGCTTGCTTTTACCCAAATTTCTTATAGTTTCCCATCTTGCCTGCTGGCTGGCTGTTTTTGTATGAGGCAGAACAGATAAGCTTTGACCTTGGAGCTGCTCCGTGGGATTTTCTGCAGATGGTTCTCAATAATAAGGTGTTTGCTCATTTGTTTCTAGGTTCTTTTATTTCAAAATAAAAGTGCAGCCAAATTGACCCATGGGGAGAAAACAGATTAGGCAGAAAATAGCATCTCTTGAGATTTCTTACTCTAACACTTTCTGATTCCACCCATGAAATTGTCCCACCAGGATGCTGGCAATAACAGAGCAGGGCAGGCCAAGGGGAGGTCAAGCAGAGACGTCGGTTCTGGGCAGGCACATGTGAGGGCCAGGAAAGTCAGCTGAGGCTGAGTGGATGGGCAAGGGCCATGGGTTTCAAGTGAGAGGCCAGAGTCCTGGAGGTCAGCAAGAGGGCAAGCCCAGCTGTTCCAGCAGGCACCTCAGACCTGGGCACAGGCCATTCCGCACCAGCCTGGGAGGAGTGGCCTTGAGCCCAGAGGCATTATCTGAGTGGGGCTCCTGACCCAGAAATGGAATCCTGGCCCAGTAGAGCTGAAAGGTCTTTCGGGGTCCTCCTCCAGTGTCCCCCTTGAGGGTAAGCAGAACCTCTGTGCAGGTGAAGCATGGAGCCTGGGGACTTGCACATACCGCCTGAAGTTTGGTCCCCTGGGTGTCTAAGACCTCTGGAGACTGATCTCAGAAAGTCTGGGCAACACTCATCTCTCCATCCAGTGGTTTTCGGGTGATCCCCTGAGGTCTGTCCATGCCTCTTTGGAGCTACAGAGGATGCAGTCGAATGAGGGGGAAGGATGGAATGGGTGAAACTCGAGTCCTCGTCACCCCCTGCAGTGCTTATCCAGCTCTTTGTTAGGAAGTGCTGTACATGCATCACTCCTTACAATCTCTCTGTGAAGTACGTGTTATTAAAATTCCTATGGTAGGGATGAGAAGACTAAGGCTTGGCAGATTAGCAGGTCCCAGCTCGAGTAGGTGACAGAATTGGAATGTGAGTGACAAAACTCATCATCGTGGGACCCCAAACTTGAAGAAGGTCTATTTGAAATTGTTTTATGTATTATTGAGTGTCTTGTAATATTTAGTCTACAAAGGTGTGGCAACATGCCTCGTCTGATCCCTAGCCTTTTAAACATTTTTTTACTTATTTACTTCTGGTTGTTCTGGGTCTTCGTTGCTTCACAGGCTTTTCTGTAGTTGCACTGAGCAGGGGCTACTCTGTAGTGGCAGTGTGTAGGCTTCCTATTGCAGTGGCCCTAGGGAACACGGGCTCTAGGAGTTGCGGTCCCCAGGCTCTGTAATTGAGGCACACAGGCTTAGTTGCTCCAGGCAGGGCAGGTGGGATCTTCCTGAATCAGGGATCAAACCTTGTCACCTGCGTTGGCATGCGGATTCTTTACCACTGAATCACCAGAGAAGCCCTGATCCCTACCTTTTATACAAAAAGAATCAAAGGCCCAGAGAGGTGACCTTGTTATCACAAGGTCACAAAATGGGGACACAGAGTTTGGTGATCTGGCCTGAACAAGGCTGGTGGCTTCCCCGAGGGGCCGGCTCTGGACTCAGCTCTGTCCCAAGCCAGCAGTGTGCCCTGAGCCAGCAGTGTCTGCGACCTTTCCACCTACGGACTGGAGGGCTGCCACCCGACTTCCTAAGGCTGGCCCACAGCATCTGCGGGGAAAGAGTTATGGCTGCTGAGGGGGACCGGATCAAGTACTAGGGACATTTAGCCTAAGGGGAAAACAAAGGTCATGGTTTATTCATCTCCTTACAAGGACCATGGCTCTTCTGTTTGCCCATCCTCTGTCCCTACTATTGCAGTGGAATCTGATCCTCTTTCATTCTCTTCTGATTAATGTCCATGTGTCTTGGGGCTTCCTGAAAGGGTGAAATATTTCCTTCTAGAGGCAGCTGTATTTCAGGTGCTGGGGACCTATTTCTTCTTCCCTGAGGCTGGTTCATCAATCACTTGGAGATGTTTTGCAACTGAACAGCAAATGAGTTTCTCAGAGCAGGAGCCTCCACCCTGGTCCCCAGGCCAAAGTCAGGCAATCAGGAAAGGGCTTGGGTAGTAGCCAGCCCCTGTCTTCCAAAGCCCACCATCTGGGAAGTGAATGAGCGGCCTCCTGCTCTCCCTGGGGAATGGACACAGCCCAGGAGGCCTGCGAGGCCTGCTCCTGGAATGTTTGGGGGTCTGTTTGCTCACCATCCCTCTCAGGGGAAGAAGAATAGTTTTCAAAGCTG
Organism: Antilocapra americana; assembly: GCA_007570785.1. NCBI lineage: Eukaryota > Metazoa > Chordata > Mammalia > Artiodactyla > Antilocapridae > Antilocapra > Antilocapra americana. Next base: position 11,341,668 of record ML661891.1, on the reverse strand, counting down.
CACACTCTTCCCTTGGGGAGTCCAGCTGAGCCTCCGAGTTAATTTATTTGACTAAGTGTCCAAGAAAGACTTGGTGTTTTTTCCAGGGCTTCTGTCAAAACTATCTTTCTGTGCTGAGAAATCAATTTTCCTCACTTGGCTGAAATGGCTTTACAACATGTACGTTTGAGAGAGGCCTTCATTCTGTGAGATGTTCTTGAATGATGTGCCTCTGGACACAGGCTCTCTCTTGGAGAGACTTAAGTTAGATAGGGTCGTGACTTCATTTATGGCCGCCTTGTCCTCTTAGTTTTCTAAAGACGGTGCTTCGACCAGGTAGCCTCTCACACCCCTTTTTGCCACCTAGTACATGGATTGCACACACCTTCTGCTTGCATTTTTCAAAGTGGCAATATCCCTGATGGATCTCGGCAGAAAGTCCCATACTAAGCAAACCTGCCCAAGGAAATCTGCTATTTACATAGAGTCCCCACTGCACTGCCACCTGTTCATAGGAAAGCCTGGGAAGGCAGATGCATAGATAAAATGAGAGCGGGAGAACAGGGTGAATTTGGAAGGAATCAGCTGTATGGGGAGGCAAGCTTTGGCCTTTACCCTCTTAGGGTTCTTTTTGACTGGGCCTATGAACTAGAAGGACATAAGGCAGATCAACAGGAGAACAACATACACATTTATTTAACACGAATTTCATGTGGCGTGGGAGCCCTCATAAGGAAATGAAGACCCAAGAAGGTGAAACCTACTTGCTTTTACATTAGGTTGAACAAAGAGAGGCAGTTATAAAGTGGAACTATGTAAGGTATATGGGCAGACGAATGGAAAATAAGAATTTTTTTATCGAGATCTTTTTGCGTAGATTTCAGTCCATCTCAGCTTATCCTTGGTGACACAAATGTTACTTCCTTCTGGTGTAGGGAAGACATCTTTCTTTCTTATTATTTTTTAAAAATTTTATTGAAATGTAGTTGATTTACAACAGAATGTTAGTCTCAGGTATGAAGCCAAGGGATTCAGATATATGTTTCAGATTCTTTTCCCTTATAGTTTATTACAAAACGTTGAGCAGAGTTTCTGTGCTGTACAGTAGGTCCTTGTGTGTTATCTGTTTTATATATTGTTGTTATTCAGTTGCTCAGCTGTGTCCAACTCTGTGACCCCATGGACTGCAGCACGCCAGGCCTCCCTGTCCTTCACCATCTCCCAGAGCTTGCTCAAACTCATGTCCCTTGAGTCGGTGATGCCATCCAACCATCTCATCCTCTGTCATCCCCTTCTCCTCCTGCCTTCTATCTTTCCCGGCATCAGGGTCTTTTCCAATGAGTTGGCTCTTTGCATCATGTGGCCAAAGTATTGGAGCTTCAGCTTCAGCATCAGTCTTTCCAGTGAATAGTAGTGTGTATATGTTGATCCTAAGTTCCTAATTTATCCCTCCCTACCTTTTCCCCTTTGGTAACCATAAGTTTGTTTTCTATGAGGAAGACATCTTTCATGTGGGAATTTCATCTCTTGCTTTTAAGAAAAAGAAGGACAGTCAGAGTGTCCTTCTTGTAGTTTTTCAAGTGCCTTTACCTCAAAATAGTTAATTTGCCAAAGTGGCCTGATGAGGGTGGCATGTTCTGAGCCCCATTCCAATCTGGTGTGAAGGGAGGCAGTGTAGGGGGTAGTTTAGAGTGTTAGACTTCTGACCAACCTGGGTTGGAATCCTGGCTCTGTTGCTAACCAGCTGTGTCTCTGTGAGCAAGCTCTTTTCCTCTCTTCTTGGCAGCGTCCTCTGAGCATAGAACTTACTTCATGGCGTTGTTGGAATGAAATGAGCTCATGGATATAAAATGTCTCTCACTGTGCCTGGCGCATAGTACGTGTTCAGTAAATGTCAGCTGTTATTATTCATTCCTTCTTGGGAAATGCCAGCGACCCCCACCTCAGCTTGGCGGTGAGGTCTGGACTCATGCCTGTCTGCTTTCTCAACCACTTGGGCAGCCATGTTTCCCTGGGAAGTTGGTGAATAGAGTGGGCTCCTCCATCCTGCCATGAGACTTTGGGGCCAGCTTCCTCAAAGCAAGGAGGCTGGAGGGCAAATGATTTACTCAGAGGGGACGTGCTCCTCAGTCTTCTGCCACCTCGGTCATTTCAGAAGGGCTTTTTCAGGTAAGTAAAGAGAGACCAGTTACATCCAGCTCTGCCTTATGGAGAGAAGACTTGCTAGTATCTTCACAAGCTCTGCCCTTCCCAAAGCCCTCCTCCTTGCCCTCCCCCAGGCCCTAGGGCAGAACACGTGGATCTCTTTTTCAGTCTCCTCGAAAGAAGGATGAATGACTCTCAGATAAATACACAAATGGCAAGAATAATTAAATCCCGCAGGGTCTGAAGCCGAGCCCTGGCCTAATGCTGTCCTTCTACCCCCACGGGTCTCTGCTTCCTGGCCCATGCAGAGTCCTTGAGCAGAAAGAAAGAAGAAATGCTCCTGGCGTGAGGTGAGGTGAGATGCAGTCAACCATGTTTATGAGCTGCAGGGAACGTTCCCCAGCCAGCGCCTCCAGGGCCGTCCTTTGGGTTGAGGCAGCCATCTAATAAAAGACCATTTTCGTAATCAGTGTTCAGTGAAAACTGTTTTCATTTATAGAAACAGTGAAGCCACCTGCTATTTAAAGACCCCCCCCCTTCTTCACCCCAGGGCGGAATCTTCCAGCTCACTCCCTCAGCCAGCTGTGTCTTGTCAAAATTCCAATCTCCTCCCTCAGAACCATAAATCTCTCTGACTGTCCGTCCCATGAGCCTTGCCTTCTTATCCTCAAGTCTGGAGTCTGGGATTATGGCCTCACCTACAAAAATAGGTTCACCCAAAGCGGTGAGTTGGGGAGGCCCTCTGGGCACCCTAGCGAGTGAGGGGTAAATGGATGGTGCATCTCCTTCTGAGTCTTAACTCATGATTCACTGCCTGCCCGATCCCACACATCTCCGCTGAGTCAACCACTGACAAGGGGGAGGGCGGAGAGGAGAGAGGAAGGGAAGAAGGTGCTGCTGCAGAGAGGGCAGCACAGGCGCCCAGAGGAATGGCCTTGGAGCCAACAGGAGGAAGAAAGCAAAGCAGAGGCAGCTGACCCTCCGTCAGCCATCCGCCGTGGGGAACGGGGCATTTGCGTTAGTGGAAGCTTCTAGTCACGTGTGAACACAGCCAAAGTCTTTCTGTCTTAACCCTTAATTCAGAAAAGCTTTTTACTTAATGTTAGTTCACTTCTGATCCCCATTGCAGAAGGGGAATATGGGATCGGACGGCATCTGAAGGGGCAGCAGCCTGGATGTGAATACCGACTGCAGGCCGGAGGGTCTGTGGAAGGAGGCACCCCAGCCTGGGTGAAGTACGCATAGAACCCGTGTTTATCCTGGAAGTGAGATCTCTGCTATAAACTTGCTTTTTCATGCTTTTGACTGTCTTTCTCAAGGATTGCTGGGAATTTGTGTTCAAGTTTAACTACTAGTACACTCAAGGAGAAGGGGGTGGCGGAGGATGAGATGGTCAGATAGCATCACCAACTCAATGGACATGAATTTGTGCAGACTCCAGGAGATAGTGAGGACAGGGGAGCCTGGCGGGCTGCAGCCCGTGGTGTTGCAGAGTTGGACCCCACTTAGCAATTGAACAGCACCACCACCCCTATTCATCCTTCAGATCGCAAGTTGAACGTCACTTCCTCTGTAAAGCCTTTCTAATTACTCCTTCCACTTGACCCTCGGGCCCTCCCAGTCACTCCCTCTTTGTTGAGCATGCATGCTGAATCTCTTCAGTCATGTCCAACTCTGTGTGACCCCATGGACAGTAGCCCATCAGCCTCCTCTGTCCACAGGATTCTCTAGGCAAGAGTACTGGAGTGGGTTGCCATTGCCTTCTCCGAATTATTCAGCTACCTATTAGTAAAACGATCGATGAAATATCTGATGGTAAACTCACCGTCCTATTCCCAGGGTCTATCAAAGGCCTGCCAACTAGAAATTTTTTCCTCTCTGTCTGCCTCCGCCAATCTTCCTTGTCTTCTTTCCAGAGTACTCAAAAAAGCCTCCACCAGAAGTCACCTGAAATCTCTTCATTCCCAGCACCCAACGCTAAGACTGCTAACAGAACAAACGATTAATGTTCCCTTCCTGCATTCCTTCCCTTCCCAACCTATTCCTCAGACCCCTAATCCTCCAGATTTCTGCTTCCCCCGACTTGCCCAACCTCCATGCTCTCAGCCCCCATGGAGTGTCTTGGGGTGACGCCCTGACTCACTTCTGTAAACTGGTGCGAAGCCACATGCCACTGGTTCAGGCCCTCGGCCCCCTGCTCAATTTGAACTTGGGATGGGTTGCATACTGATGCTGTGCTAGGGTCCAGACCCACACCGGAGCAGGGCTGAGACTCAGGGCACGTTGCAGGTGTGTTTAAATACTTTGTTTACATGAGATACAATGGGCATGAAATTGAGGAAGAGCTTTATCTATATATGACTCTGCTTGTTAAGGAGCTGAACTCCAAGTCTTTGCTTTGTGAATTTAGAATAGTAATAAACTAATTACATATGAATTCCCAGAAGGCAGAAAACCCCAGCTCCTGGCCAGAAACAAGGGAGGGAAGGAAGAAGAAATTCTATAAACAGATAAAAGGAGAGGGAAAGAAATCATTTATAAGCTTGGTGATTTTTATCTTAATTCTGAGACTTATTCCATGTCTGTTTCCCTCTGATCTGTAAAAACAGAGTGCCTCCTATGATGTTTCTGAGATCTGAAACAACTCAGAGAGATGATATTTCTCTTTCTATAAACCAATCCACTCTCTGAATGCCCTGTAGGGGATTGGGTGGAGCAGGAGTTTAGGGGGGAAATCAGTCATCTGTTACTAAGATGCAAATAGATACAGTACCAGATCTGCAGAGGTTGACTCTAAGGACAGGTTGGAGATCAACCAAGAGGTGGATGGTCAGCTGAACTCATCATTTTCCAAGTCTATTCTGTGGGCCTTAGTAGAAAGTCACCCCAGCAGCCCTGTTGGGCCACCACTTGGGTCTGAGAACAGGATCAGGAGTAAAGCAAAAAGAGGGCAGGACTCTGTGTGGTGACACAGACCCCGGCTGTGCCACGTCTCTGGGCAAGGAGACAATTGCCTGGCCACTGGCCCCAGAGGGCTGGGGATGGAGCAGGCAGTGATACCTGGGGATTAGCTCCATCTGCCCTGAGCTCAGTGGAAACCCTGCATCCTTCTCCTCCTGGTGCTGGTCCCCGGCAGGTCCTGGCAGCCTCATGTCCATTTGGCCTTGATGGCAAGTCTAATTTACACGAGGGACCTGGCGATCCTCTTAACAGCCCTCTGAGATGGCCTGTGCTATGCTGTGCTTAGTTGCTCAGTCGTATCCAACTCTTTGTGACCCCATGGACCGAAGCCCCCAAGGCTCCTCCATCGATGGGCTTTCCCAGGCAAGAATACTGGAGATCTTCCCAACCCAGGGGTGGAACCCAGGTCTCCTGCATTCCAGGTGGATTCTTTACTAGCTGAGCCACCAGGGAAGCACCTAAGAAGGCCTACATGTTGCTTAAAGCCACCCAGCCCACAGCCCTCTTGCACTGTGGGTTTTACAGACAAGGGAATGCACGGTGAAGTTCTGTCTCAGAGGTGGTGGCACTGTTCACTAGGATCCCCAAGGAAGACGGGGTGTCTGCCACCCCAGCAGACAAGCAGCCCGCTGTGAGCGTGTGCAGAGTTCCACCCAGGGGATGAAGCAGGACGCACACGGTGGGTTCCCTCAGCATGTCCTGCCGCCTCTGGCTCCCGGAAGGCAGGGCCTGTCCTTACTTTTTCCCTGTTCTCTTCATCCAGCACAGAATCTGCCAAAGGGCAGGTGCTCAACAGATGCTCCCTGAAGGAATAGAATAAGTCTATTTTCAGAATTCCATTATGATTGAATCATGGCCGGCCCATTGTCTCTCTTCTTCACAGGGATGAGCTCATGTAATGTTCCCCAGTCCCCAGCAGCTCACTGGTTACTCAGCTGCCACCACCTCGCTGAGAAGCTAGGCTGCTCACATGCCAGGTCCCCTGGACTGCCTTGGATTCACTCCTTCCTCCCTCTTCCTTGGCTTCCTCCCTCCCTCTTTCCCTTCTGGCAGAGTGACCAATTGTTTTGTTTGCCCAAGTCTGAGGGATTTCCCAGGACACAGGACTTACTATGCTAACTAATATCAGGAAAGTCCCAGCAAACCTGGGCAAGTTGGTCATCTGACCCTCCCTTTCCCTTCAAGAAGCATGTAATGGACTTATTCTGGGAAAGCATAGGCCCAGGCTGAGCTGAGATGCGTTGACTGGTTTGTGGGGTAAAAGAGCTAATCACAGGGCCACACTCCCTTTGCTCTGGAATGAGGAGACGTTAACAACGTTTCTGCTCCCTTCTCATCAGCCTCTTCCTCCCATCTGTATCCTATATTCCTCTTCTCTACATCTAAAATGTTTCAATTCCTTTCTTATCACACCCCCAGCCTTGATTTCTATCACATCTAGAATATAGAGCCCAAATGAAGCTGGAGTGGGGGGTCTAGTGCCTTTTGGCCAAGGATTCCAGTTTGAGGTCCACATTTACCCCCACTGGGCAGCTCTTGAACAAGCTCAGGTCTCCCAACCCCTCTTCACATCCACCTTTCCGATTCTAGAGGAAGGACCTTGGATGTTCAGTGGGGGTATACGCACAGCCTGCTTCTTGATCAGTCTTGAAATGGGGTAACTCCTGTTCTCTTGATTTTTCTGGTCTTAGTGACTCACTGCCTTGGGAATCTTTGTTCCTCACAGAGGTTGCTGAGACCAGGGGTGATGACAACTGTGAATGAATCAGAGCCTGTCCCCTGTCCCTCAGATTCGCTTTGGACCGAGCTGTGTGAACACACACCCACAGCCCCTGTAGTTGGTTCTCCTGGTGCCTCAGCTCCTTGTTAGCCTGGCCGCCCAGTGGGGAGTGCTGGAGGGCTCAGTGGTGAGTCCATTCATTTCTGTACAGGAGTCTGTGTTTCCTGATGAATCCAGGCCACTTGCACGCATGCTAAGGCACTCAGTCGTGTCTGACTCTGTGCAACCCCATGGACTGTAGCCCGCCAGGCTCCTCTGTCCATGGGTTTCTCCAGGCAAGAATACAGGAGGGGGTCGTCATGCCCTCCTCCAGGGGATTTTCCTGGCCCTGGGATCAAACCTGCAGCTCTCACACCTCCTACATTGGCAGGCATGTTCTTTACTACTAGTACCATCTAGGAAGCCCAGGGTACTTGGGTTTCTCTAATTTGACTGGACACATTATTTCTCTCCAGCACTGAATTAGAGGGTAATTGAAAGTGATGACTTGCAAGTTATGGTTTTTATTCTATTCCTTTAAAAGTAATATTTTTATTTACTTAAATGGAATTTATTTTTTCAAATTGTTTATTTTAATTGGAGGCTAACTGCTTTACAATATTATGGTGGGTTTTGCCATGCATGTTTTTAAAAAGTTTCATCTTGTCCTACGTGTCTGCCCTCCGCTCACACCTTAACAACATATTCTTTTCCAGCTTGTATACTGGAGATGCCTTGGCATGAGCCTAGGGGTAGAAGTCTTCATCTGGCTACAGTGGAAAGAGATGCTCATGAATCTACTTCAGGAGGGCAGGTGGCCTTGTCTCTGGCCCACCAGCTTGGACAACTGCATTGTCACTTCCCTTGTGGCTCAGATGGTAAAGAATCCGCCTGTAATATGGGAGACCTGGGTTTGATCCCTGGGTTGGGAGGATCCCCTGGAGAAGGGAACAGCTACCCACTCCAGTATTCTGGCCTGGAGAATTCCATGGACTGTACAGTCCATGGGGTCGCAAAGAGTCAGACACGACTGAGCGACTTTCCCTTTCACTTATCACAGCCCACTGAGCTGCCTTAAGAGAGCCTGCACTAGAGGAGGTGGACGCTGGTCCGCTGTTTGCCTGCAGGCCCCTCAGGAGCCTGTTCTCATCTGCTTCATGAGGACAGGTACAGAGGTGACACTCGTGATGAAGACGCGAAGGAGGAAGATGTGATCTGAGGGTCTGACCGTGTAACGTCAGGCACTGATTTGGTAACTGAAACCATTTCACTGGGAACGTCCAACAGTGTCAGAGCAATTAACATCCTGGATTGATTGGTAGCAGCTGTTTAAACTGAGTAGAGAAGGATTCTGGGGTTGCATCCAGGGCCACCTGCAGACAGTGTGATGACCAGCTAGTGATGTCAGGTGTAGCTACGAAAGGGCGTGAGGAGTGAGAGTTTCATATGCTCATCATCCACGGGGTTTCAACCAGGGTTTGTTTGTCTCTCCTCATTTGTGGCAGCTGAGTCACCTTAGCTCTTTCAGTTTGTATTGGGATATTTATGGCGGTCCCAGGCCTGGCTGGTCACTCTTCACTGCTCTTCTCCTGGACTCGGGGTACTCTGTGGTGTTTGTTGACTGCCTTACTGCTAATACTTAAGGAGGGCTAGGAAAGCAATTTTTCTTAGAGTAAACCTTGCATCCCAGCCCCCACCTTTCCCCTCTTCCTGTGGGGCGCAGTTGGTCTTTCAGTGAAGGGGCTGATGTCATGATGATTTCAAGTGATTTGGCCTAAAGACAACACCTACTCCCTGAACAATATCCATGAAAACTTAACTCAGTTACTCGAGTGAGTCACATTTTCCCCATGAATGTGATTTGCAGATGTCAGAATGAAGTCTCACCAGGACTGCCTTCTGAAATGGAACTTCCAGAAACAGCAGACAGACTGTTGATCAGCCATCCCAGAAAAAGAAAAGCCGCCCATAGACCAGCCCGGGCTCTGATCACACGAATGAATGCTATGTTTCCAAAGAAACCAAAATCAGCATGGAAAATTTCTCTTGCAGAAAGATTCGAGCTCATAGTAGACCTGGTTACCTGATGAAAAGGAATCATTCCCCCTCCCCACAAACTATGCTCACCAATACTGGCTCATGCGATTTTCATAATGACCCGAGGTTGTGGGCTGTGGATACAGGCTGTGAAAATGTCCTCCCCCATTTTCTGGTTGGGCATAGAGATGCCCAGGCGACCTTGCATCTCAGTGCATGTGGCTAGTGAATGATGGAGGCAAGCTTGGACCTTCTGGTCACTCCTGGACAGTGCTCTGTCACCCCATCCTGTCTTTACAAACTGGAGGGAGGCCACCTAAGTAGCAATGCATTTATTTTCTTTCAGAGAGAAATATAGCTTTAAAAAAATAAGAATGAAGGTCAAAAATTCATCTAAATAAAGAAATTACATATTTTAGTTATATTTTATAATAATTCAAAGATTTTTTTTAATGTAAAAAAACTGAGGGAGCGAGGAAAGCAGAGACAAAAAGAAATAAGAAAACACACACCCAGCATACCATGCATGGCCATGATTTATGTGAAATCACAACTCCATTGTGTGGCTTTTTAGGATGTAAAGGTGTGATTTGCTGTTAAGTCATTTAGTTGTGCCCAACTCTTTGCCACCCCATGGACTGTAGCCCATCAGGCTCCGCTGTCCATGGAATTTCCCAGGCAAGAATACTAGAGTAGGTTGCCATTTCCTTCTCCAGGGGATCTTCCCCACCCAGGGACTGAACCCACAGCTTCTGGTTGGCAGGTGGATTTTTTTTTTTACCACTGATTATCCTGGGAAGCAAAAGGTGTGATTGGGGTTTCACAAATACAAGCAGAAATATTGGCAGTACTTCTCCTGGGACCTGGTGACATTGAGGATAGAATTTGGGCCCACAACCAGAGGTCTCTTAACCCTGGCCAAAGACAAGGGAGATAAATTCTTTCAATGGTGTCATGTTGAACTTCCAGAACTAAGCTATTGCCCTAGCATCTGCTCTCTCTTTATAATGATAAGCAGGAAGAATACAAAGTGTAAGAGAAAGCCTGGCAAGAGAAACCAAAGCCCCAGCCTTTTAACAACATCTGAGAGTCACCTGGGAAGCCCAGAATCCACAATGCCTGGGCCCCGCCCTGGCGGCTGGAGCCAGGTGTGAGTACTGCAGGCCCCACGCCGGAGAAAGAAGCCCAGTGTCCCAGATGCACCCCCAAAGGGCTGACTTAGGGACGGAAGATGCACCGGAATAACTGAAATGATGAGATGCTGGATGACCATGCAAAATCTTCTCGCAGGAAAGAGACTGAGAACAGAAGCTGAGGGTGACTCGGGAGGGCAGAACGCAGAGCAGGGCCTGTGGTGGCTGAGATGCCACGGGAAGACAGCGGGTGCGCTCTCTGCTTGCCTTCCGTGGGAGTTCGCTGGAGAGTTTAATGTACCAACATTTTCCCTCTTTTGCCTCAATTAATTTTTATCCCCAACGAACTATTTTGAGCCCTGGGAGAAGGGTGCAAAACCCCCAGTGCGTGTGGTCCTGGCCCTCCCTGCCTTACACAGCAGCGGGGTGCTGGGAATTCACAGGTAGGAAACATGTACTCTGTCTTCTTTAAATGCTTAGAATTATTTTTTATTGACATATAATTAGCGTAACATTGTGTTAGTCTTAGGTTACAGTATAATGATTTGACACACATACCTATTGTGAACATGTAATATTTGTCTTTTTCTGTCTGACTCGTTTCACTTAGCATAATGCCCTCAGGGTCCATTCACTTTGTTGCAAATGGCTGCCACTTTTGAAAGTTGTTTTTTAGTTTTTTTAAGAATTGAAGTATAATTGACGTATGTTACAGGTGTACAATATAGTGATTCACAAGTTTTAAAGGTTATATTGGTTATATTCCCTGTGTTGTATAGTATATTCTTGTAGCTTATTTATACTTAATAATTTGTATTTCTTAATCCCATACCCCTATATTGCCCCTCCCTACTTCTCTCTCTCTGCTTCTCCTACAGTTTGCTCTCTGTATCTGTAAGTCTGCTGCTTTTTTATGTTCACTGGTTGTTATATTTTTAGACTCTACATATAAGTAATATCATACAAGACTTGTCTTTGACATATTTTTCTTATCATAATGCCCTCTAAGTCCATCAATGTTGCTGTAAGTGGCAAAATGTTGTTCTTTTCTATGGTTGAGTAATATTCCCTTATGTGTATATACCACATCTTCTTCATCCACTCATCTGTTGATGGACACTTATGTTGCTTCTGTATCTTAGCAGTTGTAAATAAGGCTGCTGTGAACATTGGGGTGCATATATCTCTTCAAATTGGTGTTTTTGCTTTGGGGGATATATACCCAGGAGTGGAATTTCTAGGTCATGTGGTAGTTCTATGTTTAGCTTTTTTAGAAACCTTCACACTCTTTCCCACAAAGACTGCACCAATTTAGATTCCCACCGGTAGTGCATAAGGGTTCCCTGCTCTCCACACCCTCACCAACTTTTGTCATGTGTGTTCTTTTTGATGAGAGCCATTCCAACAGGTGTAAAGGGATATTCATTGTGCTTTTGATTTGCATTTTCCTGATATCAGCAGTGGTGAGCACCTTTCCATGTGCCTATTAGCCATCTGCATCTCCTTGGAAAAAAATTCTATTCGGTTCTTCTGCTCGTTTTAAGATCAGGTTGTCTGATTTTTTTTTTAATGTTGAGTTGTATGAGCTGTTTATGTATGCTGGATGTAGCCTATATGTGTGCTATTTATATATTTATCCTTTATTGGTCATATCTTTTAAATATTTCCTCCCTTTCAATAGGTCATCTTTATTGATGATTTCCTTTGCTGTGCAAAATCTTTTAAGTTTAATTAGGTCACATTTGTTTATTTTTGCTTTTATTTCCTTTGTTGAGGAGCCATTTTAAAAAACATACTGCTACAATTTGTGTCAAAGAGTATCTGCCTAATGTTTTATTTAGGAGTTTTATGGTATCCAGTCTTACATTTAGGTCTTTAATTCAATTTGAGTTTTTTTTTTCCAGGTGTCAGAGAATTTTATAATTTCATTATTTTATATGTAGCTATCCAGTTTTCCTAGAACCACTTACTTTTTTTAACTTTTTATTTTGTATTGAGATATAGCCAATTAACAATGTTGTGATAGTTTCAAGTGAACAGCAAAGGAACTCAGTAATACAAATACCTGTGTCTATTCTCCAAACTCCCCTCCCACCCAGATTGCCACATAACATGGAGCAGGTTTCAGGTGCTATATAGTCGGTCCTTGTTGGTTATCTGTTTTAAATACAGCAGTGTGTACATGTCCATCTCAAACTCCCCTAACTATCCCTTTGTTCCATCCTTCCCCCTGGGAACCAGGAATTCATTCTCTAAATCTGTGAGTCTCTTTCTGTTGTGTAAGTAAATTCATCTGTATTGTTTCGTTTCTCGATACCACATATGAGGGATGTCATATCATATTTCTCCTTCTCTGTCTGACTTCGCTCAGTATGACAGTCTCTGGGTCCATCCATGTTGCTGCAAATGGCATTATTCCATGCTTTTTAATGGCCAAGTAATATTCCATTGTATACATGTACCCCATCTTCTTTATCCATTCCTCTGTTGATGGCCATTTTGGTTGCTTCCGTGTACTGGCTATTATTAACAGTGCTACAATGAGGACTTGGGTGCATGTATCATTTTGGATCATGTTATTCTGCAGATAGATGCCCAAGAGTGGGATCACAGGATCATATGGTAGCCCTAGTTTTAGTTTTTTAAGGAACTTCCATGCTGTGCTCCCTTTCATGCAGAGATGGGCACAATAAATGATAGAAACAGTATGGACCTAACAGAAGCAGGCGATATTAAGAAGAGGTGGCAACAATATACAGAAGAACTATACAAAGAAGATCTTCACAACCCAGATAATCACGATGGTGTGATCACTCAGCTAGAGCCAGACATCCTGGAAGGTGAAGTCAAGTGGGCCTTAGAAAGCCTCACTACAAACAAAGCTAGTGGAGGTGATGGAATTCCAGGTGAGCTATTTCAAATCCTGAAAGATGATGCTGTGAAAGTGCTGCACTCAAGATGCCAGCAAATTTGGAAAACTCAGCAGTGGCCGCAGGACTAGAAAAGGTCAGTTTTCATTCCAATCCCCAAAAAAGGCAATGCCAAAGAATGCTCAAACTACTGTACAATTGCATTCATCTCACATGCTAGCAAAGTAATGCTTAAAATTCTCCAAGCCAGACTTCAACAGAACATGAACTGTGAACTTTCAGATGTTCAAATTGGATTTAGCAAAGGCAGAGGAACCAGAGAGCAAATTGCCAGCATCTGTTGGATCATAGAAAAAGCAAGAGAGTTCCAGGAAAACATCTACTTCTGCTTCATTGACTATGCCAAAGCCTTTGACTGTGCAGATCACAACAAACTATGGAAATTCTTCAAGAGATGGGAATACCAGACCACCTTGTCCGCCTCCTGAGAAATCTGTATGCACGTCAAGAAGTAACAGTAGAACTGGACATGAAACAACAGACTGGTTCCAAATTGGGAAAGGAATACATCAAGGCTGTGTATTGTCACCTTGCTTATTTAACTTATATGCAGAATTCAGTTCAGTTCAGTCACTCAGTTGTGTCTGACTCTTTGCAACCCCATGGACCATAGCACGCCAGGCCTCTCTGTCCATTACCAATTCCCAGAGTTTACTCAAACTCATGTCCTTTGAGTTGGTGATGCCATCCAACCATCTCATCCTCTGTCGTCCCCTTCTCCTGCCTTCAATCTTTCCCAGCATCACAGTCTTTTCCAATGAGTCAGTTCTTCAAATCAGATGGCCAAAGGATTGGAGTTTCAGCTTCAGCATCAGTCCTTCCAATGAACACTCAGGACTGATCTCCTTTAGGATGGACTGGTTGGATCTCCTTGTTGTCCAAGGGACTCTCAAGAGTCTTCCCCAACATCCACAGTTCAAAAGCATAAATTCTTCAGCGCTCAGCTTTCTTTATAGTCCAACTCTCATATCCATACATGACTACTGGAAAAACCAAAGCTTTGGCTAGATGGACCTTTGTTGGCAAAGTAATGTCTCTGCTTTTTAATATACTGTCTATGTTGGTTACAGCGTTTCTTCCCAGGAGCAAGCATCTTTTAATTTCATGGCTGCAGTCACCATCTGCAGTGATTTTGGAGCCACAAAAATAAAGTCTCTCACTGTTTCCATTGTCTCCCCATCTATTTGCCATGAAGTGATGGGACCGGATGTCATGATCTTAGTTTTCTGAATGTTGAGCTTTAAGCCAACTTGTTTACTCTCCTCTTTAACTTTCATCAAGAGGCTCTTTAGATCTTCTTCACTTTCTGCCACAAGGATGGTATATCTGAGTTATTGATGTTTCTCCTGGCAATCTTGATTCCACCCTGTGCTTCATCCAGCCCAGCATTTCTCATGATGTATTCTGCCTATACTGTTCATACTGTTCATGGGGTTCTTACCATGCTTATTTAACTTTTATGTTTTGGCATCACCGACTCGATGGACATGAGTTTGAGTAAGCTCCAGGTGTTGGTGATGGCCAGGGAAGCCTGGTGTGCTGCAGTCCATGGGGTCGCAAAGAGTCAGACATGACTGAGCGACTGAGCTGATGCTGTTCTCCACACTATCTGTACCAGTTTACATTCCCACCAACAGTAAAGGAGGGTTCCCATCTGTCCACACCCTCCCCGGCATTTATTATTTGTGGAATTTTTGATGATAGCCATTCTAGTTGGGGTGTGGTAACATCTCATAGTTTTTACCTTAATTTCTCTAATAATTTGTGATGTCGAGCACCTTTTCATGTGCCTCTGGCCATATGTATGTCTTTTTTGGAGAAACGTCTATTTAGGTCTTCTGCCCATTTTTTGATGAGGTTGTTTTGATGCTCTTAAGTGTCATAAGCTGTTTGTGAATTTTGGAGACTAATTCCTTGTCAGTCATATCATTTGTAAATATTTTCTCCTAATCTAAACACCACTTATTGAAACAGCTGTCTTTTTTCCATTGTATATTCTTGCCTCCTTTGTCACAGATTAATTGACCATAAATGCATCAGTTTATTTCCGGGCTCTCTATTCCCATTGATCCATGTGTCTGTTTTTGTGCCGGTATTGTACTGTTCTGATTCCTGTAGCTTTGTAGTGTAATCTGATGTAAAGGAAGTGTGATTTTTTCCAGCTCTGTTCTTTCTCAAAGTTGTTTTCGCTATGCAGGGTCTTTGTGTTTCCATACAAAGTTTAAAATTTTTTTTTTTAGTTCTGTGAAAAATGCTAGTGGTATTTTGATAGAGATTTCACTGAATGTAGATTGTCTTGTGTGGTATAGTCATTTTAATATTGTTAATTCTTCCAACCCAAGAACATGGTGTATCTTTCCATCTGTCCATGTTGCCTTCAGTTTCCTTCATCAGCATCTTATAGTTTTGTGAGCACGGGTCTTTTATCTCCTTAGGTAAGTTTATTCCTAAGTATTATTATTCTTTTTGATGGAGTGGTAAATGTGATTGTTTCCTTAATGTCTCTTCCTGATAGTTTGTTGTTGGTATAAAAATGCAACAGGCTTCTGTATATTAGTTTTGTATCCTGCAACTTTACTGAATTCATTGATGAGCTCTAGTAGTTTTCTGGGATGTCATGTGTGAACAGTGACAGTTTTACTTCTTCCTTTCCTGTTTGGATTTCTTTTACTTCTTTTTCTAATCCGATTGCTATGGCTAAGACTTCCAAAACTATGTTAAACAAAAGTGACAAGAGTAGGCATCCTTGTCTTGTTCCTGATCTTAGAAGGAACACACTTGTGGGTTTGTCATATATGGCCTTTACTATGTTGAGGTATGTCCCCTCCAAGCTCAACTCTGGAGAGTTTTTTAATCATAAATGGTGATTAATTTTGCCAAAGCTTTTTATGCTTCTATGGAGATGACTATATAGTTTTTATTTTTTCATTTGTTATTATGGTATATCACATTAATTTGTAGATACTGAAAAAATCCTTTCTGGGGTAAATCCCACTTGATCATGGTATGATCCTTTTAATGTACTATTGGATTTGGTTTGCTGATATTTTGTTGGGAATTTTTTCATCATGTTTATCAGTGATACTGGCCAGTGTTTTTCTCTTTTAGTGATATCTTTGTCTGGATTTGGTATCAGGGTGATGCTGGCCTCATAGAACGAGTTCATAAGAGAGCACACATTCTTGTATAGAATCCCTACAGCTGCTCTCTTCTTAAGGGAAGGACAGACATACAGAAAGCCACACCAACCACCACTAGAGGTCACCTACCAGGACAAACAGAAAGTTGGCCACAGTGTCTCAGTGAAGGACTCTGAGACTATACGGGATAAGTTTCCAAGCTCCTTCTGAGATGGAATCAGGATGAGGAATTTCCCCTTTGGAAATGATCTTAATGAAGCTGTGAGACGTCATTTTAGATCAATATCCATATCACAGCCCTTGATATTGCTGCCCTCCTCCAGGAGTCTTAGGCATCATTGGCCTCCCTACTGTCTGTTACAGAGAAGGTGCTCAGCTTTGCATCCTGTATAACATGCAGCTTAGCTCCTACATGGCATAATAGAAATGGTGTGCATGTTGGTGGAATGAGCCGTTAGAATGCAGCCAGTGCTGTGGGGGCTTCATGGACTAGATTCCCTGACTCTCCCAGGAAAGCAGATCCCACTTCCTGTTGCTGAAGGGTAAACAGAAATGCTCTCTGTGAACACAGGCTCAAGGCGAGCATTTATACTCTTTTGAGCTCCCTCAAAATGAGGGCTTAGAAAAAGAGAATTGACTAGAGATGGTCTAGAGGTGTTAAGATCGTGAGACTTGGAGGCAGGAGGGCTGAGGGCAAAAGGGGGTCAAATGGCCTGATCTCACCCCTCAGGGCAGGGCCAATATTTGGGGGAGGCAGTTGAGGGAGCAGAGCCCCAGGTGTCACTGCTTCCCAGAAAACACAGCTTGTGATCAAGTGAGATTTTATGATGCCAAAGTCCTTCTGGGAGGCCCAGACCTCTCTGACATTGAGTGTCCAAGGGGATTCACAAACTAAATTTTTCGGTTGGTGAGAAAGCTTTTGTTTCCTTCTCAACAGTAGGGCTGTGTAAGCTCCCAGAGCCCCTCTGGAGCCTTGAAAGATTAGCCACGTTCTGAACACAGCATCCTGCCCATACCCTTAGGAGACAATTATTTGGGAGCTTACATCTCCATTGCTCAGTCTTGCTTTTTTTTTTGCCTGTAGCGTATAAAAGTTTCCAATATGTGTCTCCCGTGCACTGATGCTCCAGATGAATCACATTCTGAG
Organism: Antilocapra americana; assembly: GCA_007570785.1. Classification (NCBI taxonomy): domain Eukaryota; kingdom Metazoa; phylum Chordata; class Mammalia; order Artiodactyla; family Antilocapridae; genus Antilocapra; species Antilocapra americana. The sequence continues at coordinate 11,324,437 of ML661891.1, read as the reverse complement.
GTAGAGCTTGGAGCCCAGCCGTGTCTGAAATGATGGTGAGAAGATGTAGAATGTTGGTCAGAGCAATTTCAGTGGGAGGTCAGGGCCTGAGAGGTTTTGGCTGCGGTGCTGGAGGTTAGGTTCGAATCAGTTGGACAAACGGATTCATGCTGGCTGAATGGGCCCTCTCAGACAAGGGGAAATAAAAGACTACTACTTTAATCAAGGCTAAGTCGCATCTCCCAGCCAGGCAGCTGCTGTCAGGGCCTAGGAATGTCTGTTCTGGGATGCTCAGGCCCAGCCCGCCTCTGTCACCCGGGACCCTGCACCTGCCTCGGGCGGGAACAGCGGTCAGAGAGGGAGGCTAGGGAGGAGAAAATCTAGGTCAGCCTCCATCACCTCTGAAGATTCTAGGTTTGTGATCTGAAATGTATCAATACTTCCTATTTGGTCCGGATAACTACCAGACCCCGAGTTTATGAATGTAGGCAGCAAGTCACTGGCTGTAAAGAAACCTATGGTTGGTCCAAGATTGAGGTGCTCTTGGATTTTATCTCCCAGGCTGGAGGATGGGCCCCACTTTTCATCAGGGGCTGCAGTGTGCTCACTGTCCTGCCATCTCCTCCTCCTGTCCCTTCTGGAAAGGGGGACTTGGTCTGAAGTTTCCTGGGTGTTTCTTTGATGGAAATACTTGGACCCTTGAGAATTAATAATATCTACTCCTTTTGGCAGGGACAGTCAGGGAGGGCAAACTGACCTCTGTGTTTAAGAAGAGATAGTTTGGATTTCCCTGGTGGTCCAATGGTTAAGACTCCATGCTTCCACTGCAGGGTGAACTTAAGATCCCACAAGCCATGCAGTGTGGCAAAAAAAAAAGAAGCTTTTAGGCCAAATTTTCTTAAATCTGGTTGCACCTTAGATTTATCAGGAGGCACGGGTTAACAATATTCATGCCTGGATTCTACCCAGATAGTTCTCATTTAATTGCTTAGCATGAGACTCAGTCATCAGCAGTGCTCATAAAGCTTCTCAAGGGACACTAATGTGAGACCAGGGTTGGGAACCCCTGGTTTCAAGTTCTCAGCTGAAGCAAAATCTGAAGGTGTGGGGAGGTAGCCTGTCTCTGTGATTAGATGATAAACGCCCAGAGAGCAGGAACTGTGCTCCCCTGTTTTGGCATCTCCTCCCTTGGAGTTTAATAGATCACAGTACACAGTGGGTTCTCAGTAAGCATTTATGTATGAATTCTTGGATGCATAGACAAACGGTAACATTCCTTTAAAAAACCTCATCCACTTGAGGCAGTGACTACTATTTTAAACATGCCGCAATGAGAGGCCCTTGCAGGGAAGTCTAGGCCAGCTGGACCTTCCTGCCACAGTTACACTCAGCACCATTGTAACCACTTAACTGTCTGGATGGAAAAACTTCCCAGACAATGGAAAGCAGAAAGTGTCTAGGGTATTCTTTTCTTTTTTTTTCCTGGAGGGGGAAGGGGGGGCAGTATCAAGTCTCTGATAATGAAAACATAGATTATTTGCTTCTGTAACCTGCTGGGGAGGATTATCTCACTATCTAGTTTTCCTTTGAGAAGTTAGACAATAGTGTCTAGCTTGTCTGAATACCTCTGGAAGGATCCTCTGCCTACACCCCAAAACACCATTAAGATCCAGTGTATTGGCTCTGGGTCTGGGCACTTCATTCTGATAAGGAAGGAAACTAAGAAAATCATGAGAGTAGAGAGTTGAGCAGGAAGACAAGGTCAAGAGAAGGTGACGAAGGCATTTAGAATAAAAGCTCTCGCTGCAGGTGTTTTTGCTACATGGCACTATCCTTGATGGATTATATTTTTAAAATTGACCTGAAAGCATACAGGAGCATTTCAGATTTTAAAAAGTAGTAAATACAAGAAGGAGAGATTTTGAATTGATAATTAAGAGACTAGATGGAGTTTCACAATTAAGTGCTTAAAATACCATGAACAGGAGATTTCTTGCCTTCCTTTCCTTTTGTTCCTTTCTCTCTCTCCTTTTCTTCCCCCCTTCCTTCCCATAAACACTGACCAAACTAAGAAGAAAACTCCTAGCCTTCACACCCCATCAAAGAGGTCCTGCATTAGGAGGGCAGGCTGGAAAGGGCAGTTCTGATGAGCACGGAACGTGAGGCATGACATGGGAAGGAGTTGAGAAAGGAGGGGCTGTGTTCCCAAAAGGGAGGAGAAGGTTCGCAAATGAACCCAGTGCTGTTCTCAGCCTGAAAGAACATCTAAGGCCCTCATGTCCAGATCCCTCATGGGCCCCATAACCAGCTGGTGGTTGTCTGGCCTTTCTTGAATGTCTGCAATCAGCTCCAGCATCCTTGAGACAAGCAACAGACAAAGTCTGTGTCGGTTTTACAGGAGGGTTATGAGAGAAAACTGGCAACCTGGCTGAACCAAAAAAGGTAATTTAACAGCTCATATAACTGAAATGTCCAAGGCTTCTGTCTGGTTTCAATCAAGGCAGGATGCAGGGGCTCAAATAGGACCATCTGGATCTTCTGCTTTCTCCTGCTCTCAACCCTGCTTCCCTCAGGCTTAGCTTCATGGGCAGACAGGAACAGCGACCCCTGTTAATTCCGATTAGCCCGGCACTCAGGAAGAAGAGAGCATCTCTTTTCTACTAGTCTTGTAGGAAAGACTTCCCTCATGGGCTTCGCTGGTGGCTCAGCTGGTAAAGAATCCACCTGCAATGCAGGAGACCTGGGTTCCATCCCTGGTCTGGGAAGATCCCCTGGAGAAGGGAAAGGCTACCCATTCCAGTATTCTGGCCTGGAGAATTCCATGGACGGTACAGTCCATGGGGTCACAAAGAATCGGACAAGACTGAGTGACTTTCACTTTTCACTTTCTCTAGGAAAGACACTCTTTATCCCAGCTTGAGTCAGGGCTGGTTCCCAAGCTAAGAAGGAAGGAATAACGAAGGATAACTCCAGGGTTTCAGAAGAGGGGAAACTGGGAAAGATGACTACCTGGATCAAAATTAAGATAATCACAGGGAACTATATCCAGTCTTCTGGAAAAGAACATTAAAGAATACATACAGGTGTGAAACTGAGTTTCTTTGTTGTAAGCAGAGATTGGCACAACATTGTATAACATTGTATATACTATGCTTCCCTAAAAGGAGAGAAAATAACCAGAAAGAGCACTGGTTTTGGAAAAAGAAACCAGAGAGGAAGAATTGGGTTCAGACAAGTCAGAGGAAGTTGTGGGATGCTAATGAATGGCAGGTGGTTAGAAAAGTGAGGGTACGGGGTTTGTGGAGAAGCTGGACTTGGGGACAAGGAGTTGGGTCATTCTACAGAGAGGAGAGCCAGAGCTACAGAGCTGGTCATGTTTAGTGGGGAGAGTGTGTGACACCTCGTGAGGGCTCTGTCCAGGGGGCTTGTGAGCTCTAGACACTCTGCACATGAAAATTTCTGGTATCATCAGGATTACGTGTGAGATAGGAGGAAAGCAAGAGACCAGTGACGAGGAAAAGACAGTGTAGAAGGAGGCTTCATATACTATAGGTCATCATACTCATCACTGGTCAGGATTTTTTAATTGATGTATAGTTGATTTACACTGTTGTTAGTTTCAGATGTAAAGCAAAGGAAGCAGAGACTAGCTCTAACCTATCATATATATATATATATATATATATATTCCCACATACATATATATGTGTGTGTGTGTATTCTATTTTCAGATTCTTTGTAGGTTATTATAAAATACTGAGTTCTCTGCCATACAATAGGTCCTCGTTGGTTATCTATTTTATATATATTAATGTGTAGGATTTTTTTACAAGTGGTAGGAAACTCAATTCAAATTGCTTTAGTAATAATAAAACAATATATTGACTCATGTAACAGATGAGTCCACGGTAGTTGAGGTTTAGATGCATTCAGGCGCTCAGTGATTTATGGACTTGTTTTTACTCTTTTACCTTATTCTTCCCTCTGTTGGCCCAGAAGCCTTCTCCTTATGAAGACAAAACAGCTGCCAGGAACACCATTCTATCTTTTCCATCAGGAAGAGCAATTCTCCTACAGACAGTTTCAATGAAATTCTGTGAATGAGTCTGACTCTGGTGTAGCCCATGAAATGCCCATTTCTAAGTCAATGAGCTGTCATACTCTGATTTTTAGAGTTAAATCAACACCCATCTCAAGTTACGACTAGAGGCATCCAAACCACTAGACTGAGAATGAGGGATGAACGGTTCCCTGAAGGAGGACTGGGGTGCTTTTCCCAAAAGGAGGTGGAATGGATACAGCAAAAACAATGACTCTCCACCAAATAAACCAAGGGAAGAATGTCAAGGCGAGTGGTAGTCACCAGGGTCTAAAGGTTGAAGATGGGACGTGAATGGGCATGGTATGGTTTGGATATGTGGATGAATCATTTGTTTCTTTAAAAGATCAGAAACATGGGAGGAGAACAAATTTTAGGGGGTGATGGAGTAAGTGGAAGTAGAAATGCCATAGAGGCAGGAATATTATATTTGAAGGATCTTGATCTGTGAAAGGAAGCAGAGACTAGCTCTAACCCGTTCCCACAGGTACTGAGCCAGGCACTGTGCTGGGAGGGCTGAAACGGACCATTCCCAGCCTGTGTCCTCAAGGAACTCACAGCTTGAAAAGGAAGAGAGAACGATCAGAGTATGCAGAAAAGGGACACCCGATGACTCCAAAGCTGAAGACAGGGAAGGTGCACCAGTGAGAGCCTGATGTTAGATCAGAGTTATCCTGCAGGAGAGAAGGATGAACTCTCCCAGGGTACTGGGGAAGGCTTTTCACCCGAGATGGTCCCTGAACTGGTTTTAGTGAGATGAATGGGAGTTTGCTTCAGGAAGCAAAATGGAGAAAGGAGTGCTAAGCAAAGGCAAAGATTTCTTAAGAGGCTCGTGGGTGTGTAGTAAGAACTCTGGGGGTGGGGAAGGGCCTGTGTGATGTGCCAGAGGTGGGGGCTTTGTTCGGAGGTGGTGAGCAGGGGACAGAGTAGGTTTGCAGTCAGGGCAAGATGTGCTTGACGAGCATGTCAGAAAATGTCTCTGAAGTCAGTCGGGGGAATGAGCTTCGCGGAGACAGGCCAGTTCAGAGGATGTGTGGAGTGACAGAGGTGAGCACAAGGACGGGGAAGCGAGGACAGAGTGGAAGGGTCCCTGGGAGCCGGAATTCACAGAACCGGTGATGACAGGATGAGGGAGCAGGTAACCGGAGCTGTGAGCACAGGTGCCGGGGCTGTGACTGGAGGAAAGGAACCCTGGACAGGAAGATGCCAGAGGTGCAGGTGGGGAATGGATAATGGAGGAGAGAGTTCCCCAGAGAGCCACGGCAAGGTGGGGGTGGGCCGGCCTGGACACAAGCAGAGACCAAGAGAGGCTGAGGGTGGGGAGGAGGCATGGAGATAAGAACCCCGAGTGTTAATGAGGAGGGCGGACTAGTTGGAGGGTTTTAATGTTCTCAGTTAAGAAAGAGGGGAATCACCTGTTGGGAGTGAGTGGGTTTCAGATTTTCCCTGTGGGGAAAAATGGGGAGAGTAAAGCACCAACCAATCACCGGATCATGCCAACTCCACCCCACGGGGCCCTCCTCTCCTCGCCTGCGCTTGGCCTCAGCTGGGCCCTCATTAGCGACTCCAGTGGTGCGCAGGGCGGCAGTGGGCGTGCCTGTCAGACCTCCCACCCCAGGAGCTGCCTCAAAGCGTCACCCACCCCGGCATCGCATTCAGGAGCTCGGGGTGAGCCCCGGGCACGTGTGTTTGCAGGACACGTCACACCAGAGACTCTGAAATGCTACCCCCCACCCGTCTCCCACACGCGGTTGAGAATGACCGAGTTAATGGGACTGAGCCCCAGAGTCTGCGATCGGTGGGAGCGCTGGAGTGGAATCCTGTGCAGAAACCAGGCGGGAGTCGACGACCGGAGGACAGGGCGCACCAGTGACGGATTCAGGGAGCACGGCGTCTCCTGTTGTTACATTCAGCCACAACTCGGGAGGTCTGTAAAACCGGAGCACAACTGAGGATAACCAGACTTTTCTGAAACATCGTGGCCGTTGTTCTAAGGGCAAGGAATGAAACTGAGAGAAAACACACACACACACACAATTACTGATGATGGAAAGCCCCTGGGCGTCTTCAGAAGTCGCAGCAGTTTGTTGCAGCAGTGCCCTCTGCTGGTGACAGTCGGACTTGCAGCTGTATGGGCGCTGCATCCCTGACTTCTTGACCACACCCTGGAGTGGGCAGGTTAGCGAGGCTTCTAAGAAATCGCTGGTCAAGTTACAAACGATCATTTAATCCACACACATGATCCTTCAGGTGTAAACTGAGCCTTAAACTTTAGACTTGGCAATTTTCCAGTTAACTGTGTTCAAATAAAGATTAGAAACCGTCCAGGAAAAATGCTAAGTTCCTGAAAAAAGTTTCTTTGAAAAATGTTTGATATGTGTATAATGGCTAGTCACCTGGAGGCAAGCTACAGAGTTAGAAATTTTTTCTGGAATGAATGAATGTTCACAAAAGGCTTGGTAATTCTATGCTGTTAATAATAATTGGGTGTGTGTGCTCAGTTGTGTCTGACTCTGTGACGCTATAAACTGTAACCCGCTGGGCACCTCTGTTCATGGGATTTTCCAGGCAAGAATATTGGAGTGGGTGGCCATTTCCTACGCCAGGAGATCTTCCTGTTCCAGGGATCAAACTGGCGTCTCTTGCATCTCCTGCATTGGCAGGCAGATTCTTTACCACTGTGCCACCTGGGAATAGTAGTAGTGGCCAACATTGGTCGAACATTGGCCCCTTGTATGCATGACATCAGTTAACCCTCACAACAGGCCAGAGTTCACGCCAAGAACTGTTACCATTGGTACTTGTGAGGTGACGGAGGCACAGGTTACCTTGTGACCACGGCTATGACCACAGAAGCTTAGCAGAGCAATTAAATCTAGAAGCATCATGTCGCCTTGTTAAGGTCAGCCCAACTGCTTTGTTGCACAGTCCAGAAAGGTATGATTGTGTCAGCATCATGGATGCTCCCTGAGTTCTCATGTAATGGCTCAGGCAGGTGTTTCTTGTGACTGGATGCCTCTGCTTCCATGTGCTGATTCAGGGGCTCGGGGTCTTTCTGCCTTGTGGCTGCCCATTAGCTGGGTCTGGTCATTTTCCCTACATGTTTGGCCAGCTAGCAGGAGAGAAAAGAGCAAAGAGGAAGCACTTCTGCTTCTTAAAAGCTGTGGCTAACATGCCAGTGGCAAGAACTAGACCCTCGGCCACACGTGGATGCTGAGGGTGCCAGGAAATGCAGTTTCTGGCTGGTCAGCCACTTCCTAGCACCAGCTCTTCACCATGGGATGGGGAGCAGGGACTTGAGTGGTGAGCTGGCCATCTCTGCCCTTCCTCTAGTAAGTAACTCGCCAACTCAGGTCACACCGTTCCTCGGAGGGTGGTGGAAACTGATCGCTGCCGCAGGTGACCATCTTGCGATCATGAGCCTGGTGTCTGTAGCAGTAAACCATTTGTGAGGTGCTTTGCCTGCTGACAGTATTTTCATGCCAATCATCTTATTTCATCCTCACAGTCTTTGTTAAGGGGGTTAATTGCTCTAGTTCCCAGATAAGGAAACTGAGGCGGGCAGTCAGGTGTTGTGCCCATATTCCCACAGCTGGGACTCGGGGCCTGCTCATTACCAGGCCCTGAAAATAGTTGTGGCTGCTTCGCTTAGATGGAACTTGACCAAGATGTTTCACGTTGAGGGGGGAGGAGTGGGCAGAGCTGTGAGCAGAAGCAGGAGACGTTCTCCGTGGGCTGAATCAACATCACTCATGAAACATTTTCCCATATTTTCTACCTTTACCAAAGGTCACAGAACTAACAAAACCATGGCTTATGTTTCACAACAATTTACACTGCAGGTTTCATTTGCTATTGACAATGCTATGTTCTTGACTATTATGCATTTTGGGGGAGAGTTTGGAGGAGAGTTTAGGAGGGGTCTTCATGTTCCTCCCATCTGCCCCCTGCCTCCTTTGAGTTTTATCAGAGTCTCTGATAACAATCTAGTCATAAGAAGGGATTCTCATTATTTTAATTCTCACCAAGCCATCCTTCTGTACTAGTTTAAACATTTAAAGTTTTAGTTTACATTTTACTATGAAAATTTCAAGTATACAGAAGAGAAAAGTAATATGTAAACATACAGGTACTCTACTGATTCAAAATACTAGCATTTTCCAAGTGTCTTTCTGTTACTGATTTCTAGAGTAACTCAACCATGTTCAGAGAATACAGCTGGCTTTCAATTTTTTTGCATTTGCTAAGGTTTCTTTGTGGCATGGAATATGATCTGTTGTGGTGAATGTTCCATGTGCGTTTGAAAAGAATATGTATTTTGCCATTGGGTAAAGTGTTCCATAGAAATATCATTCAGGTCAAGATGGCTGATCGTGTTCCTTCTCCTCTGTGCTCACTGATCTTGTCTAATCGTTCTGTCTAACCTGTCTAATTTCAGTGATTGATTACTGAGGGAAGAGTGCTGAAATCTCCAGCTGTAACTGTGGATCTGTCTTTTCAGTCCTTTGAGTATTTGCTTCACATATTTTGAAATTCTGTTGTTAGGGGCATACACATTTAAGGTTGTTATATCTGCTTGGCAAACTGGGCTCTTTGCTTTCATGAAATGTCCCTCTTTATCTCTGAAATAGTTCTTGCTCTGATTCTGCTTTGTCTGATGATAGTATAGCCAATCCAGTACAGTATACTTTTCTCCATCCTTTTGCTTGTAACCTATCTCTGCTTTTACGTTTAAAATGGATTTCTTGTGTTTTGTTTCCACTCTGTTTTTTGTTCCTCTATTTTACATCTTCTGTTACATTATTTTTGGGCTTCCCTGGTAGCTCAGTTGGTAAAGAATCTTCCTGCAGTTCAGGAGACCCTGGTTCAGTTCCTGGGTCTGGAAGATCTGCTGGTGAAGGGATAGGCTACCCACTCCAGTATTCTTAGGCTTCCCTTGTGTCTCAGCTGGTAAAGAACCTACCAGCAATGTGGGAGATGTGGGTTCGATCCCTGGGTTGGGAAGATCCCCTGGAGAAGGAAACGGCTACCCACCCCAGTATTCTGGCCTGGAGAATTCCATGGACTATATAGTCCATGGGGTTGCAAAGAGTCAGACGTGACTTTCACTTTAGATTGTTTGGATATTTAATATTATTGATTAACTTCTATTTGAATTATAGGTATCCATTTCAATTTTTCTGTTGGCTTTTTGCCTTTAGCATTTTTGACTCTGCTTAGTTTTTTAGTTTTAGTGATGCTTTAGGAGTTACCATATAAATAATTTATATATAGAATATAATTGTATTATATTAATATATGTACATTTTGTCTACTTAGAGGTAATATTTTACTACTTCAAGTAACATATTGCTGTTGTTGTTCAATCTCTAAGTTGTGTCCAACTCTGTGACCCCATGAACTGTAGCATGCCAGGCTTCCTGTCCATCACCAACTCCTGGAGCTTGCTCAAACTCATGTCCGTTGAGTCAGTGATGCCATCCAACCATCTCATCCTTTGTTGTCCCCTTCCCCTCCTGCCTTCAATCTTTCCCAGCATCAGGGTCTTTTCCAACGAGTTAGTTCTTTGCATCAGGTGGCCAAAGTATTGGAGCTTCAGCTTCAGCATCAGTCCTTCCAATGAATATTCACAGTTGATTTCCTTTAGGATGGTCTGGTTAGATCTCCTTGCAGTCCAAGGGACTCTCAAGTCTTCTGCAGCACTACAGTTCAAAAGCACTAATTCTTCGGCACTCAGTTTTCTTTATGGTCTAACTCTCACATCCATACATGACTATTGGAAAAACTATAGCTTTGACTATGTTGACCTTTGTTGGCAAAGTGATATCTCTGCTTTTTAATATACTGTCTAGGTTTATCATAGCTTTTCTTCTAAGAAGCAAGTGTCTTTTCATTTTGTGTCCACAGTGATTTTGGAGCCCAAGAAACTAAAATCTGTCACTGTTTCAAGTAACATGTAGGGGGCTTAAAGCCCTGTTGGTCTTTACATTCCCCTCTCTGTGTTATAGTTGTCAAATATACTACATCTGCATACATGGAAATGTGAACCATACAATCATGAGTTTTGCTTTCAGTTGTCGTACATATTTTATGGAGAGAGAAATAGTTTTTACTAGTGCAGATATTTACCATATCTGATGCTCTTCCTCATTCCTGAAGTTCGAGGTTTTAGGGCATTTCTTTTAGATCTCTTGATTTTCCTTCTTGACTGGAGACTCCATGGGGACCATGACTTGAGCATACTCTTGGGTCAAAAGTAGAAGAAAAACAGGGGGGTCAAGGGGACCCTAGAAACTCACCCCCCATACAGGTTGCCTCTTCAAATTTGGACTCCTCTCTCCTCAATCTGCCTGTTTTTCTTTACTTTCCAGAGTTCCCAGGTAGTTGCCTTAGTATTTTGTCAAGTATGTTAGTTGATATCAGTATAACTATCAGTGTAATAGTTTCACTTCATCTTGGCCCAAGTCTGGTTGAATTTTCTCTTCATTTTTTAGCTTTTTAAAATGAAAACTTAGATAATTGATTTGAAACTTTTTTTCTTTTCTACTATAAACATCTAAAGCTATAAATTTTCCTTTAAATACTGCTTTAATTGTATCCCACAAATTTTAATATGATGTATTTCCACAGTATTTCAGTTCACAGTATTTTCTGAGTTTCTGTGTGATTTCCTCTTTGACCCATGAATGGTTAGACGTGCATTAATTTCCAAATATTTAGAGAGGCTCTCCATGTAGATTTTTTGTTATTGATGTCTAACTTAATCCTGATGTCACAGAACATATTAAGTATAATTTCAGTCCTGTTAAATATCTTGAGGCTCATTTCATGGCCTAGAGTCATTGTCTATAAATTATTATGTGTACTTGAAAAGATGTGGTTCTGCTATTTTGGAGTGTGATGGTCTACATAGTTGACCCTTGAACAACACAGAGGTTAGGGATACCAGCACTCTGCACAATCAAAAATCTGTGGATATCTTTACAGTTGGCCCTTCATATCCCCCATTCCACATTTGAGGATTCCACCAACTGTGGATTGTATAGGATAATAGTAGGTTTTTTCTTTTTTTAATATAATTTTTCAAGGTTACTTTCCATTTACAGTTATTACAAAATATTGGTTATATTCCCCATGTTGTACCTTGAGCCTATCTTATACTCAGTAGTTTGTACCTCCCATTTGCCTAGCCCTATATTGACCCTTTCCCTACTCCTCTTTGGTAACCACTAGTTTTCTATATCTATGAGACAGTTTCTGTTATGTTATATTTGCTACTGTGTTGTAATTTTTTTAGTTTCCACGTATAAGTGATACCATACAGTAGTTATCTTTCTCTATTTGATTTATTTCACTTCGTATAATGCTCTCCACATCAATTCATGTTGCTGTAAATGGCAAATTTTTGTTCTTTTTCATGGCCGAGTAGTATTCCAGTGTGTGCATATGTGTGAGTCTAACATGTACTGCGACTTCTCTATCCATTCATCTGTTGATGGACACACGTTGTTTCCATATCTCGGCAACTATCAGTAAAGCTGCTATGCACATTGAGGGGGATGCATGTATCTTTTCAAATTAGTGCTTTTATTTTTTGGCTATATACCCAGGAGTAGAGTTGCTGGGTTATATGGTAGTTCTGTTTTTAGTTTTTTGGGCAGCCCTCCATACTGTTTTCCACAGTAGCTGCACCAATTTTGTAGTAGGTATTTATTGGAAAGAAAAAACAAAACATGTTGTTTAAGGGTCAGCCATAAATGCTAACTAGGCCAAATGTGGCTCTGATCTTTATCTCTACTAATTTTCTATTCACTTGTTCTATCAATAATCAAAAAAGAAGTGTTAAAATTTTATGGTAGTTTTATTAGTTTACCCTTTTCATATTTTTTTAAGATCTGTTTTTGGATGTTTTCACTTGTAGGATTATATCTTCTTGAGGATTTGACCACTTTATTATTGCAGAATATCTTTTGTCTTTGACATCAATCATTGTCTTGAAATCCATTTCATCTGATACAAATATAGCCATTCCAGTTTCTTTAGGATTATTTTCCCAGTACATGTTTTCTCATCCTAGCCTTTAACTTTTTTGAGTTTTTATATTTAAAGTGGGTTTACTTGAAGGTAACATTTGTTGGGTTAATCTAGTTTGTCAGTTTCTGACTTAGAGTATTTGACAATTTATATTTAATGTCATTATTGATATACTTGGGTTAAAATATGAGAATTTGCTATTTATTTTCTGTTTATCCCAATTGATCTCTGTTCCTTCTTTTCATTTTGTCCTATGCTCTTTTGGATTTATTGAGTATTTTTTATATTCCACTGTATCTCCTCTATTAATTTATTGACTATTGCTCTTTATTAACTTATTTCCATCGTGGTTATTCTACAGTTCACAATATTTGCACCTTCTCACAACTTATCTTCTCACATCACATGACACCTGTGTGTTTCTACTTCTTCCTTCCAACCTTTGTATTATCCCTGTCATACATTTTACCTCTGCATATATTGTAAATCCCACAGAAGATTGTTATCTTTGCTTTAAATGATTAAATGTCTTTTTAAAGAAGTTAAAAAATTAGATATCAGTGTTTTATATTTAATTATACTTTATACTAAATATTTACAACCTTTTCTTTATTCCTTTGTATGGATGCACATTTCTGTGTGGTATTTTTTTCAGCTTGAAAAAAATCCACTTTCATTTCTGTTAGGGCAAGTCTGCTGGCCATGAATTTACGTAGCTTTTGTTTGCCTGAAATATTTTTATTTTTGCTTTTTAGGAACATATTTGCTGGATATAAATTCTAGACTAATAGCTCTTTTTTTCTTTTTTTTTTTTTTTGTCTTTCAGCACTTTAAAGATGTCATTGTATTTTCTTTCAGCTTTCAATTGTTTCTTGTGACCAGTCTATGGAGTCTTAAATTTTGTTTTCCTATATGTAATGTGTTTTGCTTTATTTCAGTTTGACTGTCTTTAAAATTTTGCCTTTGTTTCTTCCTTCCAGCAATTTGATTATGAAGCATTTTTGTGTGGTTTGTATTTAACCTGCTTGAGTTTTGCTGTTCTTGGATTTGTGGATACATAGTTTTCATCAAGTTTGGAAAAAATTTGGCCATTACTTCTTCATAATCTATTTCTGAAAAATAAATAAGCAAGAATAGATTATCTTTAGGGATAATTAACAATTTTCAATATCACATCTTCTTATGCATGAATAGAATTCGTCATTACATTTTATCAAATCATCTTTTGCATATCTCAATAGCATTTAAAGTTTTCTTCATATAGATCTTAAATATTTCATATTTATTTCTAACTATCTTATGTTTTTGTTGCTGTGGCTATTACAAATGAAATCTTTATTTTTATGCTTTAAGGACTTACTGCTTTTACATAGGAAGACCATTGATTTCTCTAGTAACCTTGTCCTAAATACCTTACTGTTTCCCATTATAATTTCCCATTCATTTGCTTATAATTTTTTCAGTATGTATGTAACAGTATCAGAAAATGATACTAATGCTTTCTTGAATTTGCATGTTACTTTTTCATAATGCCCTAATAATACAAAAAAGTAATGGTTTTATGAAAATGTCTTTTTCATGTTACTTTGTATCCTTTTTCTATTTTTGAGTATATTCAACATTTTCATTTAAGGATCTTTTTCATATTATTCCATTACCTGTAATTGACGGAGTATGGATATTCTCAACTGTCTCATCTATTGACTATATTTCAAGATAGTTCCTTTCTTCATGGAACTAGACATATTTACCATGAGCTCATCTTCATCAGGTCATTTCCTGTAGAGCTCTTTGAACTTGTATTGTGCAAGCATCTATATCTCTTGGTTCACATTTGCCTCTGCAGAGTTCATTCCTGGATACTTTTTATGTTTATCTTTTGAGTGTAACTTCCTTTAGTTATGGTTTGGAGAAATTCTGACTAACACCTACACACGGTACAATTTTGGAAGCTTGATTTCTAGAGGTCTCCTCTTTCACCACCCACAATGTTGGGCAGATGGTCAGCTTCCTGCTGTTCCTCAGGCCAGTGGGCAGAGTTTTCTTGTCCTTATTTCATGGAAGGAACAGCTCTTTCTGGATTTCAGCTTTATTCAAAGATGTCACTTTCAACTTCTTAGCACCTGCCAGCCTGAGGCCTAATCCCATGGTTCTTGAAACACATCTTCTCTGCCAGCTCCTGTTTCCAGTGTCCCTGTGGACAGTTCACTTTTAGCTCCTGCTTAACTTTATGAATTTAAGTTTCTACTTCCTTAATGGTACCTGGAAATGTTCCTTGCTTAGTTTTGAGTTTGGCTATGAAATGACAGCAGTAATCATGACAACAACAATAAAATTTTGTTTTTGCTGTGTTCTGTCCAGAATTTATATGGGCTTGGAGCATAGTTAGAAACTTCCCACAGTGGCTCAATCTATGTTGCTGACCGAGATTTCCTGGTGGTGCTTTAAGTAATTCTGACAAATGTCCTTTCCTGTCACAGAGAGGGATACTTATTCTCCAAATATCTTGGGCCCCATGAGGTGAAAGATCCTCATTGTTCCTATTCACTTATACACTGAGCAATTTCTCCACATCCGCCTTTCTACTCCTTTATATAAAAACATTATTGAACATTTCTTTTGTGCTAAGAACTGAGCCTGTTATTAGGATATGTAAAACTTAACATGAGGCCACTTCCTTGTCAGACATCACTCTCCATGGCACAGGATCAGAGGCTACTTTTAATGCACTATGATAAGTTACCAGAATAAAGGTAGGGGCCGTGCAACTCCAGGGAAATGTCTAAAGGTTTTGTGTATGTGTATGAAAAGAGATAACTGTGTGTCTGTCTTTCTCTTTTACATATCCTGGGAACAGTGAGAGTAGGAAAGCAGACAGCAGAGGGTGGGGGAGAGAGGATGTTGGAGAGCAGGACCATTAGTTCCTGCCGCTAATCAAACCATCCAGCTCCCCTTTTATGCCACCGACCTGAGGTCCTGACTCAGCATGTATGAAGTGGTTCTCAAGTAACTGCATATTGAGATGCTTCTGTCGGTGATTTTGATGTACCGTTCAGGCTTCCCTGGTGGCTGAGATGGTAAAAGAATCTGTGTGCCATGCAGGAGACCAGAGTTCAATCCCTGGGTTGGGAAGATACCCTTGAGAGGGGAATGGCTACCATCTCCAGTATTCTTGCCTGGAGAATTCCATGGACAGTCCACGGACATGGACTCCTGGGCAACAGTCCACAGAGTTGCAAAGAGTTGGACACGACTGAGCGACTCTCACTTTTTAGGATCAAAACTGCTGACATATCTGACCTTCGGTAAATCATTTAAACCTGTATTCCTCTGGGCTTCAGTGTTCTCGACTGAAAAATCAGGTCATTTCCAGCATTCTGTTCTAGTGGATAGAAGTTGCCTGAGACAGGACTGTTTTTGTGATGGTTGTTGTTATTGTTTTGTAATAATACTGTTATGTAATTTCACTGCCTTCAGAAGCTTAGGTTGCAGTTTTCCTGAGGGCAAAGTGTCAGTAAACTCAGATGACAAGCAGACTTGTTTTCCTATCGTCTAGTGTTGTCATTTGGCTTCCAAAAATGAAGTAACGGTACTTGATGTAACAGCTTTGCCAGCCCGATGACCTGCCTCTACGCACGGTATCATGAGGTGATGAGCCTGAGTTGTATGATTTGTGGAATCTGCCTGTTGATTTCCAGTCTCAGCTCAGGGGGGTGTGTAGGTGGTGGGGGCGGGCGGGAGCTTGAGAGTGTAAGCAGTGGTGGTTAGTGAACCCAGCTGGAGGACTCCTGAGAGGCGCTCAGAGGCTGTGGTTCCAACTGTTTTTCATTAATTATCTGCAAAACAACCTCTCATCCTAAAAAACCCAATTCGGGAGCAACACATGGCTTTGAAAGCCGTGGTGGAAGACTTCCTGATGGTTTTCATTTGGGGACTGTGTGGTGAGATGGAAACAATGTGGACTACGGAGCCAGCCAGGCTGGGTTCAAATCCTGGCTCCACCACTCCGCAGCTTGGTGACATGAGGTGAGTCCCTCCACCACTCTGCACCTCGGTTCGCTCATCTGAAATGTGGAGATGATGCCAACTATCATGGCACCTATCTCAGGAAGATATTTTATAGCTGCAGGCAGCTGACGCTTAGAACAGTGCCTGGAGCATGTAAACATTTCAGGAGTCTTGGCTATAATTGTTTACTCCAAGACAAAGATTTAATCCACAGGCCAGGAAAGTTGAAGCAAAGGTCAGGTTTTGGGGGAAGACATTCGGGGGGTGGGCTGAGCTTTATGGAAGCCCTTTACATGGCACAGCCTGGTCCGCCTACGTGGAAAGCCAGTCTTGCGTGGGGCACAGGCTCACCTCTAACTGACCAAGTCATTCTCTGGGGCCTGAGCCCAGGACACAGTTTGTCTTGCTCCATCAGCCCTGATGCCATTTCCTTTTCAGTCTCTCCTTCTCTCCTTTCCTTTCCTCCTTTCTCCTTCTCCCTCTCAAGCCTGGCCTTCACCTCCTCACCCTTGACTGTGGGCACTTCACCTAGAGATTAGGAGCAGGCCTGACAGGAGTCCTCAACCCACTTCCTGACCCCTTGTTCCCACCTCATCCACTCCAAGAAGAGCCCTTGTGTCTAGTAGTCTCCCTTCCTCCCCAGAGATGGTGGGTCCTGCCTGAGAATCAACCTCCTGGGTCCCACACAGAAGACAGGCGTCCTGCCAGGAGGGGTGGTGACTCACTGGGCTTGCTCTCCCGGCTCAGGCCTTTCTCGAATATACCTCTTCCTCAGGGCAGTTTCTGGAGCCCAGACACTCCGAGCTGGCTCCACCTCTGATTAACTGGGGCTGAGAAGTCAAGTCCATTGTGGTTTAAATTTAGGAGAACACAGGCAGAGGATGAGATGGTTAGAGAGAATCATCAACTCATGGACATGAATTTGAGCAAATTCTGGGAGATAGTGAAGGACAGAAAGCCTGGCGTGCTGCAGTCCATGGGGCTGGAAAGAGTCAGACACGACTTAGCAACCGAGCAACAACAGCACGAGAACACAAGGATTGGGGTCAACTGTGCAGAAGTATGAAACGGGAGCAAAGGAAAGAGATGAAAACCATGCTTTGATCTCACTGGAACATTTGATGTTTTGAGAATACTGAATTGTTCTTGACTCCTCATTATCTCTAGGGAGAGAGAGAACAAAACCAACCCACTGGGGGCAAACTGACTAACGCTCTCCTGTAATGAATTTTTCTTAGCCACCGGTTTCCATGAGGTCGAGAAGTAATAAGAGGGTAAAGGGCAGGGACCTCTCAGTTTTCATTATAATGAATGTTGTGGACATTTGAAAGATGTGAGTGTCTCCACTTCACAGCTCTGCTGTGTCTCCACGTTTCCATGCATAGGGCCATGGGCACTGTGAGCAAATGATGGAGAAGTCTGAAGCTGAGTACAAGTGGGGCCATTCTGTTAGCTTCTTAGGGCTAATCGATAAAATACCACTACCAGGGTGGCTTAGAACAACAGGAATTTATTGCCTCACAGTTTGATTGGTTAGAATTCCAAACTCCAGGTATCACCTGGCCACGATCCCTCAGAAGCTGCCAGGGAAGGATTTCCTCCAGACCTCTCTCCTAGCTTCTGGGGGTTCCTGGGCTCCTGGCCACGTATCTGCAGTCTTCACGAGGCATGTGAATCTCCCTGTGTGTGTGCGTATGTCCACTTGCTCCTTTTCATAAGAATACCAGTTGTGTTGGAACAGGAGCCCACCCTTCTGAAGTATCACCCCATTTTAACTGATTACGGCTGCAAAAACCCTATTTCCAACTAAGGTCACATTCTGAGGTCCTGGAAACTGGGACTTCAAGATACGAGTTTGGGGAAGACACAGTTCAGACTGTCATAGCCATGGCTGTGTTGTACAAGCTTGACTCCACAAACTGTGGGAATCTGCTTTGCGCTGTCCACGCCATAGCGCCTCTGTGACCACACGCTTGATAGAACTGCCCTGGTATTGGTTCTGCATATGCTGGAAATTAGGCCAGAAACATGGGCAGTGTCCTGTCTCCTGGGAGCGATGGGAAGCCATGGAGTGTTTACCAATGGGAGGATGATCAGACTCTAGGAAGGTCCCTCCACCATAATGTTGAGAAATGGAATGGGGGCAGAGCAAGGCTGTTGCAGTTTTCCAAGCAAGTGATAGAGCTGGCCTTGAGCCTCACTAATAGCAACTGAAATGGAGGGAAAATATGACTTGGAGGAGGGATACCTACAGTTTACGTATCAGGGTTCCTAGAGAAGAAGAAGTTAAAATACATTTTATTTCAGTAAGGGGACTTCCATTTGAGGACTGTTGTAAAAGAGAGCTGCCATCGGGGTTTCTGGAGTCAGGCACTTGAAGCTTTGAAACAGTTTCTCTTATTTTCAAGGAAACCACCAAGATAAACTGTCTGTTTACACCAAAGTAAAGCAAGTTGTTCTTGAAACAAGTGGTAAAGATATCATAAATCTGAGTATAACAGCTGCAGATTTAGATGCTAAGCAGTAGACAGAAAGTTTTTCCTGAAGTTAAAATTTAGACTGAATTCTTGGTATCTTCCAGGTAGTGGTTTTCTAGTTGCTGCCATAATAAACTGCCACAAGCTTAGGAGCTTAAAAACAACACAAATTTATATGATTTTATTGTACTCTAAGTCAAGATCTGACATGGTTCACGTGGCTAAAGTCAAGGTATTGGCGGGGCTGTGTTCCTTTCTGGAGGCTGGAAAGCTCTTTTCTCTGCCTCCAAAGCCGCCCACATTCCTTGGCTCGTGGCTCCTTCCTCCGTTGTCAAAGCCAGCATGGCAGCACCGCCCTGTTTCAAGGTCAGCTGGTTCACAAACAATTCCATTGGAGGCCTTAATTCCCCTTTACCATGTAACCAGAAGTATTCACAGATTCTGGGGATTAAAACGTGTATGTCTTTGAGGGGTGGCATTAATCCGTGTACCGTACCTAATTTAAATGGTGTTTAAATTAGTATAACACAGTCCATGCAAGGTTGAACAGTGCAACAGTCTTATCTGGCCCCGGGGAATCAGGGATGGGGCTTCTCTTGAAGGAAATGGAGGTTCCCAGCACCAGTTGTGCAGGGTCAGCATGATCCAGACATAGGCCGGGAGAAGGGGACATAGGCTGCTCTCAGGGAAAGCGTCTTGGGGAACCTGGTCTCAGTACTGATCTAAAGATTCTTGTTGAAGATGGGGGAGCCTGTTGGGAGATATCCATGGGCTTGAGGTTGGGGTTTTTGGTCCCGTGAGGCCAAGAAGAACACAATAATCCACTTTTCTTAGCTCCCACATATTCAGAAAATATTGTCCTATTAATAGACCAGGGAGTTGCATTGTGTGGGGTCAAGGCTGGGGTGGGGGCGGTGCGGTGTGCCTGCCTGCGTGTGTGAACCAGCTCAGCCTGGAGCAATGAGTTACAGAGGGTGTGATGTGAACTGGGGGCTCAGACTGCTATCATGGAACCACAAGTGGTGGACGGAGAGATAAGCATCCCCAGGCTCAACTTTCAGGCATTCTCAGAAATGGGGGGAGACGCCACGTGGCCGACTGACTGTTCGGCTAATCCCAGGCAGATGCGGTTTGAACATTAAAAGAAATGGGACTTTATTTTGGGCTCCCAAAGCAGACGTCCGGGTTTTAGGATTTAGAGATGAAGGGCCTGTGGGAGGTGATGGCGGGGGAGGAGTCTGGCTGGTGCTGGCATTTAGCTGCATAACAGAGCTGCAGAGTCTTGGTCCTTGGGAGATGCATTTCTGGGAGGCCAGAAGCATAAGTATGAAGCCTTTTGTCTTCTGTGCCTGGAGTTTTGTGGAGCTGTGACTGCCCTGGAGGAACCATGGTAGCACCTGGGTCTTTGGGGGTTGAGCTTCCTGGGATGGCTGCTCCCCAAGGGAGCTCCCAGGTGGGGGTCATGACTATTCACGTTAAACAGGAGAGGGGAAAGAGCTGTAAGAGCCTCGAGGGCTTTGAGACTTGGCACCTCCAGAGTCCTTCCAGTCCCTGCTGGGGAGGTAGGGCCTGATCCAGGAGGGAGGCCTTCTGTATGGGTCCCAATTTCAAAAGCAAGGAGTACAGTAGTCCCCTCTTTCCCAGTTGCTATCCACCGTCAACCGGTACAAAAATATTAAATGGAAAATTCCAGAAACAGTTCATAAGTTATAAACTGCAGGCCGTTCTGAGCAGCATGATGAAATTTAGTGCCATCCCACTCCCTCCAGCCTGGGGAGTGAATCATCCCTTTGTCCAGCATATTCGGCCCGTTGGTCACTTAGCAACCATCTGGGCTACCAGATCAATTGTCACCGTATTGCTTGTGTTCAAGTGAGCCTTTTTTTACTTGATAATGGCCTCAGAGAAGAAGAGGAGTGATGCTGACAAATCAAAAATTCTCTTACTGTGCTTAATCTGTGAAAACTTTACCATAGTTTTTTATATGTGGTATGTGTGTACAGGGATAAACATAGTCTATACAGACATAGCTCATTTTATTGCACTTCACTTCATTGTGCTTCAAAGATAGTGCGTTGTTGTTTGTTTTTACAAATTGAAGGTTTGTGGCAACCCTGCCTCAAGGAAATTTGTCCACACCATTTTTCCAACGTTTGTCATAGTTTGGTAATTCTCACAATATTCCCAACTTATTCATTGTTATTATATTTGTTCTGGTGCTCTGTGACCACTGATCTTTGATGTTACTATTGTAAATTATATGGGAGTACTGCAGACTACACCCAGAGAAGACAGTACACTTTGTTTTAATTGATGTATATTTCATTTTCAGTGTTGTGTTAATTACTGCTATACAGCAAAGTGATCCAATTACGTGTATATATGTATTCTTTTTTAATGTTCTTTTCCATTATGGTTTATCGTAGGATATTGAAAATAGTTCTCTATGCTATACAGTAGGGTCTTGTTTACCCATTGTATATATGAAAGCTTATATCTGTTAACCCCAGCTTCTCACTCCATACCTCCTCCAACCCTCTCTCCCTTAGCAAGCACCAGTTCTCTCTGTCTGTGATTCTGTTTCTGTTTCATAGATAAAGATCATTTGGGTCATATTTTAGATTCCATATGTAAGTTGTATCATATGGTATCTGTCTTTCTCTTTCTGACTTACTTTACTTACTATGATAATCTCCAGTTGTATCTGTGTTGCTGCAAATGGCATTATTTCATTCTTTTTTATGGCTGAGTAGTATTCTATTGTGTGGTCTTCCCTGGTGGCTCAGTGGTAAAGAATCCACCTACCAGTTCAGGAGATGCGGGTTTGATCCCTGAATCGGGAAGATCCCCGGAGAAGGAAATGGCAACCCACTCCAGTATTCTTGCCTGGGAAATCCTGTGGATGGAGGAGCCTGGTGGGTTACAATCCAGGAGGTTGCAAAAGAGTTAGACATGACTTAGCAACTAAACAACAAGTATTCCACTGTGTATATGGACCAAACCTCCTTTATCTGTTCATGTGTCGATGGACATTTAGGTTGTTTTTATGTCTTCGCTATTGTAAATAATGCTGCTATGAACATAGGGGTACATGTATCTTTTTGAATTATAGTTTTGTCTGGATATGTGCTCAGGGGTAGGATTGCTAGGTCATATAGTAATTATATTTTTAGTTTCCTGAGAAATGTCCATACTGGTTTCCACAGTGCCTATACCAATGTACACTCCCACCAACAGTGTAGAGGGTTCCCTTTTCTCCACACTCTCTCCAGCATTTATTATTTGTAGACTTTTTAATGATGGCCACTCTGACTGCTATGAGCTGGTACCTTGTATTTTTGATTTGCATTTCTACAATAATTATTGGTGTTGAGCATCTTCTCATGTGCCTCTTGGCCATTTGTATATCTTCTTTAGAGAAGCAAGAGAGCAAACTCAGTTGATAAATGTGCGTGTGTTCTGACTGCTCCACCAACCAGCCCTTCTCCTGAGGCCTCCGTGTTCCCTGAGACACAACAGTGTTGAAATTAGTCCAATTAATAATCCTATAGTGGCTTCCCTGGTGGCTCGGTTGGTAAAGAACCTGCTCACCAATGCAGAAGACACAAGTGAACCAGGTTCAATCCCTGGGTTGGGAAGATGCCCTGGAGAAGGAAATGGCAACCCACTCCAGTATCCTTGCCTGGAGAATTCCAGGGATAGCAAAGTCTGGCAGATGGCAGAGAGTTGGACATGACTGAGTGACTAACACCCATAATGGCTTCTAACAGTTTAGGTGAAAGGAAGAGTATTATATCCCTCACTTTAAATCAGAAGCTAGAAAAGATTAAGCTTAGAGAGGAAGGCATGTTGAATAGCAAAGATAAGCTGAAAGGTAGGCTTCCTGCACTAAACAGCCATGTTGTGAATACAAAGGGGGAAATTCCTGAAGGAAATTAAAAATCACTACTCCAGTAAACACATGAAAGATAAGGAGGTGAAACAGCCTTATTGCTGATGGGGAGGAAGTTTTCACAGTCAGGGTGGAAGATCAAACCAGTCACAACTTTCTGTTAAGCCAAAGCCTAAGGTACCGGCTCTCTTCAATTCCGTGAAGGCTGAGAGAGGTGATAAAGCAGCAGAAGAAACGTTTGGAACTAGCAGAGGTTGGTTCATGAGGCTGAAGGACAGAACATAACAGGCTGCTGTTATGTCATCACCATAACAAAGCGCAAAGTGAAGCAGCAAATACTGATGAAAAAGCTGCAGCAAGTTATCCAGAGGATCTAGCTAAGATCACTACACTACACGACAGATTTTTCAGTGTAGGCAAAATAGCCTTCTATTGGAAGAAGATGCCATCTAGGACGTCCATAGCTGGAGTGGAGAAGTCAGTGCCTGGCTTAAAGCAGCAAAGAACAATCAAACTCTCTTGTTAGGAGCTAATACAGTGGTGGCTTGAAGTTGAAGCCAATGCTCATTGACCATTTCTGAAAATCTTGTGTGCGTGCTAAGTCGCTTCAGTCACATCTGTGGCCCTGTGGACTGTAGCCTGCTGGGCTTCTCTGTCCATGGGATTCCAAGCTAGAACAGTGGAGTGGGTTGCCGTGCCCTCCTCCAGGGGATCTTCCTGATGCAGGGATCAAACTTGCATCTGAAGATGTGACTGAATTGCTACAATCACATGATAAATATTAAGCAGATTAAGAGTTGCAAGGAAAGTAATTTCCTGAGATAGAGTTTCTCCTGATGAAGATGCTGTGAAGATTGTTGAAATGACACGAAGGATTTAGAATATTAATATGACATAAACTTAGTTGATAAAGCAACTTTAGGGTTTGAGAGGACTGACTCCAATTTTGAAAGCAGTTCTTCTGTGGGTAAATGCTATCAAACAGCATTGTATGCTACAGAGAAATCATTCATGAAAGAAAGAGTCAGTCAGTGAGGCAAACTTTAATGTTGTCTTATTTTAAGAAATTGCTAGAGTCACCCCAGACTTCAGCAACCACCACCCTGATCAGTCAGCAGCCATTAACAGGGAGGCAAGACCTTCCATCCGCAAAAGCTTACTACTTACTGAAATATATGTTGTGTAAGTATACATGTTCCCATGTCAGGATCTTCATCCAAAACACATCCCCTGGAAAAGAACCAGCTGTTCTTCTCATTATGACAGAGAGAGACAGGCAATGGGTCCAATGACAGCAGTTTCTCACTTCCATCATTCCAGCTGGTTCTGGGAGCAGCAAGAACTTACACCAGGTACTTGATAGAGGTTCCAGGGAGCATCTTGTTTTAGCCATGTCCTCCTCCTTCAGAGTTGTCTAGTTTTGCCTGTGTCTGTAATTCATTCTTTCAGTTGTGTGCTGTGAGAGATGCAGGGAAACTAAGCCGTGGCCAGTCTCTTTCTTTAAGGAATTGACTAGAGACCAGCATAGCTCTCAGGAAGCAGACACTCTGTTACACTAGGAGATGGTTTGTGCCTAGGTCCCAACCTTAGCAAGACTGATTGGAAATTCTCTCAGTGTTCAGAGAGAGGAAGGGACTGCTGAGGACGTGAGTAGTTGGGAGAAGAAAAAGACTTTTGAGATCAGCTATCAGAAGATTGGTGGTTTAGTTGCTCAGTTGTGTCCAACTCTTTGTGATCCCAGGGACTGTAGACTTCCAGGCTCCTCTGCCCATGGGATCTTCCAGACAAGAATACCGGAGTGGGTTGCCGTTTCCTTCTTCAGGGACTGAAAGATGGGCTCTGAAGAAAGAAGGGGCTGGAGCATTTTAAATGGCATAGGGAGAGAGCATGAGGGTTGTGTGTGTGTGAAAAAATATGCAGTCTCTCACTTCCTTGTTCCTCAGACACCCAGTTTCCTTCCATAAAGGCCGAGTTTATACTAGAAAATATTTGATAAATGCAGATGTACCCACATCCATGGCTGGATGGCTGAGCCATGTTCTAGGAACAGAAGCCTGAAATGTGGATGTGTCCACTGATGACTCTATAGCTCAGTAGGAGGCCACTCTTTACAATCACCAAATCCTGACAACTCTTCACACACCATTTGCGGGGCCATGGTCTTGCCACAGGGTGCAGAAAATTTGAGAGGCCCAAGATACTTGTAAGAAGTCAGTCACCCTTGCATCTCCCCCTGACTCCAGGAGTCCACAAAAATCCCAAGAGGACCTGGGCTCCCACAGAGCCTGGGGTATACCTGGGATATGAGGTCCTGTGAGGGGGGAATCACAGCTGACAGGGGGACTACACTAAGCGGGAAAGAGTTGGGCCCTTTTGGAGCCGAGGGCGGAGGCAGGGCTACCCCCTCTCCAGGCCAGTGTGTAAAGGGGGTGGCACACAGGGGACTCACAGAAGCAGCCCTCAGGGCAGGCACTGACAGAGCAGGGCTTTCCGGCTGCTGGGACGAAAACGGAGCTCCCAAAGACCAACTCCAGGTCTTCCCAGATGGATTTCCTAACCAGAGGAGGACTCCCACGTTGAAAGGCTATGTAGGAAGGATTCCGATTTTCATTCCCCTACTGTGAAATCAATTAAAAACAGGATGGATACAAACCGATTTTGTAACCTCCTCCACCTCCTGGCTTCCTTCCTTCTTGGGGATGGGCCAGCCCAGCCTGGGGAGAAGCAGGAGTCTCATGGTCTGAAAATTCTGTGGCAGTATAAATAATGGTGACCTATTGCTCCAGCTCTCCTCAGGGGACCTGAGGCTGGAGGCGAAAATGTCTCCTGGAAAATGGACAGATGAAGGAAGCCCCCATCGGAGGGTGACTGGGGTCTGATCCTTCCAGGCCCCGGGGCCGGTTCCCAGCCTCTGCTGCCCATAGGTTCAGAACTGGTCTAACTGGGGAAATAAGGCAGCCTGTTTTAGAAGACAATTTGTTTCCCACAGAACAATTCAAGTTGGCTTGTGATCCTTATACATCCTTGGTCTGTGTAAACCAAATCAAGAATTTTTATTCCTTCTTTGATCTACAAATAATCCTAACAGATAACTGTTATTGAATACTACTACATGCCAGGCACCTAATTAGGCGCCTTTCTTAAATTAACTCTAATTCTTACAACACCACTGAAAGTTATGTAGTATTTTCCTAATTTACAAATAAGGAAAATAATGAGACTCAAATAGGTTAAGTAACCTGCCCACAATCACACGGCTAGTAAGAAGCGAGTGTGTGTGTGTGTGTGCACACTCAGTCACGTCTGACTCTTGGCGACGCCATGGACTATAGTCCCCTAGGCATTTCTGTCCATGGGATTTTGCAGGCAAGAATGCTGGAGTGGGTTGTCATTTCCTCCTCTGGGGAATCTTCCCAAACCAGAGACTGAACCCACGTCTCTTGCATCTCCTGCATTGGCAGGCGGAGTCTTCACCACTTAGTAAGTAGGTCTGTTTTCCGCTCTCAACTAAGTCAAATAAAAATAATTCTCATTTGCTGAACATTTACTGTGTGCCAGATACTTGACATACATTATCCGAAATTCTTATACCAAACTCTGTGAGGAAAGCTGCTGCTATAGCTCTGTTTTATAGATGAAAAAGTCATCATTAAGGAAATAGCTTAAGGTCCCAGATGTTGGTCTGGTGAAATCAAATCTTGACCCCAGATCTCAGGGTTCTCTGAAGCCAGAATTCTTTCTGAGCATGCCAAGCAACTTCAGGAAGCAGAGGGGCTCTTGTCTCTAGGGGCTTCCACTAGGTGCTCTGGGAGCAGGAAGGGACCCAGTAGTCCTCTCCAGGGGGCTGAGGTTGAACTGGTTTGTGCACAGAGCAACTTCTGCCAAGCCATGTGCTTCTCAGCAGCGTGTAATGTTTCCTAGGGCCCCTTTCCAACTTGGCTGAGGCACTTTAGACATCTTGAGGGACACTGTTCAGAACATCTTAAATGGTTCCACAGACTTCTTTGTCAGGAAGCGCTGCTTCATGCCACAGAACTGCCCACATTTCCCCCAGTGAAGAGAATTAGTTAGAACTAAGGAATCACTTCAGAGTCTGGCAGCCTTGGGGTCCTATTTTTACACCCAAAGCACAGTCATGTGAATGGGTGTCCATGGCTTATATATCCCTCCTTACTTTTCAGGCAGGTCTGGTGTCCTTTTAAGAAACTGTCTTCTCTGAGCCCTTGGACTGTTTTCTAAGGCACAGCTTCTCCCCAAAACATCTTGGGGAGGCTTGATGCCCTGACCTGCATCTTCCCTCCCTTCACCTGCCCCTGTCTCCCCTTACCCTGACCTGTAGTCCAGAAACAATAGCAATAGTAATACAATCCAGGTTGTACTGGCATCAGAACTAGCCAACACATTCTCCCACCGGGCTCTTACTAGCCCAAGAAGGACAAGAAGTATGAACATGTTTCCAGAGGAGAAATTTAAGATCCTGCTAGTGATCAAAGCAGTTCTAGGAAGTAAACTTCTCCTGAATCCTGCTGTCTCTGTCTCTCTTGCCCCAGACTCTATTCCAAGGTGGAACTGGAAAATAACAGTTGTGACCCAGGTGATTGCTCTAGCTTGAAATGTTTCCTTCAAGGGGTTTCTTAAATTGTTCTGAAAGCTCAGCCTGAACATTGAAAATACCCCATAAAGGTGCAGCTTGTACCTAGAGTGATCCATTTCATAAGTACCTTCCCTGAAACCAAGATATCACAATTTGAGCTATCACAGCTATATCAGTGACTAGTCATTCATTCATTCAACAAACGCTTACTGTCTTGCAGGTGTCAGGTGCTGCTAAGCAGTACAGATTCAGTGGGGAACAATACAGACGCAGTTCTGAGATCAGAGTGCCTCTGGGGAGTCAGGTAATTGAACAGCAACTTACAGTAAAGTTAGTTTCTGTGGTCTGGGAACAGAGAGGAGGGAAGCCTGGTCAATCCAAAGGTTTGGGATGGTTTCCCGGGGAAAGGGATGTTTAAACTAAGAGCTGAAGGGTGATGGAAGCTGGCTGAGTGGGGAGGAGGTGAGGAGGACCACAAGTGTGGCAGCCATGAGCATGAACCTCACAGCCCTCCGAGTTAAAGGAACTCCATTGCCCAAGATCCAGATGCTGCCTAAAAACCCATCACCCATGCGGAGGCTGTGCTTCCCACAGGCACTCCCGGTCAGGGACCGTGCACGGCAGGGCTGTTAAGGCAGCCTCTTCCTTGGAGGCCAGTGCTCTTCTGATGGCACTTTGCCTCGAGGATGCCCCCACAGCCTCGTCAAACTCCCTTAGATCGCTGGTGGCCCGAGGTGCTTCCACCCACCCTTCCTCCCTACCCTTTCCCACTTGGGTTCAGACTCACAGCAGCGCCCTGCATCCACCCCATCCTCCTACTGCCTGCCTTACAAGTGGGTGACTTTGCACAAGGAGGGTGAGAAGCCTGAAGGGAGGCGAGCCAAGAAGCAAGAAGAAACCAAGGGCAGAGGGCCCAGGGCAGAGCCTTGCAAGTCTGGTTTTCTCAGTAGGAGGAGGAAAAGTCACACGCAAGGAGCTAGCGGTTTATTACTGTTATAATTAATAACAGCTTATTACTTGTTATTAATGAACAAGGATTGTTCGAGACCAGAAATCTGTTCCTCCCTTTAAAAATTCCCAAATGGCTGTGGTTAATAGCATCTTGTTTCAGGACAGTATTCCATAGGGTGCTGAGGTATGAGGGACATTGTTCACAAAGCCACCTTTTATTCTATTTATAAGGCCTTTTCTGGGAACATTTTAAACTATATGGTATCAGAAACAAGCAGCCCTCCCAAGTCTCACCTTGGGGGGCCTATCCCAGGCTTCAGACTTGGCCATTCTAGCCTGGGTGAGCCCTTCCTGGGTGGGTGGGCACCACAGACTGTCAGCACCTAGCAGCCCAGACTGTTCCAGGAGAACGTCCTGCTCTGACTTCCGTGAGTCACCCAGCAGATCGCGTTCTCGTTGCCATTAATAAATTATTTTCTCATTTTATTTTAAAAACAAATGGAGAACATTAGCATCAAGGGAGGTCATCGTACAGGGGAAGCAGTACAAAGAAGCAACATGTGGGTGTGACAGGGAAGGGAGGAGGGTGCATCTGAGCTTTTAGGTGTCATAGTTACCCCAGTCAGGATTTCAGCAGTGCCTTTCATATCCATTCTTTATCTGTGTGACTCCTGGGGATTAGGTAGGAGTACCCACACACTATAATTTTAAAATGAGGGAAAAGAATGACCCTGCTGGTGATCATTTAAGTAAGTATTTTAGGACAAATAAAAGGAAGTAGTACATATTTAACAGCCTGTGGAGTATAAATGAACCTTGTTACCCTTATAAAGTGTTCAAGATAAAAATTTAAAATGGGTCCAAGAAGAGGTCAGATAAATTCCTGGATATTAGACAGAACAGTTGTGAAGATCAACCGAGGAAGACCAAGTCACTATGTTCCCACAGAAACATTCCTGGTGCCGCTCTCAGAGCATCTGTGTTCTGGGCTCCCCCAGTTCCTGAAACCACCAAGTGCTCTTTCTCTACACTGTGTCTGTGCCATACATACTTCCTTGAGGTTCCCTTGCTATTCGCTTCTAAGACTACCTCATTTTCCAGATCCAATTCAAATGGACCCTCTCCTAGGAAGTTCCCCCAGCTCTTCAGGGCAAGGCTGGTCACTCTTCCACCTGTGAAACACCTCCACAGTGCGCTGTGATTGCTTGTCCAACTGGACAGAGGTTGTATATATTCCATACAGACTTAGCACAGAGCCTGGCCCATAGCCCCCATGCAGAAAGTGCATGTCAATGAATGAATGAATGAGCTGTAGCAACCAAAGGTTTGACCACATACAGCATTTATGATATTCTCAGTGGTATTCCTAGAAGCTTTGCTTCTAATATCAGACAGTACTCTTCTTTCAGGACATATGCTTATTTGTCTCAGCTAATATATATGTTAGTCTCCAAATCAGCCATCTATGTAGTTACAATGGAATAGCCAAGAGGCTTGTTGAGATTTTAGTATCTTTGACTTAAGTGTGTCTCTTGGACAAGTGAGCTGGCTCCCCAGAAATCTGGTCTAGAAATATTGCCAATGCACATTCCAGGGACTTGGAGATGTTAGAAAAACAGACATATCACCTTTCAGGCTGAAATCACTGGGAACTGCATTTTTAAGTTGGGTTTCCTTCCAGATACTTAGGTTGTGAATGACACACAGTCTGTGGAAACTTTATGAGATCACCAAGAAGCTGAGGTCTGAAACTTTCAAGAAGTGTTTAACTACAGATCAACCAAATATAACATTTGCATGTTATATAAAAAAAAAAAAACAGCAAGCAAAGGTCTAGTGGTCTAAACGCCATCCAAGTCAAACCAACATGAGGGGCCCGCCCAGGCTCAAATATGGAGGTTCTGAAGGTGATGAATTGTGGGCAGAGGCACTTTGGACAACAAAGGAAAATCTAAGAGTGATGAGACATCTTGCTCAGTCAATTAAACAACCCCTGAGAAAGAACCCTGGCAGTCAAGAGCCTTAGGTTCCAATCCCAGTTTTAACCCCCTTACAAAATTACATGAATTTAACTTTCTGAAAAATTTCTGCATTTGTGTGTGTGTGTAGTTGCTTCTGTCATGTCCAACTCTTTGCAACCCTATGAACTACAGCCCACCAGACTCCTCTGTCCATGGGATTCTCCAGGCAAGAATACTGGAATGGGTTGCCATTCCCTCCTCCAGGGGATCTTCCTGACCCAGGGACTGAACCCATGTCTCTTATGTCTCTTGCATTGGCAGGCTGGGTTTTTTACCACTAGTGCTACCTGGGAGGCCCAAAATTTCAGTAGTCAATTAAAAAATAGACATCTGTATCATCTGTTAAATTATAGGTAAATACAAAGTGCTTTGAGGGATCACATCCAGGTGTTCATTCATTCAACAAAAAATTGTTGGACACCTGTTACGTTTAGGGCCACCTGGCATGCCTTTGAGATGTAGCAGGCAAGATGGAGACTTCCCTGCCCTCACTGGACTTATAGCCTGCCAAAGACAGGCCAGGATAAGTGATCACAGTAATAGCTGATGAGGCTTTCCTGGGGGAATTCTAGTGGGTTCTGCTAGAAGTATAGTCCAGGGACTTCAGAGCCAGGAAGAGCTCAGAGAAAGTGATTCTTAAGCTGGTGCTCAGAATTGAGGTTTTAGGGAGAAGGATGTTCTGAGAAGAGGGGATGGCTCCAAGTGGCTGAAGATTCTAGAACTGCTGTAGCACAGGGAGAGAGAATTGTAAAAGAAGGTTTGAGAGACAGGCAAGGGCTAGAAGGTAAAGAGGAGGAGTCAAGGATGACTTCTAGGTGTTTTGCTTGGGAAATGAGATAGTTTATCTTGCCATTTATTAAGATAGGGACATCAGGGGACAGAGGAGGTCTGAGGAAGGCACAGGATCAGTTTAATTTTGAACATGTTCAGCTTGAAGTGCCTATGACATTTCTAGGCAGAGATCCAGTAGGCAGCTGGAGATGTGGGTACCATGTGTGAAAGAAAGCTAGCTGGAGATGATGATCTTGGAATCGTTACATACTGAGTACATAAAACTGCCCAGAAAGAGAATATAGAGTGAGCAAAGGATAGGTCTGGGTCCTGAGTAACAGCAATATGTAAGAAATGGGTAGAACAATGAAGGATCACCTCACAGTGGTCAGAATGGCCATCATCAAAAAAAAAAAAAACCCTACAAATAATAAATGCTGGAGAGGGTGTGGAGAGAAAGGAACCCTCCTATCCTGTTGGTGGAAATGTAATTTGGTAGAGCTACTGTGGAGAACAGTATGGCAGTTTCTTTGCTTCCGTGTAAATTGTAGATTCCCACGATCCTTATATCAGGTTTAATTAATTTGTTAGGGTGGCTCATTGGAACTCAGGAAAATATTTTACTTAGGTTTATAAGTTTGTTATAAGAGAATATGACTTAGGAACAACCAGATGGAGGAGATGCATAGGCTAATTAAGTGAGAAGGAGTGCAGAACTTCCATACCACATGCTCTCTGAGCATACCACAGTCCTTAAATCTCCACATGTGAAATCTCCATGTGTTCACCAACCAGAAGCTGTCAGAAATGGTTCTTTGGGGTCTTTACGGAGGTTTCATTACCCATAAAACAATTGATCAAATCATGGCCATTGGCCACTGCAGATTGATTCAGCCCCCTAACTCCCCTTGGAGACCAAGGGTGGGATTGAAACTTCCAACCTGCAGTCACAGGGTGGTTCCCATCCTTCCTGCTCTCCAAAAGTTACCTCATTACCATTAACTCAGATGTGAATGAAAGGAGTTTGTTGTAACTATCAAGATACCTTTATTGCTCTTATCAGTTAGAAGATTCCAGGGGTTTTAGGAGCTCTGTGCCAGAAACAGGGCACAAAGACCAAATATATATTTCTTATTATAAATCACAATATCACAGATCTTCATTTATTTTCTATAAAGGATCTATTAAGCCACTCTAAGGACTTTTTATTTAATCCATGAGCAAAGGGAAGCCCATGAATAGTTTTAACAAAAGATTTTCAAGAGTATATCTGCACAGTTTGGAAACATCATTCAGTCCAGGGAATGAGCAGGAAGATATCAGGGCTAGAAAAAAGGTATCCATTAGGGATTGTTGGTTGGTGTTACAGGCAAACCATGATGGGGCCTAACCTAGGGTGATAGTAGTAGAGATGGTGAGGAAGAGAATGGGTACAGGAGAATTTTAAGAATATGGAATGAAGAATTATGCCTCAGACATTGATTTGTTGTTTAGCAGCTCAGTCACGTCCGATTCTTTTGCAATTCCGTGGACTATAGCCCACAACACTCCTCTGTCCATGGGATTTCCCAGACAAGAGTACTGGGATGGACTGCCCTTTTCTTCCCCAGGGAATCTTCCCAACCCCAGGATCAAATCCACGTCTTCTGCACTGGCAGGTGGATTCTTTACCACTGAATCACCAGGGATGTCCACAAACATTGATTAGCCACAGTTAAAAATTGAAGACTTGGGTCACCGTGATATTTTCTGAAAAGTTCGGTAAAGAAAAATGCTATAGGCTAAGGGTTTGTGTCCCCCTGACAGTCACATGTTGAAAGCTATTCCTCAATGTGGTGGTATTTAGAAGGGGGGTGTTGGGAGGTGATTGGATCATGGGGGTAGGGCCCTCATGCATGGCATCAGTGCCCTTATAAGAGACCCCAGGGAGCTTCCTCCCCACTTCCACCAAGTGAAGAAATAGTGAGAAGGTGACCATCCATGAACCAGGAATTGGGCTCTCATCAGACACTGAATCTCCATACTTTGATCCTGAACTTCTCAGAACTGTAAGGAGCAAATGTTTGTCATTTAAGCCACCAAGTTAGGGTATTCTGTTATAGCAGCCCAAGCAGACTGACAAGACAGGCAAGGAAAAAAAAATCATATTGTTGACATACGTACTTTAAGAAATTAAGTGCTGTGCTATTTATTGCCCTTCTCCACAAAATAAGGAAGAAAAACTTATAGACTATTCCATATTTACCTTCTAGTGACAACAGAGCATAATTAAAAAATAATTCACATGGGGCAAAAGTCTTAAATAGGATTGAAGTGTACATGTTCTACATCTTGAATCAGGATTCCAGCTCCTCTCTACAGTTAAGATTTTCAAAATCTTAAGAGAAAGGATTTTGCCAAGATTCACAACTATTTACAAAGCTCTTATTTATTCTTTCAGTATAACCATTAAGGTCTTGTGAAAACCTCAGAGGAAAATGCATTCGTTAAAGAAGTTATTTGTTTAAGTCACAAAGGTGTTTGTTATGGGAAAATGAATTTACTTAATTTGCAAGTGATCTCAGTAACTGTTATTAATTTACCAAGAGAGCACCTGACTGTTTAGTCCAATTTTCTCTCTGAAAGGCGCTTGAAATGAAAGTATGCCTTCAGCCAATTCTGATCTAAATACATAATAAAGCTTTGTTCTTCTATAAGTGGTAGGATAGTCAGGACTTGGTGATTGGTTTGATAGACTGGGCACGAAAGAATCTTCAGGAATGATGCCCAGGTCATAAGGGGAGAGCTCTTGGATAACCAGTTGGGGAAGAAGATGTTTGGTGACACAGAGGTCACAGGAGGAGGAGAGCAAATTTTTCAGGAAGACAGGGTGTTTGACTCTGGACATGGAAATGGAGGTGCCTGTAGGAAAAACTAACAGAGCTGAGTAACAGGCAGATGGAGGCATGTGTTTGGAACTCAGGATAGAGATCTAGAGATTTTAATTTGAAGCCAAGTGTGTGTGACTTATATAGAGCCATTCTCAGCTAAGTTTGTGACTCTTATAATTTGACCCAGGAAAGGTCAAATAGTTCTTACTAACTTAATGCTTTCCTCATTGAGAACAGAGAAGGTTGGCTTTGAAAGAAAGTCAGTATCCACTGTGGTGAATACTGCCCTTGAGTACTTTAGGATAAAACCAGCCTTGGTATTGATGTTGGGCACGACAGACCCTCCATCTTGCCCTCGTCCGGGTCCAGAACCTAACAGGTACTCAGTAATTATTTGTTGAATAAACAAATGGTTAAATATCCCCATTCACCATAACCTGCCCTCAAATATGTCCTCATCATCCAATGAAACTGGAAGTGCAAAGGCTAGAAATGCTTCTTTTTTAATGAAAGGATCATCCCTACGTACTTCTGGGAGGGGTAATCAGCAACAACCATGGGTCATACATTTCCCCATTGGAATAATTTTTGGAAAAAGGAACAAAGATGGGGAAAGTGGGAGGGGTTGAAAGGAGAAGGGAGTCATGGGGGTCAGGCTGCTTCCTTCTCATCTTTTCCAGGGGCTGATCTGGTCTGAAGGCCTGAGGCCCTCCACCCAGGACGCTCATAAAGGTACCAAGATGTCCTTCCTTCCATCCTTTCCATTACTTGTTTTCAAATGTGCCACTGCACCCTCGCCTACCCCCAGGAATATCAACAGAGTCTGAAGGCCCAGCTTCCCCCTCCACTAATCTTCACAGTGTTGATCTTTGCCACTAAATAGCAACTTGAAAAGCCAAGGAACAATGTGTCTCCCCCAACAGTAATTCTGAGACCTCTTGGGGGACAAAAATTGCAGTGCTGGGGTTTGTAAGAGGTATCATATCTCTGCAGGGAGGGAAAAGTGGAGATGCAGGAGGGTGGGGAAGGAGAGCCTTTGTTTCAGCCACAGAGATATTAACAAAGGCAAGGCCCTCACCCAGTTGGAGGGAAAGGAGTTAGAGACTTGGGTGGGAAGCCTGCCCCCCCCCCCTTCACTCTGATTTTGGCCTCTGCTTGTTATTATGGTTCAGCTTCTTCTCTCCTTAAGTCACTTTTGGCTTCTGTCTTCATGAGCAGCAACTCAGAAAGCATAAACCTGTCTCTGGAACGTCCTCCTTTAGAGGCTGAAATGGAATATTTCTGGAATAACCTTTCTCCTCCTGTCTGTACACAGCCCCAGAAGCAGCAACGTATATTGCGGAGCCTTCCAAAATGCTCCTCCCTGAAACAAGTAGAGAATTAGCACAAACATACTGGGGAGGAAGGGGGAGGTCTGGATGTCAGGTTAGCCTCTTGTAGAGACTTGTCCTCGGCCTCCTGCCTTCCTCAGTTAACAAAAACTCAGTAAGTATTTGCGCTGCACACTGAGAGTTAAGTTTAGCTGCCAAGGGGGCCGTGGAATACCAGCCAGCCCATCTCCCCATTGTCCTTTGTTGCAAGAGCTCTAGCGTCCTGCCTTGAGCAATAGCTAGGAAAGAAAAAAACTCTACCAGGTTCCCTCCTGCCATCCTCCAAAATCCTAGCAAATTCATTACCTGAATTCAAATTATCCTCTTGCAAAACAGACCCCAGAGACTTGTGCTGGTCTCGCTTCAGCTGCTGTTTATTGCAAAGCAACCTGACTTCATTTTCACAGGTGTGTGAGTGTTGGTGGTGAAAATCACTCACTCCAAGAATGACCACAGAAGCAGGCTCTATCGTTACTTGAAGAGTGCTCTTCTCTCAGAAGCTGCAGAGGAGTCGGGGGATGTTAGAGCCGCCACACCCCCCACCCCGAGCACACCTGCTGTTTGGGTAGATGAGACTTTATTTGAAAACACGTAGCTGGGAGTGTGCCTTGGTTTTCCGGTTTCCATTCTGGGCTCCAGTACTGGATTTTGCTCTGTGAAGTTCTCCGGGGACAGGTACCTCCCATCTGCTGACATCTGTTGGCTCTGAGGTGACCCAGTCTCATGGAGACAGCTCTTGCTTTCTATCCTCCACCTGTATTCTATCAGTCTGGAATATGGTAATTACTGGATTCATCTTTCAATTCACTGGACTATAAACAGGAGCCGGGGAAAGCCAACAACTCCATTTTCCACTGGAAAATGCCCAGGGGCTGGTTAACAAGAGAAATGTTCACAGGAAAGGAAATTAACAGTTTGATGAGATTTCAGAGTGTGTGCTAGGGAGGATCAACCAACAGAAGCCTCTTACCTGAAGCCATGAATCTCTTCTATACCAAAGGAGGAACTGAAATGCAGATCCACAGTTGTATCTCAATTTCCCCATGAGACTTCATTTATAAGCATTCTCTTAAAAGATAACAGTTTCACTAGGTTAGGACATTTTGTTTCTCAAGTGGGAGAAATAAGGTACACTAGAAATTATATCATCATAGTCACCATTGTTGTATATTTATTTTGAAAAAGGGCCTTTCTCCTTAGTTCCTGGGACATAATCTCTCAATTCTTTGGAATTTCCCTAGGAATAGAAGTATTTCTGTTACTCATGGTGGATTCCTCAGACAACAATTAAATTTACACTGACAAGGTGGCTCAGGATGGAGGCTGGCTATGCCAGGAAGACTAATGATGTGATTAGAGAGTAGGACTTTGAGCACAGGTAGACAATAGAATGTTTTTCTAGGTAGTTATAAACCTGTAAGATGTTCTCTTTTCACCAAAAACTCTAAGTCCATAAATTCCTTCTCATCACTGAGGAGCACCCCAGGATGTAAGCAAACTTAAAATTAAGAACACAGTGCTATATACAGAAAGAAATTATGCCCAGGGTAACAGGCATTTTATAGAACTTGCATAGGAATATTCCAGGATTGAAGCAATCTAGAGGGAAGAGAACAAATGAAGTTATAAACCAGCTTCCTGAAAACCATATTTAAATAAGATCATTGTGCATTATTCAGGTCAAAGAATCAGTATTCCCAATCTGTAAGGGGTTCTAATAAGTCAGAAAAGACTGAAATCCCTACAAAAGATGGCAGGGCACATAGGGAAGCAAAGGTTAAGAGGCAACACAAAATGGCCAGTATACGTGGAAATATGTTTCTGGAAGTGAAAAATTGCCAGTTAAAAATAACAAGACATCATTTCTTTGCCTAAAAGATTGGCAAAGATAAAAGAGACTTTCAGTACCTAGTACTGGAAAAGTGAACTCTCTCATTAACATGTTGGATGTATAAATGACACAACCTTTCTAGTGGGAAATATGGCCTTATGTATCGAAATGGAGCATGGGCATTTCTTTTTACTAATTCCATTTCCATAGATTTAAAATATGTTAATAATCAGACAAGTATATACATACACATATACAGACACTCACACACATATATACACATGGTTGCAATATATCTATTAGTGGAGAGTTAAAACAGATTATGGTATATTCCCCACATGCAGAATAATATACAACCATTAAAAATCAAGATGTTGATCTATATTATTTGTGGCTACAACACATTGTTGATTAAGAAAACAAGTGCAGGAGTTAAAAAAATTCCTATTTTAATTGTGTGAATGCACAAATACTAGCA
The DNA here is from genome assembly GCA_007570785.1 of Antilocapra americana. Lineage (NCBI taxonomy): Eukaryota > Metazoa > Chordata > Mammalia > Artiodactyla > Antilocapridae > Antilocapra > Antilocapra americana. The sequence continues at coordinate 11,287,062 of ML661891.1, read as the reverse complement.
ATTATTCTATTCATGAGGGGGAATTACAGGTGATTTCCACTTATTTATTGTTTGAATGTATTTTAGTTTTTTTTTCTGCAGCAGTTTTAGGTTCACAGAAAAATTGAGAGGAAGGTGCAGAGATTTCTTATATATGTCTTCCCTCACTACATTCATAGCCTCCCCCATTATCAACATCCCCCACCAAAGCAGAACATTTGTTATAATTGGTAAACCTGTATTGATTTATCTTAATCACCCAAAGTCCATAGTTTATCTTAGGGTTTACTCTTGATGTTGTACATTCTATGCGTTTGGACAAATGTATAATGATGTATGTACCATTGTGGTGTACAGAGTATTCTCACTCTCCTAAAAGTCTTCTGTGGTCCTCACAGAGATGAATAAAGCCCTCCACTTATCCCTCTCCACCACCCTCACCAGCCACTGGCAACCACTGATCTTCTACTGTTTCTAAGGTTTTGCCTTTTCCAGGAAGTCATATAGTTAGAATCACAGAGTATATAGCACTTTAAGATTGACTTCTTCCCCTTGTTAATATGCACTTACATTTCCTCCACCTCTTTTTAAGGCATGAACACTCATTTATTTTTAGTGCTGAATAATATTCCACTATCCGGATATATTACAGTGTGTTCATCCATTCACCTGCCAAAGGACGTCTGCTTAGATGCTTCCAGGTTTCGGCAGTCATGAGTGAATCAAGTTTCTATAAACATCAGTTTGACGTTCCTGGTGGCTCAAGTCGTAGAGAATCCACCTGCAATGCAGCAGACCTGGGTTCGATCCCCGCGTTAGGAAGATCCCCTGGAGGAGGAAATGGCAACCCACTCCAGTATTCTAGCCTGGGAAATCCCACGGACAGAGAAGCCAAGCTAGCCCGGGGCTACAGTCCAAACAGTTGCAAAGAGTGTGATTGCTGAATCATATAGTAGGAGTATGTTTAGTTTTGCAAGAAATGCCAAACTGTCCTCCAAAGTTACTGTACAGTTTTGCAGTGAAAGAGAGCTCCCGTTGTTCCACAAAGATGTGGAGCAACATATCCCTTGAGGAGCAACGGAGTTCTCATTTGTCACCAGTGTTTGTCAGTATTCCAGATTTCAGGTCATTCTAATAGGTGTGCAGTTGTATTTCATTGCTGTCTTAATTTGTATTTTTCTGCTGATACATGATGTGGAGCATCGTTTCCATATGCTGTTTGCCATTTGTATATCTTCACTGGTGGGGTGTCTGTTTAAGTTGTTGGTCCACTTTTTAATTGAGTTGTTGAATAGGTTCCCCTCTATTCCTAGTTTTCGAGGAGTTTTTATCATGAGTGGGTGTTGGATTTTGTTAAATGCTTTTTTTGCATCTATTGATATGATCATATAATTTTTCTTCTTTAGCCTATTGATGTAATTGATTTTGGAGAAGGCAATGGCAACCCACTCCAGTACTTTTGCCTGGAGAATCCCAGGGACGGGGGAGCCTGGTGGGCTGCGGTCCATGGGGTCACAGAGTCAGACACAAATGAAGCGACTTAGCAGCAGCAGCAGCAGCAGCAGTAATTGATTTTTGACAGTCAAACAAAATTTGCATACCTGGGTTAAATCCCACTTAGCTGTGCTGTATAATTCTTATCTGGTTTTCAATTTGAGTTTTTAATGTTTCATTGAGGACTTTTGCATCTATGTTCATGAGAGATATTGTTCTGTAGTTTTCTTATCATGTGTTTGTCTGGTTTTATTATTAGGATAATGCTGTCCTCTTTGACTGAATTAGGAAATATTCCCCTGCTTCTGTCCTCCGAAAGAAGTTGTAGAGAATTGGTACAATTTCTTCCTTAAATGATTGGTAGAATTCACCAGTGAACCTTCTGGGGCCTGGTGCTTTCTGGTGTAGAAGTCATTAATTATTATGCAATTTCTTTAACAGATATAGGCTTATTCAGTTTGTCTATTTTTTCTTGTGTGAATTTTTGTATTGTATCTTTCAAGGAATTGATTCAGTTCATCTAAGCTATCAAATTTAAGGGCATAGAGTAGTTTAAAATATTCCATTATTATTCTTTAAGAGTCAGTGAGATGTGTAATGATCTTCTCTCTTTCATTTCATATACTAGTAATTTGCATTCTCTTTTTTTCCTCAATCTGGCTAGAGCTTACTGATTTTATTGCTTTTTATTTTTGTCCAAAGAACTAGCTTTTGATTTTGTTGATTTTCTCCTGTTTTCAGTTTCATTGATTTCTGTTCTAATCCTTATTATTTCTTTTTTTCCACTTACTTTGGATTTAATTTGCTCTTCTTTTTCTAGTTTCCTAAAGTGTAAACAGATTATTGATTTTAGATATTTCTTCTTTTCTAATGTATGTTGTTGTTCTGTCTGTCTTGTCCAACTCTTTGCAACCCCATGGACTGCAGCATTCTGGGTGTCCCTGTCCTTCACTGTCTCCTGGAGTTTGCTCAAATTCATGTCCACTGTGTTGACGATGCCATCCAACCATCTCATCCTCTGTCACCGTCCTCCCCTCCTGCCCTCAATCTTTCCCAGAATCAGGGTCATTTCCAATGAACTGACTCTTTGTATCAGGTGGCCAAAGTATTGGAGCTTCAGCTTTAGCATCAACCCTTCCAATGAATATTCAGGGTTGATGATTTCCTTTAAGATTGGCTGGTTTGATCCCCTTGCTGTCCAAGAGACTCTCGTATTCAGTGCTAAAAATTTCCCTCTAAGCAGTACTTTTACTGCCTCCCACAAATTTTGTTAAATTGTATTTTTATTTTCATTTCATTCAAAATATTTAAAAATTTTTCTTGAAATGTTTTCTTTGACCTGTGCATTATTAGGAAGTGTGTTGTTTACTCTCCACTCATTTGGGCATTTTCCAATTATCTTTCTGTTACTGGTATCTAGTTTAATTCTACTGTGGTCTGGAAGCAAACACTGAATAATTTCTATTCATTTAGATTTATTAAAGTGTATTTTAGGGCCCAGAATATAGTCAGTTTTGATGGATGTTTCATGTTGACTTGAAAGAATACTATTCTGTTATTGTTGGATTAAGTAGACTGTGAATATAAATTAGATCTAATTGATTGATGGTGTTGCTGAGTTCAATGCATCCTTCCTAAATTTCTGTCTGCTGAATTTGTCCATTTCAACTAGAGGAGGCTGAAGTCTCCAATTATAAGAGTGGATTTTTCTATTTGTCTATTCTCCTTGCATTTCTATCAGTTTTTGCCTTATGTAGTTTGACACTTTATTGTTAGACACACACATGTTCAGTTCAGTTCAGCTGCTCAGTCATGTCCGACTCTTTGCAACCCCATGGACTGCAGCATGCCAGGCCTCCCTGTCCATCACCAACTTCCAGAGTTTACTCAAACTCATGCTCATTGAGTTGGTGATGCCATCCAACCATCTCATCCTTTGTCATCCCCTTCTCCCACCTTCAATCTTTCCCAGCATCAGGGTCTTTTCAAATGAATCTGCTCTTCGCATCAGGTGGCCAAAGTATCAGAGTTCCAACTTCAATCCAATGAATATTCAGAACTGATTTCCTTTAGGATTGACTGATTCAATCTCCTTGCTGTCCAAGGGACTCTCAAGAGTCTTCTCCAACACTACAGTTCAAAAGCATCAGTTCTTCAGCGCTCAGCTTTCTTTATAGTCCATCTCTCACATCCATACATGACTACTGGAAAAACCATAGCTTTGACTAGACAGACCTTTGTTGGCAAAGTAATGTCTCTACTTTTTAATATGCTGTCTAGGTTGGTCATAACTTTTCTACCAAGGAGCAAGCGTCTTTTAATTTCATGGCTGCAGTCACCATCTACAGTGATTCTGGAGCCCCCCCCAAATAAAGTCTGTCACTATTTCCATTGTTTCCCCGTCTATTTGCCATGAAGTGATGGGACCAGATGCCATGATCTTAGTTTTCTGATTATTGAGTTTCAAGCCAACTTTTTCACTCTCCTCTTTCACTTTCATCAAGAGGCTTCTTAGTTCTTCACTTTCTGCCATAAGAGTGGTGTCATCTGCATATCTGAGTTTATTGATATTTCTCCCGGCAATCTTGATTCCAGCTTGTGCTTCATCCAGCCCACACATGTTAAAGATTGTTATATTTTCTTGAAGAATTGGCCCCTTTATCATTATGTAATGCCCTTATTTATTCTTGATAACTTTTCTTGTTTTGAAGTCTACCTTGTCTGAAATTAACATAGCTACTCCTGCCTTCTTTTGAAGTTTTGAAATGTTAGCATGGTATATATTTCTGTATCCATTTACTTTTGAACTGTGTGTGTCTTTATGTGTAAAGTGAGTTTCTTGTATACAACATATAGTTGGGTCTTGTTCTTTCATACATTCTGACAGTTCCTGTCTTTTCACTGTTACATTTAGACCATTGACATTCATAGTGATCATCAATATAGTTGTATTAAAATCCACAGTATGTGTACTGTTTTCTATTTGTTGCTTTGTTTTTGTTCCTATTTTTATCTTCTACTTTTTTACTGCCTTTTGTAATCTTAACTGAGCATTTTATATGATTCCATTTTCTCTCCTATCTTAACATATCAGCTATAATTCTTTTTATTTGTTTTAGTGGTGGTCTTATTGTTTATGATATACCTTTACAACTAATCCAAGTCCACTTTTAAAAAACCCTATACTGCCTCATATGTAGTGTAAAAACCTTTTAATAACAAAATAATTCTGGTTCCTTTCTCCTTTCCCTTGTATTGCTGTCATTCATTTCATTTATATATACAATGTATATGTGCACATAAGATATATATATAAACATACATAATTGAATACCTTATTACTATTATTATTTTGAATAAACTGTTTCCTATTAGATCAATTAAGAATAAGAAAATATGCTTGTGTTTTACCTTCTCTTATTCCTTTTTCATAGCTCTTCTTTTCTTTATTTGGATCTGAGCTTCTTCTTTATATCATTTTCCTTCTCTCTAAAGAATTTCTTTTAAATTTCTTGCAAGACATGTATACTGGCAACTTTGTCTCTCAATTTTTGTTTGTCTAAGTAAATCTTTAATTCTCCTTCATTTTTGAAGGATAATTTCTCTGGTATAGAATTCTAGATAAGTGGGGGTTTGGGTTTTTTTTTTTTGCTTTCAATAATTTAAATATGTCACATCACTCTCTTCTTATTTGAATGGTTTCTGAGAAGTTAGATGTAACTCTTTTCTTTGTTTTTCCATAGACATGATATTTTTCTGCTCTAGCTTCTTTCAGGATTTTTTTCTTTATTTTTGATTTTCTGAAGTTTGCAAATTATATACCTCAGTGTATTTTTATTCATTTATGCTACTTGGTGTTTTTTGAGCTTTCTCAGTTAGTGGTTTGGCATCTGACATTAATTGGTGAAATTCTCAATAATTATTATTTCAACTATTTCTTCTCTTCCCTTGCATCTCCTTCTGGTATTTCCATTATGTGTATATTATACTTTTTGTAGTTGTCCCAAACTACAAAATGTTGTTCTCTTTGCTTTTCAGTTTGTAAGGTTTCTTTCGAGATATCCTCAAGCTCAGAGATTCTTTCCTTAGCCATGTAATCTACTAATAGGCCTGTCAAAAGCATTCTTCATTTTTGTTTCAGTGTTTTTGATCTTCAGCGTTTCTTTTTGGTTCTTTCTTAGGATTTGCATCTCTCTACTGGTATTCTCCATCTGTTCTTGTATGCTGTCTACTTCATCCATTGGAGACCTTAGCATATAAATCATAGTTGTTTTTGAATTCCTCGTCTGATAATTCCAACATCATTGCTGTGTCTGGTTTTGATGCTTGCTCTGTGGTTTTTGCCTTTCAATATGGCTTGTAAATTTTTCTGATACCTGGACTTAATGTACAAGGTAAAACCAACTGCCATAAACAGGACTTTAGTAATGTTGTAAGGAGGTATGGGACAAGGGGGAAGCATTCTATAGTCCTAGGATTAGGTCTTAGTCTTTTAGTGAGCCTACAGGAACTTTAAGGGCAACTCAGGGAAATTTTTCTCCTCCCTTAGGTGAGAGACAATGGCTAGAGTGGACTAGAGTTGGGTATTTCCCTTTCTCCAGGTAAGTTAGGCTCTGATAATACCCCCATGAGATAAGGCTCTGGTTAATTAGTGCTCTGTTGTATTTAAAAATTTTTTTTTCCTTTCTCCTCCTGATGGAAGCACAAGGAGATTTATCTCTGATATTCAGTATGAGAATCTGGTCAAGCTCCTGGTGGTAAATTTCACAGAATTATGAAGTCCCCCCTATAACTGGGTCCCCCGGGAGTTTTTAACTCTCAAACTTGCCCACTCCGAGCTCCCAGCAATTTGTCAATTATAATGCAGGCTGTCCTACCCTGGCGTCAATTCCCACAGTGGTTTCCTCTCATAAAACTCTTCCAGTAACCCATGACTCTGTACATTCACCTCTCTCTCCAGTCTTCACTCTGGGAAACATTTTTAAGTCATTTCATTTGTAATTTCTTCCCTCCATTTTCTCTTTCTGGAATTTCCATTATTTGGCTTTTGAACTTCTTAGCATAATCCTGCTTTTCTTCTGTTTCTCTGTATTTTTGCTTTACTTTTTAAGGGAAATGATTCAACTTTACCTTTCATCCCTTCTTTATTTTGCTATCACATTTTTAATATCAGGAGCACTTTTCCCCTCTAAGTGCTACTTCGTACATGAGGGAGGGATGGGTATATGATCTCCTGTTCTTATTTCGTGGATGCAGTATCTTCTCTTAGTTCTTCAATGTATTTCTCACAATTGGTTTATTTTTTTTTAATGTGCTTCTCCTTCTTTCCTCGAAGTTGCTTTTTCTTTGTTTACATCTCTATCTTCCAAATTAGAAATTTTCTTCAGATGTCTGGTTTTCTTCAACTGCTTGTGATTAAGATATGGGGCTAACAGGCTGCTTATAAGCTCTAAATATGTAGGTCTGGATTTACTGAGCTGTACTGTAGGGTGATCCCCATTTACTGAGCTTCAC
>ML661891.1:11163734-11280065 GCA_007570785.1 Antilocapra americana | reverse complement strand
TGATCCCCATTTACTGAGCTTCACTGTAGGGTGATCCCCATTTACTGGCAAAGACATTTGCTGAGGTCTTTCCTTTGGACTGGCCAAATAAACCAGAGAATTTTCTTCCTGTCTTCTTCCAAGAGGGTGAAGGACTGAGTGTCATTGTTCTGGAACTGAGTGAGGTATTCACTGTGCCTCTCAATCCACTAACAGCTCTGGTTCCAGAGAAAGCTGACCCTGAGACTTTGGGTCTGGTTCTTACCCTATACCGGTTTAAGATGGTTCTTTCCTAGTTCTAGGGTGGAAAGTTCTTTATGGCAGGAAAGCTGAGGTCAAGAACTATCTATATCTTTAGCTTTGACAGTTCCAAAGTATAAACTCCAAAGCACCTAGGACATAAAACTTCATGTCATTGTGGAAGAAAAGCTATCTAAAGCTTGAAAATAAGGCAAAAATAATGGCTTTGTGACCTTTCTAAAAAGTCTGTGGAGAGTCATCTGACTTACCCAGGAAATGACCCTTTGGTTGTGGCCCAGACATTTTACAACCCTGGCATATTAAGAGATTAACTTTTAGAAAAATAATAAGGTTCATGATATATTGAGGAGGGGGAGCCTCTGGTAGAAAAGTTACCCACACACTTGTCTACTGACCATTAACTTGTTTAGCATTGATTTAGCTAAACTGAATCTTACTTCAGTATTCCTTTCCCCACTAACTCTATAATCCCTGTTTTTCAAATTTTCCCCAAATCAGCTTTCTTCTTGGTTTCTTCATTAATGAATTAATAAAACTTTGGCATGAGTTTACCATCGGTACATATGGAATTTATGTTTTCTTTAATAGTTGGAGAATTGTACTTTTTCGCCATTAATGAAAAGTCTGGAAGACTAGTGCTCAGTAACGAAAAGTTGTGTCTCTTGGCCTTCCTCCCCAGATTAGACGAAGGTACTCTGAACTGGGAGAGATAGGGAAGAGTCAGAGGGAAGCCAAAGAGCTTGGAAACTGGCAAGTGCTAAGGAGAGGAGAGGTCTGCGCTGCAGAATGTAAGTAATTTGCTTTCTTAAAAATTATTTTTTTTATCTTTGCCTACACTGTGTCTTTTTTGCGATGCTTTCTCTAGCTGAGAGGAGCAGGAGCTACTCTCTAGTTGCAGTGCGTGGAATTCTCTTGTTGCCGTGTTTCTCTGGTTGCGAGGCATGGGCTCTAGAGCACAGGATCAGTAGCTGTGGTGCACAGGTGTAGCTGTCCCTCAACATGTGAAATCTTCCCAGACCAGGGATCAACCCACTCCCCTGCATTGGCAAGTGGATACTTAACCACTGGACCACCAGGGAAGTCCAGAATGTAAGCAATTTGCTTTTGATAAAATGTGGATCGTACTATACTTGCTTCTGTACATTATACTCAGCTGTATGGGATGAACATCTCAACAGGTCAAGAAATAATTGTCACGCTACCGTCGGGCTGCCTGTTTCTCCTTCCAGCTGGTAGGCGCAGTCCGTCTCTGTTACTTTAGTTTTTAAGTCTTGCATTAAAATAACACCTCCTTATTGGAAAGAATCCTAAACTGGGTGGACCTCAGCAAACAGTTGTAATCAAGATCTAGTGGTGAGAGTTGACACAACCAAGTCAACCACTCTTCTGAAAACCCTCCAATGAAACCAGTTGTCTTTAATTCTGCTGGCCATTCAAGGGTAGCACTGATTTCTGTCCTTACAAGGAGAGCTTTAGGAACAAAGGATGCTGGGTTCAGGGAGCCTCCCTGGTGTGTGTCTCAAGTGACAGCAACCCCCCACCCACCCCTGCCCCAGCCCTGTGTTCCTGAAGCCCTTGACCATGAGGTAGAGACGTGCCTTCTGGCTGCAGGGAGGTTCTGGGCTTCCTTCAGCCTGTAACAGAAAATAATAAACGGGTCTGCTCGGAAAGGCATCATGGGGACTGCTGTGGGCTCCTGAAGGACTCCTAATGTGGCCAGAGGTACCTGACCCCATGGTGGTACCCACAAGTGTTCTCAGTAACCCCTGAAATTGCACTTGGGAATAGGGGGTCTCAGAGTTTATCAGGTATCTTTCCCTGGGATGCTGATTTTAATCATCTCCTATTTATTTGGGGAGCTTATATATGCCATAAATCAAAGCTTCTCCAGTTGAGAACTGTGTTGGGATTGGGATTTTATTATTAATGCGTATGTGTGGCTGGGGGGAGGGTCCTGTAGCTTTGAAAAGCACAGTGTGTGTGGATCAAACAGCAGCATTTGGGTCAATATAAATTTGGTCAAAACAGATTTCTATTTGATTTTGCTATTTTGTGCATTTTCTTCCTAAAAATCAAAGACACTTAGAATCTATTCACTAACGTCACAACAAATTTTTTAAAGCTTGTTCCTATGATAGAAACAAAATACAAATTCCTAATTTCTTTTTATAAGAGAAAAGAAGACATTTTCCCCCATGTGTTGAGAGAGAAAAAAAGAATATTTAAAATCTGAATCTGGAGACTTAATCAATTACAGGCAAAAACATGACTGTTCCCTGTTACTTTATTGTTTTAATAATGTTGTGTTATACTCAGGGCATGTAATCTTCATTAGTTGCAAGGACAAGATTAGATTCACATTGAGACTTCCTTGGTAATTCATTTAATTTCCTGTTTTCTATCTTTTTTTTGGTGACTTCTGCAGAAAGACTATTTTAAAAGTTTTTCCTTTGAAAATGGCCCAGGGAAACTTGTATTTTAATGCTTTGTGAGTTGGTGAGAGGAATGCATTTCACAAGGCCTAGATATCATTCCAAACAGTAATGGGACGAGGAGGAACTGAATGAGAGAATGGAGTGGGGACCAAGTTGTGGGTTTGGGGAACAGAGGTTGGCGCTCATTGGCTTCATAAAAGATGCTGATGATGTGTTTTCCACATGTCAAAGGCTGGAATGAGTGATGTGAAGTCCAGTTGTCTTAAGTGGGTCAGAAAAACAATATCGCTTTCAGAAACAAATATGTGATAATATATGTAACTTGTATATGCCATAAAATTGAAAGACTGAAAGACATCTCTATTCCCTGCTTGAAAAAAAAACCCTCGGGCCAGCCAAAGAAACAGACTTCCACACTCTGACCATCCCCTCCTGCCCCTAGCCTTCCCCACACAGGTCCTGTGGACAGGGACAGTTGGGGTTAGTCACAGAGGCAGTTGCAATGAACAAAACTTCATCCTGGATTCCTGGGTGCCTGTGCAAGGCATTCCCAGAAGACTCTGGGTTTTCCGAGTTGTAGGGCCTACCCTTTCCCACTTCCTTTTCTCCAGGAAAAAGGAGGAATCCAGGGCTGCCTGGATTTCACAAAGTAAAAATCCTTGGAGAGGTCAACTGCCTGATTGTCCTGTTAAAGGTATTATACCTTGTGAGGGATAATGGTCTTGTCAGGGTTTGAAATACCAAAGTTATTGGTTCTAAGGGGACTCGTCTTTGCTAAGACTAAAACAAGGAGGTAGATCCTCGCTCATCTTTAAGTCCTACCCCAACCATTGCCTCTTTAAAAAACTAAAAAAAAGAGCTGAAATATGATTAAAGCACATGTGTCAGAAAATCTGATTTGGAGAATATGTGATGAAGAAATTTTATCTTTCATGAAAGAAAATATTCTGTTTTTCCCATTATACATGCCTTGGTTCCTGCCAAGCCTCTTCTTTGCCCAAATGTCTTAGATCTTGATGAGACAGCGCCAACACTGAGTTACCATTTAATCCAACAGACTCGAGTGGTGCGGTTATAACAAGAATGCCTCCTGAAATCCCTTCCCCTACCACCAACAAGAGAGCTTTTGATACTAAGAATCTTAAAAAACAACTTCTTCTATTAAAGAAGAAAAATTTTCTTTAATTTTCCCAGCACACTGGGCTGGGAGCAGAACATGGGGTGAGTCTTTCTCACGATGGGGCAGATTCTCATGGCCCAGCCCTGGAAGCACAGTGTGGGCATCTGGCTGGTGTTAGGGACCCCCAGAGAAGCCTGATCATGTGACTTCCCAAGTCCAGGTAGTCATGGAAGATTTTGAGCACAGAGACCACCAGCGCCTGCCAAGAGGCAGGTTGTCAATAAATGCTAGATGTTCCGGTGAGTATCTTAGGATCTGAAATCTCAAGATCTGGGGGATCAAAATGCACTTTACTGGCTATAAGATCTGACCCATCCCTTCGTGCACTGGCTCAGAGGAGTGTGAGAGCCAGAGTATTCTTGTAGCAGAGGAGGTTGTTTAAGGCAAGCAAAGCTCTGTTCTTTTTCAAACATGCCTGTTTCAAACATACTGTTCTTTTTCTTTTTTTTTTTTTTAATGGCTTCTATTTCTCCCTGCAATGCCTTAATTGTTTGAACAGGAGTCCTCTTTGAGGCTTACCTAGAAGGCTCCATTTAGCATTTAGCTCAGCCCATGTCTCTCACCCTAAATCCATGTCTGGGTAGAGAGCTTCCCTGGGCCACCTCCACACCAGCTCATGCATGTGGCAGTGGCTTTTATTTCTCTATCTCTGGCACCCAAAGAGTTATACTTTTTTCCCTTGAAACTCATTTTCCTTCATGCTTAGACTCTAGTGCTTCTATACCTGTGTTGAGGGAAGGGGCATATCTCCATCAGCTAAGGTCCCTTATTGGAGAAATGTCCTTCCATCTCCTCTACATGGTGGAAATACACTCTCTTATGTTTAGAGATCTTTAAAGGGTAATAATGTCTGATCTTTGAGGAATGAATTACAATGAAATTACTGTAGCTTGAAGCATAACAGAATGAGATTTTACGATCAATATATAAATGTTGTTTCTTCATTCTAGAGCTCAAAAGCTGTTGCTCCCTCCCCCTAGCATCACCCATCGTTGTTGTTCAGTCGCTCAGTCGAGTCTGACTCTTTGAGACCCCGTGGACTGCAGCATGCCACGGTTCCCTGTCCTTCACCACCTCCCGGACTTTGCTCAAACTCATATCTATTGAGTCAGTGATCCCAACCAATCATCTCATCCTCTGTCATCCCCTTCTCCTGCCTTCAATCTTTCCCAGGATCAGGGTCTTTTCCAATGAGTCAGCTCTTCACATCAGGTGGCCAAAGTACAAGAGCTATAGCTTCAGCATCAGCCTTCCAGTGAATATTCAGGGCTGATTTCCTTGCAGTCCAGGGGACTCTCAAGAGTCTTCTTCAACACCACAGCTCAAAAGCATCTGTTCTTCAGTGCTCAGCTTTCTTTGTGGTCCAACTCTCATATCCATACATGACCACTGGAAAAACCATAGCCTTGACTAGATAGATCTTTGTTAATAAAGTAATGTCTCTGCTTTTCAATATGCTGTCTAGGTTGGTCATAACTTTCCTTCCAAGGAGTAAGTGTTTTTTAATTTCATGGCTGCAGTCACCATCTGCAGTGATTTTGGAGCTCCTCAAAATAAAGTCAGCCACTATTTCCACTGTTTCCCTATCTATTTGCCATGAAGTGATGGGACTGGATGCCATGATCTTAGTTTTTTGAATGTTGAGTTCTAAGCCAGCTTTTTCACTCTCCTCTTTCACTTTCAGCAAGAGGCTCTTTAGTTCCTCTTTGTTTTCTGCCATAAGGGTGGTGTCATCTGCATATCTGAGGTTATTGATATTTCTCCTGGCAATCTTGATTCCAGCTTGTGCTTCATCCAGCCCAGTGTTTCTCAGGATGTGCCCTGCATAGAAGTTAAATGAGCAGGGTGACAATATACAGCCTTGACGTACTCCTTTACCTATTTGGAACCAGTCTGTTGTTCCATGTCCAGTTCTAACTATTGCTTCCTGACCTGCATACAGATTTCTCAGGAGGCAGGTCAGGTGGTCTGGTATTCCCATCTCTTTAAGAATTTTCCCCATACAGTCATCACCCATTGGGTATGACTAATTATATTTCTTAGACTCACTGGAGTTTTATCACTGGAAAGAAAATTCCGCTGCCTTCAAGTCCAGGGAGGTAATGCGGACAAGTGACTCTGATGAAAGACAGCAGGGACGGTGCAGACTGTAGTAAAGTGGAGACCTCAGACCCCATCTAGGGGGATCAGATTCATTCAAAAAGTGCCAAGGTCCAGGCTATATGAAATCAAGAATGCTAGAGCTTTCCCTCACACCGTGGACAAAATAGTTTAAAGGCATAAATATTAAACTTGATACCATGCAACTCCTAGAAGAGAACATAAGCAAAATATTCTCTGACATAAATCATACCAATGTTTTCTTAGATCAGTTACCCAAGACAAAAGAAATAAAAGCAAAAATAAACAAATAGGACCTAATGAAGCTTAAAAGCTTTTGCACAGCAAAGGAAACCACCAACAAAACAAAGAGACAACCTATGGAATGGGAGAAAATATTTTCAATGATGCCATTGACAAGGGGTTAACATCCAAACTATAAATAGTTCATATAATTAATGTAAAAAGAAAATTACATAGACATTTCTCTGAAAAAGACATATAGATGACTAACAGGCACATTAAAAGATGCTCAGCATCACTAATTATTAGAGAAAGGCAAATCAAAACTATAATGAGGTACCACCTCCCACCAGGCAGAATGGCCATCCTTAAAAAAAAATTAGAAATAGTAAATGCTAGAGAGGTTATGGAGAAAAGGAAAGCCTCCTACACTGTTGATAAGAATGTAAACTTGGCCTCAGACTTCTAATCCCAAAACCAGAGCCTGTCCCTCTACCCCATGCTGGCTCTGTTCTTTTAAAAATAAAGATGACCCACTTACATGTTGATCTGATTAAAGTAACGTGGCCAAACCCACTGTCCTCAGATTTCCTTTGACAACAAATTCTGAATGACATCAGAATATGGACAGTGGGTCAAAGTCTGAGCAGGCAGGCAGGCCTGGCCTGTTTGAAGAAAAGGCCTGAGGAGTGATGCCTGAGTATGCGGCTCAGGTTTCCCCATGTCAGCAGTGAACCATCCTTTTCTGTGGATGGCCACAGAAAGCCCCGCAGGTCACCGAACACACCAGAATCTGCACCTGCTTCCCTCACAGAGGACTCCAGAAGCGCTGATACCTTCTCTTTCCAGTCACAGGGGCCCTGAGGGCCAGGTTTTCACCTCTGAAGCACCCTGAGAAATTCTTTTGGCTCAGCAAACATGGCCCAGCTGGAATCACTTTTGACACATAGACCCCAGCCCACTATGTTATGTGATTTGCTTTTGGCCTCTCAATGGCAATTACATCTATCTTGAGGGAGTTGTATTGTGTAGGGACTTATGGTGTGGTGTGTGCATGGTATCATGCATTTGGAACCAGGCAGACCCTCTTGAATACCCTCTCCCCTGCCAGTCCACAAACACCTCCTGAATGCCCCTGGGTATCAGGCTCTGTTCTAGCCCCCCCTTCCCCAGGAGACTGTGGTGAACAAACAGGAAAGTCCCTGCGTTCATGAAGTTTACATTGTAGATGGGGGGCGGGGATGGGGGAGGATTGGCAGGAAATAAATGATTATATGTTAAAAGGTGATGGGTGCTCAGGAAAAAATTAAACTGGGATGAGAATGGAGAGTGTACTTTAAATAATGTGCTCTGGGAAGCCTTGGATGTAAGGTTGAAGGGGATGAAGGAGTGAACTAGAAAGATGTATGGGGGTGGGGTTCCATCCACCCGATTCCTGTCTGGATGGAATGGGGTGGGACGGCAGGGGTAGGAACTAAGTTGCCAGGGGTGAGAACAGGAGACCAGGCCTCTGTGAGCACTTACCTTGAGTGAAATGGGCAGACGCTGTAGGATGTATTTTGAAGAATGGGTTGAATTGAGGGCTCAGAGGCAAAGAGTGATCCAAGGCTTTTGGCTTGAGCAGCTGGGAAGCGTGGAGGTGCTATTAAGTGAGATAGGAAGGTCGGGGGAGCTGACAGCAGGGAGGGTAAGAATTCAGAGGTTGGGGGATCACCTGGCAGTCCAGTGGTTAGGACTCCGCGCTCTCATCGCCATGGGCCTGGGTTTGCTCCCTGGCTGGTGAACCAAGATCCCAAAAGCCGTGGCCAAAAAAACCCAAACAGTTCAGAAGTTGTTTTTGGAAATGTTAGGTGAAGATGATAAGCAAAGAGTGGTATGTGAGTCTGAAGCACAGGAGAGAGGCCTAAACTAAGGATGTAAGAGTGCACTCTTCTAACTGGTGTTTAAAATTGGGCATGTCTATGATGTCACCAAGAGTGATGGTAGACAGGAAAGAGACCAGACCAAGCCTGTCAATGTTGCATCATATTAAGACATCAAGACCACGTGACGTCAACATTGAAAGTGCAAGCTACCCACACAGGGGCTGAGGGGCTGTGGGGGCACCAGGGTTAGGACCAAGTTCTCATTCTCCCAAGGGCTGACAGTTAACAACCTCCTCCTCATTCCAGGAATTGCCATCAGAGGGAGGGGGCTACCATACCCAAGCCTACACCCTTCTCTCAGGAACAGGCTGGGTGCAATGACTGGTCAGTTCAGAGCTCAAAGCCCACCCTCTTCCCTTAATGCAGAACAATCCTCCCAGCTCCAGAGCCCCCACAGTATCAACAGCAGCTGCTGCTGGATCTGCTTCTCTGCTCAGCTGCCCTTGTGCCTGATCCTATTGGCTGTGTCCCCTCAAGGTGGCATTTCTAAGAACACCCCTGTGTGCAAATGTGTCCAACTCATCAGTGTCCCAGGGGATCTGTTCCAATACAATGACTCTCTCTGAGCATAGGGCTTGCTTCTGCAGTTTCCACATTTGTAGTATGCTGATAATTACACCTCCCTGGCAGGATGGCTGTAGGGAAAAGAAACATTATTTGCGAAGTGCCTAGAACAAGGAGCCATCATAGTACTCAGAAAGGCTGTCTTGTCTTCTCCCTGAGCTCCTCAGACTACATTCACTTGCTTCTTTTGTATGCTCTGATAGCACCCTCCTTCTAGTATCATAATTATAGATTGCACTATTCTACTTTATAATTGCATATTTAATTTTCTCCCACTCCTCTTTCCTGTAAGCTCTGTGTCTTGTTCCTGATTGTATCTCCAGGGACTGGCATATTGTAAGCACTCCATAAATATTTATTGAATTGAATCGACACCTGTCTGAACTTATGGACTAAGGCCAGGAACAATTTGGCTCAGTTTCGGGAATTACAGAGCCAAGGGACCTTTATGAGGAATTTCGTCTGGTCCTATGCTGCCCCCAAAAGACTATCCATCTACCAATCCAATTATCCATCTACCATTAACTCAAAATTTTTTTTGTAAATTAATTTATTTACTTTAATTGGATGCTAATTACTTTACAATATTGTAGTGGTTTTTGCCATACATTGACATGAATCAGCCATGGGTGTACATGTGTCCCCCATCTTGAACCCCCCCTCCCACCTCCCTCCCCATCCCATCCCTCCCCTCAGGGTCGTCCCAGGACACCCTGTCTCATGCATTGAACTTGGATTCGCAATCTATTTCACATATGGTAATATACATGTTTCAATGCTATTCTCTCAAATCATCCCACCCTTGCCTTCTCTCACAGAGTCCAAAAGTCTTTACATCTGTGTCTCTTTTGCTGTCTCACCTATAGGGTTATCATTACCATCTTTCTAAATTCCATATATATGCGTTAGTATACTGTATTGGTGTTTTTCTTCCTGACTTACTTCACTCTGTAAAATAGGCTCCAGTTTCATCCACCTCATTAGAACTGATTCAAATGCATTTTTAATAGCTGAGTAATAGTCCATTGTGTATATGTACCACAGCTTTCTCATCCATTTGTCTGTCAGTGGACATCTAGGTTGCTTCCATGTCCTGGCTATTGTAAACAGTGGTGCGATGAACATTGGGGTACACGTGTCTCTTTCAATTCTGGTTTCCTCGGTGTGTTTGTGCAGCAGTGGGATTGCTGGGTCATATGGCTTAACTCAAAAATTATTAATGAGGAGGTGTCAATTGTGGGGATGGTGGGAATATTTCAGACCAAGAAAGGTCCTAAAAGGGGGAAAGAGTTCCACATGCAGAAGAAAGGAAAGAAGATCAGTGTGAAGAGAGCAGAGTGAAGAGGGTGGGAGCAGCTCCTGCAGAGCACTGCCCAGTTTGAGAGAATCTTTTTTGTTTGTTTTTATTTTTTATTTATTCATTTAAAATTTTATTGACGTATAGTTGATTGACAGTGTTGTGTTAATTTCTGTTACACAGCAAAGCGACTCATACACACATATACAATCTTTTAAAAAATTTTTCCAGTGTGGTTTATTCCAAGATGTTGAATATAGTATTCTGTGCTATACAACAAGCCCTTGTTGGTTGTCCATATTAATTATAGGAGTTTGTTAATCCCCGACTCCTAACTCATCCCTCCCCCGTTCCTTTCCCCTTTGGTAACCATAAACTTGTTTTTATGTGTGTGAATCTCTTTCTGGTTCATATAGAGGTTTATTTGTATTATTTTTTAGATTTTGCACGCAAGTGGCATATGATATTCACTGACTTCACTTGGTGTGATCATCTCTAGGTCCATTCATGTCGCTGCAAATGGCATTCCCCAGGTCTTTTTTAGGCTGTTTGGGTTGTTTCCGTGTCTTGGCTGCTGTGAACCTAGTGCTGCTCTGAGCAGTGCAGTACCGGTGTCTTTCTGACTTATAGTTTGTCCAGATGCCTTTCCACGAGTGGGAGAACCATTCTTGTTCGCAAGAGAATGGATTGTAGGAGGAAAGGGAAATAGGGGCGATGGAGAGAAGTAAGTCTCTTCCAGATACACTCTGAAGGGAGCCACGCTGGGGCTGCCTGGCATGGGAGGCAAGGGAAAGGAGAGCGTCAGGCACGGCTCTTAGGTTTGGGGCTTGATCCACTGAGCAGAAGGTGATGCCAGTTACAGACACGAGGAAGACTGAGGGAAGAGGGCAGGATTTTAGGAGAGAACCAAGAACCATTCCTTTAACAAATGCTAAGTCTGGAAACTCAGGAGCCTGCCTTGGGATGGCCAACTCCCTCCCTAGGCCTGCTCCAAAGGAGAACAGAGCCCAGCCTCCTCTCTGGGGACTGCCCGAGGCTCCTGGGGTCCCTGAAGAGCCTGCAGAAGCTGAGGCTAAAAGCCAGCATCCTATGTGATGCTGAGGCTACGGCTAAGTAACCATGGAGAGAACAAAGCATAAAGCAGCATTTGTCTCCAGCGAGCATCAACACTCAGTGTTCTTGGACCCAAAAGTGCCCTGATTGGAATGTGTGCAGCTCCTGACCAGAGGGAGAGGTGTCCCCGGTCAGGGACGCAGCCTGCGGCGGGCTCCCAGCATGCTGCCTTCGGTTCCATGAGACGGGTCCCTTCTTCCCACTCGCCCCTGGAAGGGAAACCAGACCTGAAAGGGAGCAGCCCTGCCAGCTGGGCGTCATTCAGACATCTGCGGGCAATCAGGGGCCTCCTCCGTGCTGGGGCCTGCTCACGCCTGGCTTCACGCTAAAAAAAGCAAACCTCTCCGGCGACCACTGGTCTGTCACATCCGCCAAGTGTGCTTTGGGACTCACTGGGCTCCTGGGGGTCATAATGGATGAGGAGGGTGGCCTGGAGCCTTGTCCTCCAGCCCAAGCCCTGGGGGAACAAAACAGCACTGAGCCCACAAGCCACTTTTTTCCCCCCAGGCAAGTGTCAGGAGCAACTCAAGTCCTAATGCCCTTTGGCTGTGAGCACCAGTGAAAC
This sequence comes from Antilocapra americana, assembly GCA_007570785.1. NCBI lineage: Eukaryota > Metazoa > Chordata > Mammalia > Artiodactyla > Antilocapridae > Antilocapra > Antilocapra americana. Next base: position 11,268,403 of record ML661891.1, on the reverse strand, counting down.
CCTTGCCTTGCTGGGTCAGAGCGCTCCCGTTCCGCAGCCCTGAGGCCTCTCTTTCTGCCTCTGGGATTTGGCCAGTTCTCAGTGCAGCATTCTGTCTATCCATCAGGAATAAATGAAATCTCCTACTTCCTTCCACTGTTCTGTGCCCTGGAGATTATTTGAAAACACTACCCTACCATTTCTCCTCTGTGATAGGGCTGTTCTCATCAGCCTTGAGAAACTGAATGTGCAAACAGTGACCAAACCTTACATAAAAAGACAACTCTAACCCACAATCTAGAGCAGCCTGCCCAGAAAACCAACCTCTTCATCTACAGTAAGTAGCCCAGGAAGCCAGCCTGCTGTAAGTCAGACTTGTAGCAAGCCGGATTGCTGTCCCTGATGACAATCCAGGAAGCTATACAGTAACTTTTCTCAGTCAGCCCCAAATGGCCAGGACTTGAATAATAACTTCCAGCCTCCCTAATTTTTGTCAGAAAAAAGATCAGATATGTCCCCCTAACCATCACATAGGATGCTGGCTTCTAGTTAGCCTGCCTCCAGCTTCCCTTTTCCCTGAAGCCTTCCCTTTTTCCCACTGTAAAGCTTTCCCACTTCTCTGCCTGCCAGATACAAAGACAGTGGCTGACTCCCTGCTGTAGAGCAAGCTTTAATAGATAGTCTTTGCTTTTCCATTCGGTTGGTCTTTGTTTATTTCCATAGCCATTTATTGACTTTTTCTTTATGCATTTCCAAAAATAATTTAATAGAGCTCAACCATACTGAGCCCAGTGTAATAGTTAGGGTACAAATTAACTTGTTATAACCAAGAGACCCTCAAAATACTAGGGTCCAAATGTAACAGATGTTCATTTCTCATTAAAAGCAGAGACATCACTTTGCTGACAAGGGTCCATATACTCAAAGCTATGATTTTTCCAGTAGTCATGTATGGATGTGAGAGGAAGGCTGAGCACTGAAGAATTAATGCTTTCAAATTGTGATACTGGAGAAGACTCTTGAGAACCTCTTGGACAGCAAGGAGATCAAACCAGTCAATCCAAAAGGAAGTCAACCCTGAATATTCATTGGAAGGACTGATGCTAAAGCTAGAAGCTCCAATACTTTGGCCACCCGATGTGAAGAGCTAATTCGTTGGAAAAGACCCTGATGCTGGGAAAGATTGAAGGCAGGAAGAAAAGGGGCAGAGGATGAGATGGTTGTATGGCATCACTGACTCAACGGACGTAAGTTTGAGCAAACTCTGGGAGACGGTGAAGGTCAGGGAAGCCTGACATGCTGCAGTTATGGAGTTGCAAAGAGTCAGACATGATTTAGCAATACCGGCCTATAGTAGGGGTGGTTGAGAATGGGCAGGAAACTCTGTTCCTTGAGACCATGCAGGGACCCAGACGCCCTATTCTTTGTTGCTCTTCTGTCCTCTGAGGTGTACGGGGAACAGGCTGGCTCAGCTGTGTCCTGTCTGTCCTGATCACAGGAAGAAGGGAAAGCTTCCCTTACAAGCTTTCAAGGATCTGGCCTGAAAGTTGTACGTGGCACTTTATCTTACAACTGGCCAGAGCTAAGCCACATGGCCACACTGAGCTGTGAAGGAGGCTGGGAGAGGGAGTCTCTGCAGGCATCTAGCACTGTAGGGTGGGAGAAATGGGCGTTAGAGGATGACCCACAGCGTGCTGGGTATTAAGGGAGACAGTACACACAGCTTTCATCCTCAAGGCTAACGGGTAATGTGTAGAGTGAAGATGGGTCTTCCAGCCAGGTGTTTAAGACCTGCCATACTCTGGCTCTGACTTCATTGGCTAAAAAAGTCCCCCTTTCCTTCCTTCCCTTGCTTCTGCCAAATGGAGCTATGCCATGCTCTGCCGTAAGAACCACTTCAGTATCCAAACAAGTCCCTTTAAACATTTACTCCACCAAATTGTTTAAAGAGTTTTGAAATCGTGTTCCTGGGTCTGGGTGAAGGTGTGGGAGAGCAGGGCCCAGCCACGCACTGTTGCCAGAGTCTCTTCCCCGCCCCGGCTCCCGCTCCGCTGTTTCGCCATTCACTTTGTCTGCCCTGTTGCTCAGTTGTGAGTTCAGTCAGGGACCAAGTCTGTCTTCTCTATCGCATATCCTCAGCACCCAACCAGGCCCTGGCACACAGAGTTTGGGTTGAACTAAGCAGACTGGGTCACAGCCCTTATTTCTTAGGACTCATCATCTGAGGAAAGCTCCACTCGCCCATCAAACATAGACTCCCTTCCCTGGCCCTCCTATACTCAGGGCCGCTTCTGAGAATCCAGGTAAGCACGTTGGAGGAATAACTAAGAGAGTTTTCAGTTCATATTATCACTACGATGGTTAATTTTATGTGCCAACTTGGCTGGGCTAAGAGAAGTCCAGATAGCTGGTAAAACATTATTTCTGGGTCTGTCTATAAGGATGCTTCTGGAGAAGATTAGCATTTGAATCAACAGATTGAGCAAGAAAGATCACCTTTACCAATGCATGGGTGTCATCCAATTCACTGAGGGCCTGAATCAAACAAAAAGGCAGATAAAGGGCAATTTTTCTTCCCTGGCTTGAGCTGGGACATCCATCTTCTCTTGCCCTTGGACATGGGTGCTCTTGGTTCTCAGGCTTCAGACTCAGACTGAACACGCCACTGGCTTTCCTAGCTCTCTAGCTTGCAGTCAATTCCTAGAATAAATCTCCTCATCTATACCTATATGTCTATAGCCATAGCTTGGAGAAGGGAATAGGAACCCACTCCAGTATTCTTGTCTGGAGAATTCCATGGACAGAGGAGCCTGGCGGGCTTCAGTCCCTGGGGTCACAAAAAGTCAGACATGACTGAGTGACTAACACTTTCACTTTTCATAGCCATAGCTATCGATAGATAATGTCCTATTGGTTTCATTTCTCTGAAGAACCCTGACTGATTCGATCATAATCTGATTGAACTACCATACATATCACAGCCTCAAAGAAGCTGCTGGGCTGCCCATCCATAGGAAAGCTTCTCCCCGTGACTGGTTAATTTAAGGTCCTTGCTTGGTGCGGAAAGAATTTGAAGACAAAGTAATAGGTAAGCAGTGGGTATATTTAGAGAGAAATATTCCACAGGCAGAGTGTGGGCCATCTTAGAAGATGAGAGAGAGCTTCAGAATATGGCTTGGTTAGTTTTTATGGGCTGGATCATTTCATAGGCTAATGAGTGGGAAGATTATTCCAACTATTTCAGGGAATGGGTGAAGATTTCTGGGAGTTGCGCCACTACCCACTTTTTGACTTTTTATGGTTGGCCTTGGAACTGTCACTGTGCTGGCGGGTGTGTCATTTAGCTTGCTGATGTGTTACAAAGAGCGTATAATGAGGCTCCAAGTCTACTGGAAGTCGAATCTTCTGCCATCTTGGACCTAACTGGTTCTAACCAGTTTTCGTCAAGTCCTATGACTGTGTAACTCTTTTAAAGGTTGTGCCCTGCCCTCTTCCCTCCTGTTTCATCTCCTGTAGAAAGGGGGCAGTTCTCAGGCCCAGGTGGTCTGGCCCCTGGTGTGTGACTGATCTGCTAGTCGGTCCCCTGGAACAGCATGTCCTGGAGCTCCTGGCAGCCATTCTAGGTGTTCAGCAGCCTCTGTGTTCCCTCCCCACCGCAGAACCTCAGGCCTGTGGGCATCCTGAGTAGTCTGAAATCTTTTGAAAACAGTGAGAGGTTTATTCAGTGAGAGAACAGGCTGAGTTGTCAGCGTTCTGATAATCCAGAAATTACTTCTGAGGATTAGTATGAGGGCGTCCTGGTGGCAGCACTCTGCTTTGCTTCTGTTGGGTCAGTTCAGCTCTAACCCCAGCCTGCATCCTCTGCCCAGGCAAACAAAGCCCCACGTAACTTTTATTTGAACCTGTCCCTTAGTCTCCACATCTCCCCTTTACCCTAAAGCAGCTCATCAAATGAGTCTTTCTAATCCTCTTCCTGAAAATAGCTCCAGTAGACACACTTCTTCCATCCTGTTCCATTCCGACTAATGTGCTAGCATTCCTTATGGTTTAGCTACCTCGACCCTCCACCCAGTTCTCAGCTCAGCTCAGCTCTCCCTGCCTGGAGGTGCGGCCCCTCCTCTCTGTCTCACCCATTCTGAGCCCCAGGCCTGCACCTGCCCTTGCCGGCCTCACAGCAGGACCTAACTTGAGATACAGATGGGAAGTTGTGCATCAGCAAGTCACCTGCATTTCATGCCTCTTGACCTCCAAAGAAGCAAATGAGGGTTTTAAAATAAGACAAACTAGGCTTGAATAGGAGTAGGAAGACTACCAATTCAAAGTTGCTAGTAAAAAGACTTAATCTGTTTCTATTTTTAAACAAACTGAATCTTTAATGTTAATTATGGTCTCTAAAAAACAAAAAAATGGAAAAAGAGAAAGAAAGAAAAGTGATGTTTTCCTCTTACGACTTCCATCTCAGGCCTTGTGTTAAATCAAGCCCTCAAAGGTGCTGGGGTGGGAGGATGTTTTCTGATTCATGTCGGACTCCAAGCTGTTTCCTGGCTGCCAAGCCCAGGTTGGTTCATCACTTTCCATAGGTACACTGAAGGGGCAGAAACTGCAGGCTTCCTTCTGCTCCACCTTCCCTTCCAGCTGCCTTCCCCAGCCTTATCCATCTCTTCTCATTAATTTGGGGTGGAAGTTATTTCGTGGTTTCTTTCCATTTAAATGGTTACATTGTTCATGTCTCAACACCTGCAAAACCCTGGAGAGAGAGTCTCTATCTATTCCAATTATCTCATCATTAGCATTTTCAGCTTCTCCCATCTGCTAATCAGAGCTGTGGGTGGAGGTAATCCCTTCGGAAGCTAAATGGTTTTGTGCTCACAGTTTCCATCCTAGAATGACAGACACACCAGGAGCATAAAGCCCATGAGTAGAAGTTGCCTGCTGTGCAACTACAGAAAATGATTTCAGCTTATCCTTCTCTCTAAGCCGGTCATACATTCCTTAAGTTTTGAATTTTAAAAGCAAAAACTGAGATGGTAGAGGATTTTTTTTTTTAATGACCTAATACATTAAGTGGTCTTCCCTGATAGCTCAGTTGGTAAAGAATCTGCCTGCAATGCAGGAGACCCTGCCCGATTCAGTTCCTGGGTTGGGAAGATCCCCCGGAGAAGGGATAGGGTAACCACTCCAGTATTCTTGGGCTTCCCTTATGGCTCAGCTGGTAGAGAATCCACTTGCAGTGTGGGAGACCCTGATTCAATTCCTGGGTCGAGAAGATCCCCTGGAGAAGGGAAAGGATACTCATTCCAGTATTCTAGCCTGGAGAATTCCATGAAGTGTATAGTCACTGGGGTCACAAGGAGTCGGACACGACTGAGGCACTTTCATTTTATTTATTTATTTATTTATTTATTTTGTAATTTGGACTTTTTTATTGATGTTTTAGCAGGCTTTTTTTTTTCTTTACATTATCGTGTTGGTTTTGCCATACATTGACATGAATATGCCATGGGTATACATGTGTTCTCCTTCCAGAACCCCCCTCCCTCCTCCCTCCCGATTCCCTCTCTCCAGGTCATCCCGGTGCCCCAGCCCTGAGCATCAAAACTGGCGATGATTTCACATATGATAGTTAACATGTTTCATTGCCGTTCTCCCATATCATCCCACCCTTGCCCTCTCCCATAGAGTCCAAAAGACTGTTCTATACATCTGTGTTTCTTTTGCTGTCTCGCATACAGGGTTCTTGTTACCATCTTTCTAAATTCCATATATATGTGTTAGTATACTGTATTTTTGTTTTTCCTTCTGGCTTACTTCACTCTGTATAATAGGCTCCAGTTCCATCCACCTGAGTAGAACTGATTCAGATGTGTTCTTTGTAATGGCTGAGTAATATTCCATTGTGTATATGTACCACAGCTTTCTTATCCATTCATCTGTTGATTGGCATCTAGGTTGCTTCCATGTCCTGGCTATTGTAAACAATGCGGCAATGAACACTGGGGTACACGTGTCTCTTTCAATTCTGGTTTCCTCTGTGTGTATGCCCAGCAGTGGGATTGCTGGGTCATATGGCAGGTCTATTTGCAGTTTTTTAAGGAATCTCCACACTGTTTTCCATAGTGGCTGTACTAGCTTGCATTCCTACCAACCGTGTAAGAGGGTTCCCTTTTCTCCACATCCTCTCCAGCATTTATTGCTTGTAGACTTTTGGATGGCAGCCATTCTGACTGGTGTAAAGTAGTACCTCATTGTGGTTTTGATTTGCATTTCTCTGATAATGAGTGATGTTGAGCATCTTTTCATGTGTTTTTTAGCCATTTTTATGTCTTCTTTGGAGAAATGTCTGTTTAGTTCTTTGGCCCACTTTTTGATTGGGTCGTTTATTTTTCTGGAATGGAGCTGCAGGAATTGCTTGTATATATTTGAGATTAATTGTTTGTCCATTGCTTTGTTTGCTATTATTTTCATTTAACACATTAAGTACCACACTATGAATCACTGTGCTGGTGGGAGCAGGAAGAAGTGGGGAGATGGATAGGAGAAAACTGGGAAGTAAGTGGGAGAAAAAGAGGAAGATATGGGTGGTTTTAGACTGCTGCAGGCAAGTACTGGGGGTGGAGCCTCTCCAACCAGCCTGATGGTTTAGCACAGTGAGTGCAGTTCACAGCGTGTGCCTCTGACCATGCCCCTCACCACCTTACCCACCAGAGTTCAGACTTCCTTTGGGATGGGGGGGTCCTCCATCTTCTGGATCTTTCAAAGACCCATGAAATAATTTGCCTTTCACCACTAGTCCTGCAGGACTGTGCACCCAGCAAAGTGAGAGAGGCCAGGAGAGGTGATGAAATCTTCACAAGTCTAATGTGAAATGAGAAAAACAAGAATAATTAAATATACAATTATAGTCATATATATTATCATAACATTACCATAGATATGCATACTATCATATCTATATATGAGATGGTATAAGATTACTAACTCATTTGGGTGTAAAAGCCATTCTTCTATACCGAGATTATGCTTTTATCATTTATTTGGGGTCAAGAAGTCCTGTTTTTAAAAAGGTGGTATATTTGGAGGTGTGTTTTTGATTAATCTGTCATTTGGCAAAATTAAAAGTTGACACCTCTCTAAGTGTTCCCTCAGCCTTCGCTCTCGGTCCTTGCGTTCAAGACCAGGGTCAGACTAGTGTTGAACAGAATCTAAGGCACCTTCTCCTCTTTTGCCTTTCTCATTTTCTGTCAACCTCTTCTTCTAGGTCCTCTCTAACTTTTCTGGGGCCTCTCCCGAGTTGAACAGAGCATTGCAGAGTCAGGGAGATCCCTCTTGGGCAAGGGAAGTTTCCACCTTCCAGACCTCGCATCTTAGGACTGACATGGTGTCTGATCTAGGTGAGGAATCCGTGCCCTAGGGACCTGGTGGTGTGCATGTTGGGAGAGTGATTCTTCTGGATCCCTTGCTCTGTACTCCCTCGTCTCCCCCTCTTTCCTCCGTAGCTCCCTCTCCTGCAGGAAGCTCTCCTGTCCACTCTGCATGCCTGGTGGGACTGGCCCGGGCTTGCTAGGTCACTGTGGGGCTGCCCTGAGAACAGCACTGCTCCTGCCTCAGGAGAGCCCTTGTCGGCCCCAGGGCCTGCTGCTGCTGTTTTCACCACACGGCTGTAAACGCGCTCCTCAGGAGACCAAGCGGGCTTTATCTTTCTGCTGTGAGAGGGGAGCCATTAGACCTCCTTTGAAACTGGAGTTTATGGAAAGAGTCATTGAGCTCCAGGGAAGTGGACAGACTTCACCCACAAAGCCATGGTTAAATGCTTCTGCTTCACACACAGTAGCAGAGGAAAGTGGAGATAGAGCAATTTCTCTTTCTTAAGCAATGATGATGAGGACAGGTTTATAGTGAGTTGCTTTGAGATGATCTAAAATGTTTGAAAATTTAACCAGATGAGTGCCCAAGGACTGTACCATGGTGGCCTATGCAGATACATCTTTTGTCAGATGATTCCATTATGAATTGCTGCAATAATACTGAAAAAAAAACAACAACACGAAACCTTGATGAGCATATACTAGTAAGCATTATTTAGCTCGAAGTCTACAGGCCGATTTAGCCTGGGCTCTGTCAACTATGGGCTTCCCAGATGACCCAGTGGTAAAGAATCTGCCTGCTAATGCAGGAGACACAGTTTGATGCCTGGGTCAGGAAGATCCCTTGAAGAAGGAAATGACAACCTGCTCCAGTATTCTTGCCTGGGTAATCCCATGGACAGAGGAGCCTGGTGGAGAACAGCCAGTGGGTTCACACAAAGTTGGATATGACTTAAGGACTAAACAACAGCTGTCAGCTACTGTGGTCTTTGCTGAGCTTGTGCACCCATATGGGGCTGAGACAGATGCTGGCTTTGACTGCGGTCACTCAGCTCTGCAGCCCTTAATCATCTCCCCTCTAGGCTAGTGTAGGCATGTTCTCATAGTGACCGCAGGGAAGCAAGAGGGTGGAAAGGCAAAACGTTTTTTCAAGCCTCAACTGACCTCGCATTTCATTTGCCAACATCCCATTAGCTAAATGAAAATACACAACCTGGCTCAGACTCAGTGTGTGTGTGTGTGTGTGTGTGTGTGTGTGTGTGTGTGTGTGTGTGTGTTAGTGAGGTGGGGGCAGTTTCGCAAAGTTACCTGGTGAAAGATCTGGACATAAGGAGGGGTGAAGGGTTGGGACTCTTAAAGCAGCCAGTCTACCACACTTTTAGGTTTCTCTTAAGAGTGAATCTGAATCTGAAGAAAGTAGAGAAGGGAAGGCAGATGTGTCTTAAAACCAGCATCTTTCTTCCTTTCATTTCCCGACTACACACCTGTGACCCCCAAAAGGCACGCCATGAAACTTGCAAAATGCAATGGATGTGCTTGTGGATGATTATTAATTTGTTGTCACTAAGTCATGCCAGGCTTCCCTGTCCTTATCAATCTCCTGGAGTTTACTCAAACTCGTGTTCATTGGGTCGGTGATGCCATCCAACCATCTCATTCTCTGTTGTTCCCTTCTCCTCCTGTCTTCTTTCTCGGCCTCAGGGTCTTTTCAAATGAGTCAATTCTTTGTATCAGGTGGCCGAAGTATTGGAGCTTCAGCTTCAGCATCAGTCCTTCCAATGAATATTCAGGACTGATTTCCTTTAGGATTGACAGGTTTGATCTCCTTGCAATCAAGCGAACTCTCAAAAGAATTCTCCAGTACCACAGTTCAAAAACATCAATTCTTCGATGCTCAGTTTTCTTTATGGTCCAACTCTCACATCCATAAATGACTACTGGAAAAGCCATAGCTTTGATTATACAGACCTTTGTCAGCAGAGTGATGTCTCTGCTTTTTAATATGCTGTCTAGGTTTGACATAGCTTTTCTTCCAAGGAGCAAGCATTGTTTAATTTCATGGCTGCAGTCACCATCCACAGTGATTTTGGAGCCCAAGAAAGTAAAATCTGTCTCTGTTTCCACTTTTTCCCCTTCTATTTGCCATGAAGTGATTGGTTTGGATGCCATAATCTTAGTTTTTTGAATGTTAAGTTTCAAGCCAGCTTTTTCACTCTCCTTTCACTTTCATCAAGAAACTCTTTAGTTCCTCTTCGATTTCTGCCATTAGCGTGGTATCATCTGCATATCTGAGTTTGTTGATATTTCTTCCAGCAATCTTGATTCCAGCTTGTGAATCATCCAGCCTGGCATTTCACGTGATGTACTCTGCATAGAAGTTAAATAAACAGGGTAACAAAATATGTCACCTTGATGTACTCCTTTTCCAATTTTGAACCAGTCTGTTGTTTCACGTCTGATTCTAATTGTTGCTTCTTGATGTCAGGTTTCTCAGAAGACAGGTAGGGTGGTCTGGTAGTCCTATCTTGTTTAAGAATTTTCCAGTTTGTTGTAATCCAATAGCTCTCTAGAATCCCTAGAGCTATGGAGAAGGGGATGTCGTCTGGCATTGCTATTTGTATGAAACAAAGGTGTATTTCTCCTACCCAGACACACAAAGTTGTGAAGTGTTTACAGGCAAATAAATCTGATTCATGCAGAACATCTGTCACCCGTCTTCCGCAGCTGTGTTATTGTAGCAAAACAGTTTTCCCTCTCCTGTTTCCACACCACCCTCAGGAGAATGCTTGAGATGTAGTGACAGCATCTGTAAATGGAGATTTCGCTGCAGTGGTGGAGGGCACAGGACCTAGTGGGAAGTGGGTGACTTACCTGGAGGTGATCTGGGTTTGATCTCTGGTTCTGTCACTTCTGTCACTTGCTGACTCAGAGTCTGGGACTCCTTCATCTCAAGTAAGTGAAGCCAAGTTCAAGCAGGATTAAAATATTTTTATTTTCCTTCTATGTTCCCTCTACCTTCTGGACCCCATGTGTACTTGATTGTCTACTAATGATATTTATTTTTCTGGAGTGGGGAGTTAGAGATAACTAAGACCTCACAAAGACAAATGTCTACAACCATGAATAATTCCAAACTGCAGCCAAAGGCGTATGTCTTTCCAACAAGTTGATTCTCCAGCTAGGGACGAATTGGTGCAGGTCATTGGAGCTGGTTTCAGAATACTTCAGGGATATGTACTGTGGCAGTGATGGGTTCAGACAGTCTTCCCTGCACATGTATGCCAAGATTAACAAGGTGGAGTAGGCACAGGAAGTTGAGAAAAGAAAAATAAAATATATAATGCAAACCCAGGAATGCTTTTGATCCAATAGAAAGTAAAACATAGAGAAACGATGAATAAATGTGACCCTATTTAAAAAACAAACAAAAAACCCTCTGTTCAAAAGGCACCATTCACAAAGTTAAAAAAGATGAAGTCTGAGAGAAATGTCTGCAATGCATGTAAATGACAAAGGATTATTATCTAGAACATATAAAGAGCCCACACAAATTTCTTCCAAAAAGATCTTCCTCAACCTAAGAGAAGGAAAATGAAAAAATATGATCAAGCAGTTTATATAAAAGAAAGTACAAAGAAACTGAAGGAAATGTGCAATCTCTCTAATAATTAGGGAAATATTTGAAAAATCATATACTATAACCATCAGATTGGCAATAATTAGAATATTTGATTCTGTTCAGACTTGGCAAGGGTGTGGGGCAGCAGGTATACTCACACGATTCTAGTGGAAATAAAATTAGCACAACACTTTGGAAAGCAAACTATTAATAATAGTACAATCCCAAAGAAAGGCAATGCCAAAAAATGTTCAAACTACCACACAGTTGCACTCATTTCACACACTAGCAAAGTAATGCTCAAAATCCTCCAAGCCAGGGTTCAATGTACATGAACCATGAACTTCCAGATGTTCAAGCTGGATTTAGAAAAGGCAGAGGAACCAGAGATCAAATTGCGAACATCTGTTGGATCATCGAGAAAGCAAGAGAATTTCAGAAAAAACATCTACTTCTGTCTCATCGACTATGCTCAAGCCTTTGACTGTGTGGATCACAACGAACTGGAAAATTCTTTTTTTTTTCTTTCTATTTCTTTTTTTACTTTTTAATTATGGAAGTATGATAGCACATTTACAGGAGACTTGGAAAATACAGAACGAACTGGAAAATTCTTAAAGAGATGAGAATACCAGACCACCTTACATGCCTCCTCAGATACCTGTATGCAGATCAAGAAGGAACAGTTAAAACTGGACATGGAGCAATGAACTGGTTCCAAATTGGGAAACGAGTATGTCAAGGCTGTATATTGTCACCCTGCTTATTTAACTTATATGCAGAGTACATCATGAGACATGCCAGGCTTGATGAAGCACAAACCAGAATCAAGATTGCCTGGAGAAATAGCAATAACTTCAGATATGCAGATGACACCACCATAATGGAAGAAAACAAAGAGGAACTAAAGAGCCTCTTGATGAAAGTGAAAGAAGAGAGTGAAAAAGTTGGCTTAAAACTCAACATTCAGAAAACTAAGATCATGGCATCCGGTCTCATCACTTCATGGCAAATCGATGGGGAAACAATGGAAACAGTGACAGACTTTATTTTTGGGGGGTTCCAGAATCACTGCAGATGATGATTGTAGCCATGAAATCAAAAGACGCCTACTCCTTGGAAGGAAAGTTATGGCCAACCTGGAAAACATATTGAAAAGTAGAGACATTACTTTGCCAACAAAGGTTCATCTAGTCAAGGCTTTGGTTTTTCCAGTGGTCATGTATGGATGTGAGAGTTGGACAGTGAAAAAGGCTGAGCGCTGAAGAATTGATGCCTTTGAACTGTGTTGTTAGAGAAGCCTCTTGAGAGTCCCTTGGACTGCAAGGAGATCCAACCAGTCCATCCTAAAGGAGGTCAGTCCTGGGTGCTCATTGGAAGGACTGACGTTGAAGCTGAAGCTCCAATACTTTGGCCACCTGATGCGAAAATCCAACTCCTTAGAAAAAACCCTGATGCTGGGAAAGACTGAAGGCAGGAAGAGAAGGGGACGACAGGAGACAAGAAGGTTAGATGGCATCAGTGACTCAATGGCCACGATTTTGAGCAAGTTCAGGGAGATGGTGAAGCACAGGGAAGCCTAGGCTGCTGCAGTCCACAGGGTTGCAAAGAGTTGGACACGACTGTGTGACTGAACAGCAACAAAACATTTTTTTAAAAATTACATATCATCTTACTCAAGTGAAAATTTCTTAGTAACTCTCCTCAAGCAACACTTATCCTTATGCACAGAGAGGCATTCCCAAGATGTTCAGTGTTTTTAACAAGGAAAATCTGGAAACAATCTAAATATGTATCAAAGAAGAATTACTAAATATACCTTAGAATACTATGTAGCACTGAAAGAAATATTGAACGGGTGGATCTTCAAGACATATTGTTGAGCAATAAAAGGAAGTTAGAATCCCTGAAAATATACTATTTATGAAAATAAGAAACAAAAACAGATGATATAGTATATATGAGTGCATTTAAGTAAGTAGATAACAGAGAAAACTGGAAGGAAGCACATGAATTGATAATAGTTATTTAACCCTATTAAATTCTCTGGAGGGTGGAAACCAGGGGTAATTTTATTTTTACAGGGAGAATTATTTTTATTTTTATTGTTTCAAGAAAAATTATTCCACATTACTTGAGCATTTAAAAACCAATTACAAATATACTGAAATCAATTATAAAAATTGGAAAGAGATCAATACAAGGATATGAGAAAGTCTCAGCCTGAAGGCATTGCTAAGTTTCGTGTGAGCGAGGGATATCTTTGGGGGCTTGTCAGGAGTGCTCTGCAAAGAAACAGGTCTTGAGATATGGGGCTGGGGAGCCCCTGAGAACAAGAACACACATGAGTAGCCCCAGCAGGGCAAAAAGGAACAGGATGGGGAGGAGGCTGCCTTGAGCTGGATGTGTTTGGAGAACACAATATCCCTTTCAAAAATGATTGTTTAATTTTTCTGATTGTTAAGTATTCCATGCTTATTACCCCAAATCCAACTGATACAGAAAAACATTAAAGAATAAATAAATATCACCAGCTACTTCACCTTCCAGAGATAAGCACCATAAATATATAGGTGCACACATTTCTCTTGACTGCTCCTTGGTTCCCCTGCACAGACAGTGCCCGTCAGCCGCTGCCTCTCGCCCTGCACAGCCCTAGGAACTCACCACAGGCTCACCCAGATTGGGGTACAGGCTAAGTGTGTCTTTGTCCACATCCCTAATTAGGCCCCATTGATGAAGGGCTTACCTCAATATTCATAGGCCTAGTGAGGAAAGTGAAATGGTACAAATATCTTCTTTGGCCACCTGATGCGAAGAGCTGACTCCTTAGAAAAGATCCTGATGCTGGAAAGATTGAAGGGAGGAGGTGAAGGAGGCAACAGAGGATGAGATGGTTGGATGGCATCACCGACTCAGTGGACATGAGTTTGAGCAGGCTCTGGGAGATGGTGAAGGACAGGGAAGCCTGGCGTGCTGCCGTCCCTGGGGTCTCAAAGAGCTGGACATGTTGAGCTACTGAATAACAACCTTCTAGACAAGGATAAATGTTATTTGTTTTTAAAAAAAAAAAAAGTAGGAGAAATATCTATTCCTCAAAACTATAGTTTACCCCCCATTACAATGTCCAGTCGGCAAGAGACTACTCCACAAATCCCCTGTTGGCACTGTTTCCCAGGAGGGTAAGAGTCCAGGGCTCCTTATCTTCAAAATCATCCCCAAAGTCCTGGACCAGTAGAGCAAAGGCAGCTGAGTTTGAAATGCTTGGATGGGAAAGCACTTTTCTTCATTCTCATTGATAATTCCTACACATTTTTTTTTTTTTTGGCCTGATGCTTGTCAGCAATAGATAAATGTGTGCAGTAGCTTACGAGGAGAATGGGAGGACCTGGAATGTTCAGAGGCAGGCACTGGGGCTGCCCAAGCAGCCTCCACTTAGGGCAGGTGCCTCTCCCTCCTCTCCAGAAAAACAGAGGGCCACCCAAATGGTCACAGCTGAGTCAGTGTATTCAGATAGAGTCACATTTCTGAGGACCTATAGGATGGGGAAACTCAGTAAGGAGCTGGCTGTAATTAACACCAGGTGGTCATTATGGATTTATTTTTTTTAGAGTCTAAATCAGCACAAGTGGATAACACAGTGTCTTTTGCAAGCAACCCCGTGTCCATGGTGCTTTCCATTCAACACAGCCACAGTGGCAGGTCTGATGACGTGTGAAGGATGGTGCCAGATTCTGGGATGCCAAGATCACTGAGACACCCTTCTTGACCTCAAAGCACTGTCAGAGAGATGTAAAACAGACGCTAATACAGAGGGAATGACATACGTAAACGACAGCTACCCACACACAAGCAGACAAAATCAAGCAAAAAGGCTTCCAGGGAGCCCACTACTCTGTGAAATGCTCTCCCAGGCATATACTTCCTTAGCATCCTGGAGGATACCGTGAGCAGCCCAGGGTTCTTGCTCCCAGCCACCCAAGCTGTTACGTGCGCCAGGAGTGTTCACTGCTCCCACAACATGAGCCAGCCTTTCACCTTCGTTCCACTTCTCTCCTCCGAAAGAAGTTTCAAGCCCCACCTATTTTATCCCCCCACCTCTTCATCCTGATTGATCTCAGGCACCCAAAGACCATTCTTAGGTGTTAGGTCCAGTGTCTGTAGACTGAGTCGGATCACTTGTTGGACGAAGATGTGGGTAAGGTTTAACAGTTGAGGGCAGAGAAAATCTCCCTCTTTCCGCATGAAACGGATGTGCAAATGGAGTCCGTCTGCTGGGGTGACATCACATTTAGGCGACTTCATATTTAGCTCCTTGGCAAGGAGGGGTAGTCCAGGCTGGACGCACTGGAACCCTTCAGGTCAATCCTTGCCCCTCCTTCAAGGGACTACATTGGAGTCACCACCTCCTAGGCTCCCTCTTTCCCACACTTCCCAACTCACGCCTTCACGTGAGTCTGTTTTTAGGTCTGGGCTGTGCTGGACCATTGTTGCCTTCAGAGCCTCCTCAGAAGCAGAGTCTGTGGGACTCAGGTTATGATGCTGCCCTGTCTCTAGACCTTGGAACTGCAGCCCTGGATGGAGTGACATGTAATGATTAAAATGACCCTCTCCATGTCCCTAGACATGCCTGGGACCAGAACCTGCATTTCAGTCCTGCTTGAAGCTCTCTGGAAACCCACAAATGCTCTTCCTTCCACTGTGAATAATTCCTGATTTCATGGTTGTCCTCATGAGAACTCAGCTTCCATTGGCCGATGTGTCATAGGTTCCAATTTTAGTTATTTTTTAAAAACTTTTTTCCCCAGAATTTGAGAACATTTTCTGGGGGATCCTCCCCAGAGTCCTCTGAAAATATTAGCTTCTTGGCCCCTTTTCCTCATTAGGCCTAGTCTGGGCTGTTTGAGGCAGGGACTCCAAGGAGACTTTTTGGAATTACCTCTAATCCTCTGACTTCAGAAGGATCCAGGAAGCAATTTCACAATGCTCCCAGGGAAGCTGTAGCTCTTGATTAAAGAAAGGTGCCCTCAGGAGAGGAAAGAGTTCCCAGAACCCCCAAGCTTCGGCCCCTTCTTTTGAGGCCCCTCTCCCCACCCCTACTTACACTTCACGCCCCCGGAGAGACCAAAGGGTCTCTGGCCCCTCAATTCTGAGGTTCCATCTTCAACCCATGTCCCACCACATGCTGTGGGTCATTGAATTTTAGAGCCCCATGGAAACTCTGAACTTGTAAAGCCCTGTTGGCAGTCAGTATCCATTTTCCTTTCTTGGGGTTACAACAATCACATTTTCTTTAGGGAATTATCTTTTCCTTGCAGTGTGTGGCTTAGAAGAAGTGTCAGTCCATACACTCTCATTTACCTTCGCCAAGCGGGGATGGGCTTGTGATCTGGGGAGGCCAGTTAGACAGGGATATCGGTCTGAGTGAAATAAGGATGGGGAGGCTGTCTGAGCTCCAGCGTTTGAGATGAAGAGGGAGTTCATAGGGCCTGGACTCCACCTTAGGCCTGTTCATGCTGGTCATGCTCGGCCACGTCTCCAGTGGACTCTGAACTCTGTGCTTAGTGCCTATGGAAACAACAACGGAAGGATAAGAGCCCCCTCTGGACAGGGGAACCTTGAAGATCGTATCCAAGTTACTCATCGCCTAAGAGAAAACAGACACTAATCCCCCCTGTCTCCGGACAGGCCATAAATTTTTCTGTACCTATAGGAGTGTAACCTCGGGCTTATTGATTATTGGCCAATTGTTTAACTGTTTGAGCACATAACACATAAATGGTGGGGTTATTGTGACTGTATTTACCCTTCCTTTGTTTATGTAAGTCTCAAGAAATTTGGGGTGGTGGGTTCGGACACGTACACATGGGGTATAAAAGATTTTCACAAATGCTGGTCAGGGTCCTTGGCTAAGAGGAGACTCTGCCTTGGGCCCGCTGGTGTAATAAACTGTACTCCACTATCTGCATTGTCCTTCTGAGTGGTTGTTTCCCAGAACGCGTGGCTACAACAGAGGGGCCCCCACTCCCCACTTCCACCACCTGGCAGACCAGGGATTCAGTCCTTCCAGCAGGACTCTGCCGCTGTCCTGCTTCCTGGCCTCTTCTTTGTTCTTCAGTCTGCCCTTCAATTCTGAGAGCTATTACATATCCTTATAATAGATTTCCTTTTCTGCCTCAGTTTGGTAAAGTCGATTTTTTGTTCCCTGCAGCCAAATCATCTTGACAGAGGATTTATCTGAACCCCATCCCCTTCAATTGATGAGGAAACTGAGGGCCAGAGTGGGTCTTGTCAGGAGGAAGCAGAGCAAGACAGAGCTCAGGTTCTCTCAAGCCCCCCGTGGGCTCTCTCTGCTCCACTGGGCTGTCTGTGCATCTTTGGTGATCAAGGTCACAGCGCTGCCGCTCTGTGGCTGGGTGATGGTGACCCCGAGGCTTTGGAAGCTTGCCTCCTTCCATCTCAAGTGCCCAGAGCTAAGAAAACCCTTCAGTGTTTCTGACACAGCCTATCACTTCCTTCTGCTCTCTTGAGTAACTGAGCACCTACTAAGCAAATAGCTCTGTACCAGCCTCTGTAGGGAAGTCAGGGAGCTGTGCTGAGGGGAAATGCAATCCTGGCCCTAGAGACCCCAGACCAACTCGTGGCCATCTGCCTCTGGCCAAGGGCATCTCCTGGGGAGATGTAGCTACTGTGAGGGTTGGAGGGTCAATACCTTCAGGGAGACTGTGACACTCCCCTGGCCTTGCCTCCACAGGGCCATCGCTCATTCCCTGCCTCTCCATCCCCACAGCCACTCTTTGAACACAGGCTCCTGTCATCTCTTGCCTGGACATGTTTCAGCGCCTTCCACCAGGCCTCCCTGCCTCCTGTTCTCACTCACTCCTCCCTCTGGTTTTGGGAAATACTTCTGAGGACAGGTCTTTCCACACCGCCCTTTCTAACACTTCAGGCTTTCCAGCCTCAGTAGCTCTCATTCCTGGGAAGGACGTACAGGCTAGAAAGGCAGTCAGATCCTTCCCAACCCCTTATATCTGGCCTTAATTTTTACTCAATGATGCTACACATGCGTGCACACACACACACACTTTGCACACACATCCAGCTGAGCTTTCCCCTTCCCTCAGCATGTTGTGCCCTTTCTCCTCCTTAGGAGGTGCTTTTGTGTCTCAGGAACTGAGTTCCTACTCTCCCTTGAAGAACTCTCTTTGCCCTCCCTCCTCTCCCCAGATCGGTGGTCCCCGGCCCCCACAGCAGTGTGCTCAGGCAGCTGTGGTGTGTTCCCATCCCCCTCCACAGGAGCTTCAGTCTCGGCACATGGTAGACTTCCCTCACTGACTGTGCGTGCCTTCAAGGCAGGAGCTGTGTCTCATCCTAGTGTTGGACCCCGCCACCTACTGTGTCTAGCATATACTGCTTATTAAGAATGTGCTAAATTCCTTCATTCAACAAATGTTTGTAGATAGAGCAGTTAGCATATCAGCCTAGATTGGGTACCAGTTCTGACCATCCTCTTCTCCCTCAAAATAGATGTTTTTCATTTTCTACCAAGAAGCCCAATCCTCCCTCTGCCTCTGTCTGCCAACTTCTATTCACCCTGTAGATCCCATTCACATGCCCTCTGCCAGCTTAATCAGATCACAACATTTTGTCATACTGATTCCTATGCTATGAAGAGTCAAATCATTATAGTCACCTTATAGCCACCGGGAAGTCTTCTTAACCCCTTCTCTTTTGTCCTCCACCTTCATCTCAGGGGTAACTCTTTTCTTGAATTTGATATTTATGTATTTTATATGGATTTATCCTATATACGGTCAGTCCATTTAACTAGAACCTTGAAGATGTTGATGATTCAGCAAATAAAATGTGGACATTTATAACTGGGCAAAAAATTCCCATATGAGAGTACATTGCCTTCCAGACCAAAAGGGCATGACAGTTAGTGAGTCCACAGTTAAGAGGTCTGTTGCCTGGGGTTTCTTCACTGCATGAAAACTGTTGAAACCTGGAGTTTCAAGCCTGGGGAAGAATCCCCTCTCCTCTCTGCACAACCTGGATCTCAGCCTAGCCCTCCACCAGCCTTTGTAGACTCAGCTAGCTCATTATGTATCCTTCAAGGAGCAGATTACGTTTGCATATTTACAAATTTTATGTAAATTGCTGTTGTTCAGGCGTGTCCAATTCTTTGCGACCCCATGGACTGCAACACGCCAGGCTTCCCTGTCCTTCACTATCTCCCGGATTTTGCTTAAGTTCATGTCCATTGAGTTGGTGATGCCATCCCACCACCTCATCCTCTGTCACCCCCTTCTTCTTTTGCCCTCAGTCTTTCCCAGCATCAAGGTCTTTTCCAATGACTTGGCTCTTAGCGTCAGGTGACCAAAGTGTTAGAACTTTGCATCATTCTGCAGATTGCTTTAGTTTTTTTTTTTTTTTTTCCACTCAACTTGGTGTTCTGAAGGTTTACAGCCAAGTTAAAATCTAAAAAAAGTATTCCACTGTATGCATATAGCAAAATCTTTTTTTCCTGATGAAAAATTGCCCAGTTTAGGAATTCTGACCAACAGGCCACAGCAAACATACTCACACATGTCTCTCTGTTAATATGTGTGTTTCGTTTCTCACTTCAGGATTTCTGATAATCTGATGAGTATGTGAACTGGTATCTCCTTGTGGTTACAATTTGTACTGTTTTATTACTAGAAGGAGGTGCACCATGGAGGCAGGGCTTGGCAAACTTTTTCTGTGAAAGGCTAGAGAATAAATATTTTAGACGAATCATCCTATTACTTTTGTGACCCTGCCCTAGAAGTACAGATGTTCATTCAAAAGTTATCAAGCCTCTTTTTAAAAAAATGTATTCCAACTGAAGTATAGTTGATTTACAGTGTTAATTTCTATTGTACAGCAAACTGATTCAGTTACACACACACACACACACACACACACACACACACACACACACACACACACACACACACACACACACACACACACACACACACAGGCTTCCCTGATGGCTCAGCTGGTAACGAATCTACCTGCAATGCAGGAGACCCAGGTTCAGTCCCTGGGTGGGGAAGATCCCCTGGAGGAGGGCACGGCAACCCACTCCAGTATTCTTGCCTGGAGAATCCCATAGACAGAGGAGCCTGGCAGGCTACAGTTCATAGAGTTGCAGAGAGTTGGAGACACCTGAAGCAACTGAGCTCATATACACACACACACATATTCTTTTCCGTATTTTTCCATCATATTTTCTCACAGGATATTGAATATAGTCCCTGTGCTCTATAGGGACTTGTTTATCCATTGTGTGTATAAGAGTTTGCATCTGCTAATCCCAAACTTCCAGTCCATCCCTTCTCTATGTCCCCTCCCCCTTGTAATCACAAGTCCATTCTCCATGTCCATGATTCTGTTTCAGGTTCCTAGATAAGTTTATTTTTGTTATATTTTAGATCCCACATATAAGTGATCTCATAGGGTATTTATCTCGCTGACTTCACTTAGTATGAAAATCTCTAGGTCCATCATATTGCTATAAATGGCAGCATTTCATTCTTTTTTGTGGCTGAGTAGTATTCCATCTTCCCTATTCTTCCCTCTGTCAATGGACATTTACATTGTTTCTATGTCTTGGCTATTGTAAATGATGCCACTATGAACATCAGAGTGCATGTATCTTTTTGAATTATAGTTTTATCTGGATATATGCCCAGGAATGGGCTTGCTGGATCAAATGGAAACTCAAGTTTCCTGAGGAGCCTCCACACAATTTTCCATAGTGGCCGCACCAGTTTACATTCCCACCAACAGTGTAGGAAGGTTCTTAATGGGCATCTTTTGAGTCAATATTATTTACAAAAGTAAGCAGCCAACCAGTAGGCTATAGTTTTCTGATCCTTGTTCAAGAGTGTTGACTAAAAACTACGGTCACAACTTGAAAGTAGAAAGTTATTTTATTTGGTGGGAATGTTTAGGACTCAGAGCCTAGGAGGCAGCATCTCAGTAGCTCTGAGAAAACTGCTTCAAGGAGGCCGCAGGGAGAGTCAGGCTATATACAAGTTTTCAACAAATGGAGCAGGCAGTCTGAACCTCAAATATCAGGTATCAAGTTAAGGAATTTAGCATTCAGTGTATGGGATGAGGCAAGCCTCTGGGCTCACTGCATTCCTTCCTTTCATATGCACCTCAGCTATCTGGGGCCAGTCTTATTTGTTTCCTTATCCACCTTGCTTCTTGCATTCCCCCAGCTCCTCAGCAATCACCCTGGGGGGTGGCAGCATCCGCTGGATCACAGTTTTGGGAGCCCTTATTCACTTTTGGAGGCCAGAAATTGCTGATGGCTGTGACTTGTCTTGTTTATTAATATGGCAGGAGGTATTTCCTTTTCACAAGAGACACTCTCTGAAAAACACAAACCAATCAGCTGATAATCCGCCTGCAATGCAGGAGACTCCAGTTCAATTCCTGGGTCAGGAAGATCCGCTGGAGAAGGGATAGGCTACCCACTCCAGTATTCTTGGGCTTCCCTGGTGGCTTAGCTGGTAAAGGATCTGCCTGCAATATGGGAGACCTGGGTTCGATTCCTGGATTGGAAAGATCCCCTGGAGGAGGACACAGCAACCCACTCCAGTATTCTTGCCTGGAGTCCCCATGGACAGAGGAGCCTGGTGGGCTACAGTCCATGGGTTGGCAAAGAGTCAGACACTCAGCGACAAAGCACAGCACAGTCAAAACAATAAGCAAGATCTGAACAGGCCATACATAGAAGATAATGTGCCATTAGCTGATAAATACACAAACAGTTCAGTCTCTCAGGTCACCAGAGAGCTAGTGATCAGATTTCCTCCTGACACAGCCCAGGATGTCTTCAGGTAGGAGGGCAGGAGCCAGCCATACAAATTAGACCAGTGATGAGAGCACCTTGGGCCAGCTCTGCCCACTCAGAACGAGGGACAATCCCTGTGCTTTATTTGCACAGAGTATCCAAGACCCTCCTTGGAGCCTTCAGATACGGGTTACAAATGTATCCTCTGCCATTTAGCAAGCAAGGGAGGCCAGATCACATCTGATGAAATCACTGATGAGATACAGAGAAAATTTCCAGCCCATCCTCCCTGAAGGTTAAATTCTTTCTTTGAGAAAGGAGAATTGGACCATGGGATCACAGAGCAGAGCCAGAGACTTACAGAGGCCTTTCTGCTTGGTCAGCTGTAACATGCTTCCTCTGAACTGAACTGACCTGAACATTGCTGATTGCTAACATTTTAAATGATTCAACCTTAAGGAGAGTTTACTATTAGAAAAGTGTCCCATTGCCCTGAAGTGTGATCAGCAGGGAAGCTAATAGCTGCAGAGTTTGCAAAACACTTCATCCTCCCTGCATTCCGCAGGCAACCTGGGAGAATACTGAGAACAGATGGTTTAACAAGCAGACCTGGGAGGAACTGAATTTCTGCCTACCAGCAGCTAAAGGAGGAGGCCCGTGCACGCCCCCTGGGCAGCTGGGAGGCCCTGATCACGTTGGTGCTGAAGTCAGGGAAGGACCCCAAGGAACAGCAGGTTAAAATGTGGGCCTGTCTCTTGGTTAAGACAATGCTAGTCCTGCTCTCGGAGAAGGCAATGGCACCCCACTCCAGTACTCTTGCCTGGAAAATCCCATGGACGGAGGAGCCTGGTAGGCTGCAGTCCATGGGGTCGCTAGGAGTCGGACATGACTGAGCGACTTCACTTTCACTTTTCACTTTTGTCACGTGAATGTATGCTCCTCGGTTCTGTCTCGTCACAACAAAGATTTGGAGTGATGGACATTAAAGCCCTCAGCGGGTCACAGTTCTCGGGTCTTGGACAGACCGTGTTATAGCTCTTAGACAGATCAGTGTTACAGCTCAGTGTTACAGCTCTATTTTATTTAGATAATAGCAGGAGAATCCATCCTCAAAGCGTGAGGGCATGCAGACCCAAAGATGCTAAGAGAACGCCCCAGTGTGCGGGGTGGTGGGGGGAGAGAGAGAGAGAGCAGAGCCCTTAGGCTCCTCTTTTTATATGTTGCTTTCCTCCCCCTGGGCCTGCCCTATGCAAATTGGGCTAGTCAGGAGTGCTATTTATTCGACCTGAAGTCCTCACTCAGGTCCTCGGACCTTCCTTTGTTCTTTTTTTGGGGGCGTTTCCCTTCCTTGTTTTTGGCCACCACCATTTTGGACTCCTGTTTGCTATTCTAGCTACCTAACACTTTCAGACGCTGGAGAAGGCAATGGCACCCCACTCCAGTGTTCTTGCCTGGAGAGTCCCAGGGACGGGGGAGCCTGGTGGGCTGCCGTCTCTGGGGTCGCAGGGGGTCGGACACGACTGAAGCGACTGAGCAGCAGCAGCAGGCCTGCTCTGACCCACCCAGGACGCTTTGAAGGCATCCTTGCCTCATATGTCAAACAGCTCTTAGTTGGGGCTACACCCAACTCATACACTCGAGATTTAGACACAGGCCACCCCTAATCCCCTAAGGAACCCCAAGCCATATTCCATTTCAGAAGTCACCGCTGTAAGATGACTCATCTTGTTCACCTTCACCCCATCCTGTGGCTGCAAACCAGGTAAGGGAGCAAACTGCCTACAAAGCATAAATCTGCTGACACCACAGCCAAGGCCGTGGGGAGATTTGTGACGGGCCCAGGACTCCAGTTCTCTGTGTCAGCCCATAATTAGCTACTTCAGTGAAAATGTCCCCAGTACAGAACATCTTCTATATGATATGAACTCAGTTCTTTGAGAAAAGGTGATGGAAGGATATGTTTTAACCCTGACAACTATTTCTCATTAACTTTCTCAGGAACTGTTTTTTTAAGCCTATACGACCCAAGACAACCTCAGCTCTCATCAGAACATAGGCATAAAGGTGGCAAAGTGATGGTACTAACTGGGGTTACGCAGGCTCTTCTTCATTCCTGACCTGCTCCAGATGAGTGTCCCACAAACAGTGCTGGCATTCCCCAGAGGCTCGCTCATGCTCCCACAAAAGACCTCTGCCACTGCTGGTGCAACTGCCCCCACTCAGCCATGGGCCCCTCAACCCTGCACACATCCTCCTTGGACCCTGGGGCACTAGTGGTCCCCTGCTAAATCCACCAGGGGTACACACTCCAGTACATCCAACCAGGACGCAGCAGTGCTGGTTCCTCTCTGGAGCTGATGAGGCGGCTGTCCCGACTGTGTGTCTCACTTTACTACCTGCACTGAAGTATCTCCCATGGTACCCCCATGTCTCACTGAGCCTTTAATAAAATCAACTCATTTTTAAAAATTTTACTGTGGTAGAATTGATCTACAGTGTTGTCTTAATTTCTGCTATACAGCAAAATGATTTAATTATTCATATATATATACACATATTTTTTCTATTCTTTTCCATATGGCTTATCACAGGATATTGAATATAGTTCCCTGTGCTTACAGTAGGACCTTGTTGTTTATCCATTCACTCTATGTATCATAGTTTGCACCTGCCAGTCCCAAACTCCCAGTCCTTCCCTCCCTGCCTCTCCCCTCTCCTTTGGCAACCACAGATCTATTCTCTGTCTGAGTCTGTCTCATGGATAAGTTCACCTGTGTTTTATTTTGGATTCCACATATGAGTGATATCACATGGCATTTGTCTCTTTCTGACTTCACTTAGTATGAAAATCTCTAGGTCTATCCCTGTTGCTGTAAATGGCATGGCTTTATTTCATTCTTTTTTATGGCGAGTAATATTCTAATGTAAATACGTACCACATGTTCTTTATCCGTTCATCTGCCGATGGACATTTAGGTTGTTCCCCTATCTTGGCTACTGTGAAGAGCGCTGCTGTAAACCTAGGGGTGCGTGTATCTTTTCTAGTTATGGTCTTGTCTAGGTGTGTGCCCAGGAGTGGAACTGCTGGGTGATGGGGCGGCTCTATTTTTTAGTTCTTTTAAGGAACCTCCACACTGTTGTCCACAGTAACTGCACCAACTTACATCCCCATCAACAGTGTAGGAGGGCTCCCTTTTCTCCACACCCTCTCCAGAGTGTTTATTGTTTGTAGACTTTTTGGTGACGGCCGTTCCAACCAGTGTGAGGTGGCACCTCATGGTAGTTTTGCTTTGCATTTCTCTAACGTTAGTGATGATAAGCACCTTTTCATGTGCCTGTTGGCCATCTGTATGTCTTTTTTGGAGGAATATCTATCTGGGTCTTCTGCCCAGTTTTAAATTGTGTTGTTTGTTATTTTGTTATTGAGTTGTAGAGCTGTTTGTTTCTTTTGAAAATTAAGCCCTTGACGGTTGCATCATTTGCAAATATAAAATCTACTCTTATAGTGTCTATCTAGATCCTTATCCTCGGTAAAGGCTCAGATGTGGCTGACACCATAGAGACAAGACATCACACACAGGAAGGACAGAATTGAAAGTTTCTGAAAAGGGCCTTGACAAGATCAGATCTGAGTTTTACAAAAGTAGTCCTATTACCAGGATGGACAGAATATGATAGAGACAAGTGACTACAAGCAGGAGGCCCAATTAGGAAGTTAAGTTGATAGACTAGACCAGTGGTTTTCAATTAATACATTGAATGACTGAATGACGAAGGCAAGGGGTGAGGCCACTGGGAACCAGCCCTCACCCTGGTCCAGGTAAAGCAGTTTTCTGTTTATGAACTGGATTTCCATATAGACTTTGGGGAAAGTGTGCTGTGATTTTAAAATGGAAGCCTGAAAACCAGGTTTTGGGCAGGAAGTGATGAGAGCCTGAATTAAGGCAGTGTCCAAGAGAGGAAAGAAGTAAAGGGCTGTTTAGGCGCGATTTCTACGAGCACAGAAAGGAGACCAACAGGATGTGAATATGGTTTTGCTTTTATTTGGGTTTGCTTTGCTTTCAAGAACAGAACAACACAAGCAAAAAGTGCTTACTTAATAAGGCCTACCGAATCTGTCTTAAGAATATCTGATAATAAGATTTAAATTAATATTTTTTAATTAATTATTTCTTTACACTATCATGTTGGTTTTGCCATACATTGACATGAATCTGCCATGGGTATACATGTGTTCCCCTTCCAGAACCCCCCTCCCACCTCCCTCCCGATTCCATCCCTCTGGGTCATCCCGGTGCACCAGCCCTGAGCACCCTGTAATCAGATTGATGTTTTAACATTATTTTAAGAGCCCCACTCCAGGGTACATTAAATGTTTCCCTGAAAACGTGTGGTTTGGTTTGCATGGACATCTCCTCACACACTCCTCATGACGGGGTAGCTCCTAACTGAACGACTAGTCTCCACCTGAAATATCATAGGTTTCTAACCAGTCCTGACCGCAGGCGGCCTCAGCCTGCAGCGACTCGAAGCAGGACTTCGGCTCCCGGCCAGGACTGAACTAGGCTGTAGCAGTGAAAGCGCTGAATCCTGTCCACTGGACCAGTGACAGGACCCTGGCCTGTACGGCTTTGTAGAAAATGAGTTTTCACCAAGAGATGGAAAAGTAGTGTAACAGGTAAAGTGTTTATGAGGGGAGAAAAGTGTCTGTGTGAATAGACACACATAGGCAGGCTCAGAGAAAGAGCAGCACCCTCGTGGTAGTTTCCCGCACTTACATGAGGCCTTTCTTCCACATTTCCTCTGGCCATCTCACGTTGCCTGTCTCTGAGTCTATATTTGGTTTAAATCAGGGTCCTCCCATGTCAGTGCATGCATTTCTTAGCCAAGATGGATTCTAGAGAAGAAGCCTATGAGTAGGTTGATATCACCCACTATAGGGTGGCAGGCCCTCTCTTTTTGACCCCCAAGGAGCCTTTCTGTGCTGGTGTAGTCAGGAAGGTCTCTTTGACCTCAAGAATGAGAAATATGTGGTCTCTCTCTCTTATCTAGGCAGGACTCAGCTCCTCCTTGTTCCTGCCATTGTCTTTATCTTGGAGTATCTGTCTACATGCGGACAGACTCCAGCTGCTCCGGCTGAGGCCCATCTATCTCCTGCCACAGTCTCAATAAAGTTTAACAGAGGTACCCCTGGCCCATGCAGAATCTGTCTTCTAAATCATTAGAGAAAGTTAATCCCAACCAGACCTTCTTTTGGGACATGTAACTCATGAGAGAGCCATATGGTTCCACGCACTAATGGCAAAGGATGAGGGATATCCCAACTTCATCAGCTCACTTTGGCTTGGCTCACCTCTCCCAGAACCCTGAGCGATGGACAGTACAGCAAAAACCTCCCCCAGCTCACCCGAGAAATGGGGACGTGCTGAGCAGTGGTTCTCAGAATTGGGGATCTCCGAACTTTGGAATGCAGTTCTGGAGACCATCAACATAGGGTTGCCCATAGGTTTTTTTCCATGAAAGAATATTAAAAAAAAAAAAAAAAAACCAAGTACCATTGACTACAGTCATTTCCCAAAAGATAATTCAACACCCAGAATTGATCAGAGTCATCTCAAGAATACAAGCGTGGTTCTTTAAATTGAATACACTTTGCTTTGTGAAAAACTTTCTGCACTGTAACTTTATTCTCGCATTTTACCTTAAACCATTGAGACCTCTGCGGGTGACAAGCACCTCCCAAGGGTCAGTGGAAGAGCAAGTTCTCAGAGCCTAGGGAAGAGTTTCTGCTTCTTCCCTTGCCCCCCAGACCCTAGAGTCCCAGGCAACTGCAAGGGAAACCACTCGCACTGTAGGAAAAAATGGGCACGATATTGCTGCCTTCCAAGCTGGAGCCTGGAATTGGTCTTTTCTATTTACGAAACAGACATAAATGGTGGCTTGTTAGAGCTGGAATATCAGTAGTCAGGTACCACAATAAAATTATATATTAAATAAGCTTCTCTAGACGGACCTGGGAAGTTAACCACTTATACAGTTGTTTCTATTGTACACTGTGGTGTCCAACCAAATGGCTTGGAAATGAACTTGGAGCACAGTCAGGTCAGAAGGCTGCCCGTGTTCTTGTTGGCCTCCTGGTCCCTTTGGATTCCACATGCAGTGTTATTCTTGTCCCTGATCCCCAGATGCAAGTACGAACTGACGATTAATTGGCACCTTTTCATTAATGAGCTTGGAGTACTTTCTGAAAACGTGGGCTCTCGCCACCTCTGGGACAGCTGCCTGAAGGGCAAAGAGGGCCCTGGCTGGGACTAGAAGCCCTGGGTTCTAGTCCCGAAGCTGCCTCGCATTAGCTGTAAGACTCTGGGCATGGATGAGTGGCTGGGTTATATCTCTGAAGTCCCTCCACTGCCAGCCTTCTCTGATTTATGATTTTATGGCAAGTACAGCACAGATGGTGACAGAATCTTTCCATAGCTCCCCTTTCTGGTCAAAATGCAGTGGGAATGGTCCAACTGCTTTATTAGGATGTCTTTATTTTTTATGACTTTTCCACCAAATGCATTGCTTTCTTCAGTTGGCTTAGATTTTGGGGACACAGACTTGGCTATTACATCCACAAATGCGCCTGACAACAGGCCACAGAAGATGTGGGAGTCAGAAGCTTTGGAAGTTCTCTAACTTACAGTTCCTGCTGGGGTTTGGATTTAATGAACGTACTTCCCTATAATAAACCACTGAGACTTCTCTTGCCTCTGAGTCTTTTCTTGTGCCTTTGTACCAAATCAGGCCAAAGAATGTGCTCTAGAAATTGGTCAGTACCGTCCTGAAGGTGCAATATTGCTGGGTATCACCCTGAGAAAGGGACCTCTCCTGCTAGATGTTCGGTTCCAAAGCCACTGCAAGCTGTGCCTCTGACTTGGCAAAGAAAGCCATTGCTTGGGATGCTATTTCTAGCCCAGGCCAGCTGTTCACAGCTTAGGTTCAGCAAATGCCATCTTTTTTTGCAGACTCAGTCCCCATACCCCCAGAGAATTATGACAATCCAAGTATGTGACTTTAATGAGTGAATAGACTGAGTCTAAGGTCTCTCAGATATCATCCACTGGACATTTGATTACAAGCTCTGGTCTCTTACCTGACCTAAATGCAAAAATCCAAAGACAGTCTAAAACCCTGTTTTAGCTCTGGTTTTACACTAGTGAAATCAAGGGATCAGATGAAAATAGTGATACAGTAATAACGACAGTAGCAACTCTCATGTATTTGGTCCTCATTATACAGCAGGCAATATGCTAGGTGCACTTTATACGACTATGGTGCCCATTTACAGACGAGGGAAAAGAAATCCTGCAATCTGCCAAAGAACTTGACAACTAAGAAATAAGCCAGAATTTAAACTCAGGTCCCTCCTGAAAGAAAGGTTCAGCCCATTCCACTCTCAGATTAAAATACTGATAGAGAGACATGGGGTGGTGGCTTTGTGTAACTCCTGACTCCTTTCAGCTTACAGATCCTTGTTAAGGTTCTTTAACAACTTGTCCTTAGTTCTGCTAAAACAGCAGACACCTCCCGGGCCTGTTCCCACCTGCACAGTGACAGAACTTCCTCGTAATCTTTCCTGTGTCTCTGAGAACATGTGAGTCAGCACAGGAAATTTTGGCCCCAGAACTCAGGCCGCTGCTTGCATTACTCTCTCTGCTGGCCTTCTGATCAGCTGCATGGTGCTCACTCTGTAACTCCCAACCACCTGCCAAAGCTCCCAGTGGTGCGGAAGCACCCGGGACCTCTAGGACATCTTGCATGTCCACCCTCCTCCAGCTGCTCGCAGGGTCCTTGATGTCTCTGCTTACCCCCTGGCCTCTGGTCAGTGGCAAAAGGACTCTGCATTTTGTGTCCCACTCTGCTGTGTCTCATTTGGCATCTGTGTGGCAGGGGCGGGAAGATGCAGACCAGACGCAGCCTTATCAGGATCCTTACCTGGGGTTACAGTTCTTTCTGTCTCTCCACATGGTCCTCCCCTTCAAGGCATAGTGGCCTCCAGGGCTGGATCCGAGTGCTTCATGGAGCGGGTGCTGGGCTCACTGGCCTGGGCCAGCGCTCTCTCCTGTGCTGAAGGAAAGGGTTTCTCCCAGGCTGTTCCTCCCTGCTATTCGGCATGCACTTCTGTGTACAAGTCCCCTAGGCTCCTGGGCCCTTGGATGTCAGGAAATGTGGCTAGCGGGGCTGCAGTGAAAGTGGAAGTTAGTAGCTCAGTCTTGGACACACTGTGACCCCAGGGACTGTAGCCCGCCAGGCCCCTCTGTCCATGGGAGTCTCCAGGCAAGAATACTGGAGTGGGTTGCCATTTGCTTCTCCAGGGGATCTTCCTGACCCAGGGATGGAACCCGGGTCACCTGCATTGCAGGCAGATTCTTTACTGTCTGAGCCCCCAGTGATACCTTCTAACAAACACTGGGTGTCCAGGTGTCTGGAGAGATGGTCAGGGAGAGGTGTGTTTGGGTGGGATAAGATGCTGAGCCATCTATCCACCAAGATGGTAGTCCTGTTTTTCCTCTTTCCCTTCCTTCCTGTTCAGGCAGATAACAGCTGACTCTGTGCTCCTGCTTCACAGGAGGTTTGTGTCAGGGCATAAAGCAAAGACATCGCGTCCAAGCTTTGGGAACAAAAGCCAAAGCCCTTGGCAGAAGAAGACTCAATTGAAAGAGAAAAGGGGTGGGAGTGGGGAGGCAGATTGTACTGAACAGGGAAAGAAGAAGCGATTTCCCCAGACTAGGACGATATTCTGTTCACCTAGGAGGAAGTGAGGAGGGAGGTGACAGGGAGGATGGG
Source organism: Antilocapra americana (assembly GCA_007570785.1). Taxonomy (NCBI): domain Eukaryota; kingdom Metazoa; phylum Chordata; class Mammalia; order Artiodactyla; family Antilocapridae; genus Antilocapra; species Antilocapra americana. The sequence continues at coordinate 11,237,775 of ML661891.1, read as the reverse complement.
TAAGCTCTGCTTCCTGGGTGAGTGCCGTCAGCTGGGCACAGAGGTGCTTGGGGGCAGAGTTAGGTGGGGAGGGAGTCACATGCAGCCAAGGCACAGAGGGGCTTGGCCTGAGGGCCAGTGCAGGTGGGCAGGGCAGGGGGCTGGCTCAAGGGTGGACTGTGTAGATGAGGGCAGAGGGGCCCCACCCCAGAGGCCTTGGTACCGCCTAATAGAAAGACTGGCACAAATAGTTGCCGGGAGGGGACCCCAGGAAAGACTGGGGTTATGCATTTTCTGTTTGTTTAGTTTTTCTTTCTTTCTTTGTTTTTTCTGCTAGCCAGGAGAAGTAAGAGTTTGGTTGGAAATGTAGTTGTTAGAGAAAATGAAGTAAGTTATTCTTAAATCTGGAGTCAGTGAGCTGAGATTGGAGCTCTCTCACCTGTGTTTACACCTCTTGTGTGAACCCAGGAAAGAAAAGATGGTGCTCACGGTCTGGCCCAGGCCTTTGGTGAGATTCAGACCTTCTGTCGTGGACCTGAGAATAGGTAGCCTTGCTTTCCTACCGTGCTTTCTTTTCCATTCCACCAATCATTCAGCGAAACAGTTTTAAGTGGAGAGCACTCAGTAAACAGGACTGAGTTTTTCCAGGACATAAAACTTCAGAGATGTCACAAAATCACCTTCAGAGAAGTGGAGTGCCTGTGAGGCCAGGAAAACAAGAGTCCTTAAAGGAAAGTTCTTATCAAACATTGCAGAGTGCTGTATTTCCTGCCTTATAATTGTGATAAATGGTATGGCTTTGTTTTTAAACAACACCTAATCTTTAAAATAACTCTGCTGGGAAGCCTAGCATATTTTCCCCAGAATATGTCCACTGTGTATATTAAATTGACTAAACATTCAGAAGAAGGCGCACAAACCAGGCCCAGGAGAGTCTATTGCTCAGTGTAAGTAGGAGGGAGGGAGATGTTACCAATACTGAAAATACACTAAAATTCTGATTAAAATACCAGATCCAACCCCATGCAAGTCTCTTAGGAACACTCACATTATTGAAAATAAAATGGAAAAAAAGTGATTACTGACTGGCATCAGCATCTAATTGTTTAATGAACATAACATGGCCTGGATCCTATTACTAATGTTCCTCTCCTTCGACAAATGTCCGCTGATGAAGGAAAGTTCTTTTTTGGTTGCAGAGTGGCCTTCAGAAGTTGGACGTTCTGAGAGATGACAAACAGGCAACATCTTTTTCTTCTTGCTCCCAAGTCAAGTTCTGGCAGTTTTTGACAGGTCATAAACACACATGAAATGCTAAACTTAGTGGGCTGTTAGATGCTTTGCTTAAAGTTGAAAAACATTTTTTAAATAAAATTTCCTTATGCCTCCTTTTTTCCACACTCTCAACTCTGACATTCAAGTGTACTTCATGAACCGACATGTAATAACATTTGAAAACCAAATTCAGAAAACCCTCATGAATGCAGACTTCGCTCTTAGAGAATCTGCAGGGAGCGAGGGTGAGGGGACTATTGGGAATCTTCTTAGGGACAAAGAGATGAATACTGCCATTGATTGTTAAGAATGATGTTTATGTAATCAAGAGAAATGTCTGTGTCTGTTAGAGATCACCAAGCATTTAGTTCCTGTGGTCTGTCCTTGTTTTCGTTAGAACGCTGATATTCCTTGGACCCTTCTGGAGAGGGTCTCATCCAGTGGTTCCCCCAGTATCACTCTTCCTTGGGTTTCCAGCTGGCTCTCAGAATATATCTTCTCCAACTCTTCTTCCTCATTCCCCTTCTTAAATGCTGGAGTTACATGGGATTCCACCCATGGGCTCTTTTATTCTTCTCCACAAACTCACTGGATAAAGTCAGTCCAAAGGCTTCACTTAATTCTTCAGAGACAATGGCTCCAGCCCTGGCTTTTTTGTGGAGGTCCCTCGTGTGTCTCCTGTCTCTGAGGATGACCTCACAGCCTCCTTCGAGCCCAAGTTGCAAGCCTGGACATTGTCCTTAATTCCTCTCTCCCTATCCATCATCACCCTAAACACACTTCAACCGTCCACTCTGTCTCTTCCCACTGTCACCAGTTTATTCGTGCCAACATCACTTTGTGTCTGGATTTCTTTCACAATGTCCTAATGGGGATATCTCCTTCCAACATGTTCCCTCTGACTGAGACCACAGGGGTTTTTCCAGAGTACACATCTGAATGGGACACTCCTCTGCTGAAAATGGTTGCTCAGGACTCTCAGGATAGGGTCCAGACTTTGGACAGGCTCACAAGGGCCTTTATGATGGAGACCACTTTCCCATCTCAGGAAAATCTCCCCTATAGTTGCACACCAGACTGAATGTACTATGTTGGCATTTCCCGTTCCCTCTGCTTAGAATAAATACCCTTTCCCCTCATGCCAGCTCTCTTCTGGCTCTATGACGCCGTCTTTTGGCTGACACATGACCTTTGCTGGGAAGTTTTCTCTGCCTTTTCAGTACTGCTTAGTACTCTCCCAGGCACTCCTGTGTGAGTCCCGTGTCACGGCGTGTAGCACACTGAACTGCAGCAGCACGTTTTCTTCCTCTGAACTGTAAATGCCTCCAAGGAGAAAAGCATTTTGTTCATTATATCCCCAGTGATCATTTATTCCAGATGCTTGACAAATACTTGAAGCCTGAATGAATGCAGTTGCCCTGAGTTTCTTGACTCTGAAGCCTGAGCAAGGAGAATCTCATCATTAGCTCAGCTTGGGTCACTTTCTGTTCCTGGTCCAGTGAGCTGAGTTAGGGGTGTGAGGGCAGGAAAGGAATCTCTTAGATAGGAGTGATGCTGTGAAAGCAGTGGATGGCATGCTTACTAGAATACAAAGTCCTTCATTGAAATAATAAAACTACGTCTTTTTTTTTTTAATCATACTTTGTATATTTTTCAGTAAATCGTACAGCTTTCTCCCATTGGTCCACTCTAAAGAAGTGGAGCTGTATTTTCATGATAACACATGATAAAAATTATAGTCACTTCTTACTCAATATTAGCCACTCATTCATCCAATCATTCACAAATATTACTAAATGCCCAGTATGGGCTAAGCTCTCCTCTAGGTACTGGAGAGATAGTGGAAAATAAAACAAAGCCCTTGTTTTCAGGGGATGTGTAAAAATAAAGACACATTTATAATTATCAATTACAAAACTTACCATGAAAGAAATGATCAGGGTGATAAGAGAAAGAATAACTGGGAGGATTAGTCCATTTATTGGAGTCAACGTATGCTTCTCAGAAAAAAAAAAAAAATTACGTTCAAGCTAAGACCTGATGTCTTTGGAAAGAATGGCTGGGAATGCTGAGCTGAGGGAGGTGGGAAGAACAAGAGCAGAATTGGGGATCTCCAAGGAAATATGAAAGTCTTGGCAAAAGGCTAGGGGGATGGCAACTGTGATGGAAAGAAGTAAATGATGGATTCGGGGCATTTTTGGAGGTTGAACTGTTTGCACTTCTGATAAATTGGATGTGAACTTATCAGGAGTGAATTGGAAAGAGTCCAAGAATAACAGTTTGTGTAGAAGTTAATTTAAGCACATGGACTCTGAAGCCATGTCATCTGAGTTTAAATCCCAGTTCCACTATTTAGTAAGCTGTGTGACCTTGGGAAAATTACTTAACCTCTCTGTGCCTTAGTTCCTCATAAATGATGTAAGTAATAATAATAAGAGCTACTTTGCAGACTCACTAAAAGAAAGAGTTATTACCTATAAAACATTTTGGACATTGCCTGGCATGTGATTAGGTTGTCTTACAAACTAACAAAGAGGTAAATCTTCAGGTCTCTGATTTTAAGCAGTGGGGTAGTATGGGCGATGTTTATTGAGATGGGAAAGACTAGCAGAGGAAGAGGTTTTGGCAGAGTGAAGATCAGAGTTCAGGTTTAGATACAAGTTTGAGATTGCTGCACACCTCTTAGATCCCCTTTGACTAGGAGTCTGGTCTCCCAGGAGATGCCTGAGCTGGAGACATCAGTCTGCGAGATGTCAGATTATAGGCAGGATTTGAAGACCAAAGATGGAAAAGACAAACAAGGGAAAGTGTAAAAGCGTCTGTGTGAAGTGAAACGTAAAAACACAGCCAAGGACTGAGCCACGAGAGCTCTCGAAGCTGAGTAGTGCTTAGTCGTGTCTGACTCTTTGTGACCCCAGGGACTATAGCCCGCCAGGCTCCTCTGTCCATGAGAGACTCTCCAGGCAAGAATCCTGGAGTAGGTTGCCATGCCCTCCTCCGCGGCATCTTCCCAATCCAGGGACCGAACCCAGGTCTCCCGCATTGCAGGTGGATTCCTTACCAGCTGAGCCACCAGGCAAGCCCAAGCTGAGAAATCAAACATGACTTAGGCATAGTGCTGTTACACAGTGCACGAGCCAAGCAGAAACAGAAACAGCTAGTAAAATGTGAATATAAGGAATATGGAAACAAAGGACCTCTGCTGGCTGCACCCCGCAGGCCTGCAAGCCTTGTAGTTGCCAATCCTCCAGCCTGAAGAAGGAGCCCAGAGCCAGCACAGAGACACCAGGGCTTCAATGGAGAGGGGATCTTACACGTCTGAAAAAAAGGCACCCTACCCCAGCAGACAGGATGTGGCAGTAATCTTTGCTCCTTGGGGGAGAAGCAAAGAGCTACTATTTGCGGGGGAAATAGCCTCAGGATGGCTTGTCAGTTACCAGGGCAACTGGCAGCTGGGCACATCCCTCACCGCCCCTCAGGTTAACCACCATCACAAGGGCAGATGTTCCCCTTTAATAAACCAGCAGGTGGAGCTGTTCTGGCCCAAGGATTAGAACAGTCACTAGCTGGGGCAGGGGGTGAGCAGGGAGGAGGTGAGTAGGGAGGAGGTGAAGCAGGGTCTGGTGGAGCAGATTACAAAGAGCAAGAGAACAGTCATCTTAAGTGGCCTGACCATGCAACCTCGCTTCCATTTCTATTTTAATGGAGCCTAAAAATAGAATTCTCTATTGAGTCTTGTTAGGTTGATTTTGTGGCTTCTCTGTGACTCACTGGAGCCTCTTCATCTGAAGATTTAAAAGAAAGTATGGGGTTATTTGGAGATTTAGGTGGTTTGGTGGCTGAATTTTCAATGGTGAGGACAGAAGGTGGGACACAACTGAACTTGAACCAGACAATGAAATGCATTATAAAGTGTGTTGAGGAGCTTAGACATGATAACAGTTCAGTTCAGTCGCTTAGTCGTGTCCAACTTTTTGTGGCCCCATGCACTGCAGCACGCCAGGCTTCCCTGTCCTTCACCATCTCCCTGAGCTTGCTCAAACTTATGTCCATCAAGTCGGTGATGCCATCCAACCATCTCATCCTCTGTCATTCCTTTCTCCTCCTGCCCTCAATCTTTCCCAGCATCAGGGTCTTTTTCAGTGAGTCAGTTCTTTGCATCAGGTGGCCAAAGTTCAGCTTCGGTATCAGTCCTTCCAATGAATATTCAGGACTGATTTCCTTTAGGATGGACTGATTTGATCTCCTTGCAGTCCAAGGGGCTCTCAAGAGTCTTCTCCAACACCACAAGGCACCATTAAAAGGTATTAAGCAAGGGTGAAGCATGTTCTCTATGCATTTTAGAAAGACCACTCTTGAACACTGTGGAGAACAGTTTGGAAAGGATCAAACCAGAAGGTGGGAGGCTGATGGTATATCTGCAGCAGTGACCCCGGATGGCAGTGAACCATGGCAGGCACCATTCGGATCCCAGTGATGGCCACCGTGAGAAACAGACAGGACTCGGTGAGTGACCACATGGGGAAGGCGGTGACACCGGGGTTTCTGGTTTGTTTACAGCCTAGTCTGTGCCTTTGAAACACTACACTTTTCCTGAAACATACTTAGGCTTCACGCAGCATGCTTTCTATAGCAATAACCCTTTAATTGTCAAATGTGTTCTCATCCTGTCCCCTGATGAATGCAGTCATTAGAAAATAAAGATACAGATTTACTTCATTTGGGCTCAGTTCTCTGGGCCCCAGGCCTAGATAGAGGAAACCAACTCTATTACCTAAACCACAGAAGCTGAAATCCTCTAGACAAAGAATACTCACTGATTGACTTGGTCTCTGCCTCCTCTGGCTTACCTATGTATAAACATACTAACATGCTAGATCTTATTCACAAAAGAATTTTACTCATCATTTTGAGAAAAAGCCCATGTTTTAAGTAGCAATATTTTTGTAATAAATAAAAAGTCCCTTGACAAACTCTGTTAAACCCCATTTGAATCTCTGTTATTGGGGAAGGTTTCCTAATGACCTAGCTCAACACTGCTGGCTGCATGCTGACGTGATTTGCAGTTATACAGAAATAGGTGGCTGCCTCCCTGGTGGTAGCTCAAGGACCCAAGGGAAGGCAGTTTTACCTCTAGATACCGTTCCCAGCTCTGTCATGCTGTTTACAATTATCACAGTCATTATTTGTTACTTCTCACTCTTCCTAAATCCTCTCCTCCTCGTCCCTCTTGAACCAATTCCTATCCCCCAGGCCATGGAAACCGCTCCTCAGGGTCATTTTGCTAAATCCAGCAGTCACGTGGTCCCTCTCCTACAGTCTATCACTCCAGTGTTTAATCTCTCCCTCTTCCTTCTTCATGTGGCTTCAAGGACATCACCTTCTTTTGATTCTCCTCCAGCTTTATTGGTCTCAGGCTTCCTCACTGCTTCTGCCCATGGTCTCCTGATGTTTGGCGTCCTGGTCTCAGTTCTTAGACCTCTTCTCTTCTCTATGACTTAAACCCTTGATGATCTCATTTAGTCTCATGTCTAAATAACATCATCCTCATGACTCTTTAGTTGTATCTCCTGAACTCCAAACTTACATCTACAAAAGTGCTTACTCACCATCTCTACTTGGATGTGTAACAGATATCACAAATTCAGCATGTCAAAAACGAAACTCCCAGTCTTCTCAAAATCTGTTCTTGTCAGTCTCTCCCATCTCAGTTGATGGCAACTCGATCCATCTGATGCTCATGCCAAAATTCTTTAAGTCGCTTTTCTCTTTTTCTTACAACCTGCATCTAATCAGTTGAGAAATCTTGTGGCTGGTACCCACAAAATACATTCAGAATCCAACCTCTTCTTACCAACCCCCCTGCTGCCATTCTAATCCATTTGAGCCACTACCATCTCTTGGCTGGATGACTATTAAATGCTGCCCAAATGGTCCTTCTGCTCACATTCTTGTCAATCTTCAGTACCAGAATTCAATGAGTCCTTTTAAAAAGGAATCAGCGACATCACTTCTCTGCTCAGAGTAAAGGTCAAAGGCTTACAGACACCCATGGGCTCTTACTTGGTCTGCTCCCACCCCACGACTCACTGACCTCATCTCTGTCACTCTCTACCTTGCTCATGCAGCTCAAGAGACACTGGCCTCCTTGCTGATTCTCACACAAGCTAGACTAAGCTTCCCTTGGGACCATTGCTCCACCTGTGCCCTCTGCCTTGGGATGCTTTTCGTCAGGTATCTAGGCCCCCCCAACACTACTCCAGGCTTTGCTTGTCTTCACAGTGAGCCTATGCCGCCCTTCACTACTGTCTCTTGCCCTCAATCCCAGCACTCCCAGCCCCCTTATCCTGCTTTACTTTCATTTTCCATAGCACTTACCACTTTCCACTACATTATATACTCTGCTATTCATTAGGTTCATTATTGATCGTCCCCCCTTCTAGAACGTAGAGCCACAACAGCAGAGGTCTGTGTTTTGTTCACTGATGTATCCTCAGTGCTCGTAACAGTGCCTGGAACATAGGAGACACTCAGGAAATACTTGTTGAATAAGTGGATGAATCTGTTTAGCCTAAGGGCCTTCTCTTACAAAGCAACTATGACTGCGGATAGGTTAACACATTCAGCTTCGAGCTTCCAACCTGAGCCATTAACATACCTTACAAGATAGACGGCAGCTACAAGGAGTGTGTCTTTGACACCTGTCCTTTCCAGCTCACTCCTTCAACAGATTCTCTGCACCGATGTTCTGCTCTTCTTTTCAGAGTGGGGAATGGATACATTAAGCATTACCTGCTCAGGGTTTGTCCTCCCTAGAATTATTTGGGCTTCTTTCTCATCTCCATGAAGTTTTCACTGTGGCCCTATTCCTCAAGTTCTTGTAACTGAAAAAATTAAATATGGTGGTTCCATTAAAAAAAAAAAGTTGGAAATTCCTAAAGGGGGCCAGTATCACCAATATATCTGATTTAGTTTATTGACATCTAGAGAAAATACAAATCATCACTAGACGTTTATAGCAAGAGAGAAGGATAAGGGATAGTAGGAAACACAGGCAGGGGGACTCCGTGCTACTAAGGGTTAACACGACGCGGTCACTGGAAGAGAGGGTGGGGGGCATGGCTGGGATGAACAGACTGCCTCATGGAGCAGCCACTGTGAGGGTCACATCTTATTTTTGCTTAAATTGGATCCTGTACTAACTTACAGAGGTTTTGTAGGGCCCCCTCCTGCTGCTGGCAACTAGATAGCCTGGAGGGAGCTGTTCCAAGAATGCCTGGCAACACCACTGAATGATCAGTGCCCAGGTAGGCGTATGGCGAGTGATCTTTCCTGCTAGGACTTTTCTTGAGATCCCAGACCGCTTCGACAGTCTTCTCTGCACTGATAATACTACTCTAGGTTCATTAGGGTCAGCTAGACGAGAGCTTGAGCTAACTGTGTCATTAGGTGCTGAGTTGATCTTCAAACCTCCGTTTCTTACAGAGCACTAAGTTGCTTAACCTTAGTTAAAAGGAAATCAGCGTGTACAGAGCCACATCATCGTCCCGGGCCTGTAGTAAGCACTAGACACCTTCAGTTCCTGCTTCCTCCTTCTCGTTTTCCTCTAGCCTCTCCCCACCACCACCACCCCCGACCTCCTTTGAGATGACTGTTTTCCGTGTTTGTCACTTTCATGCCATATCTGTATTTCTTATTTGGCCCCAGATGTCAGATTGGCTTGCGTTACTCCAGACTGAATCATTTGATTTCCTGTCCGTGTTCCTAACCTTTCCAGCTCCTTTTGTATCATTTCTCAGTCATTCCTGATGTTTACAATACCTCTCAATTTAAAGCCATCTGCAAATCTCATTAGCGAACCACTGACTCTCTCCCCCATGATCCCAGGGCATGTTGCACAAGACAAGACCTGACACCAATTCACCTCCTTCCTTTTGAGGCACCAGAGCTCTGGATTACTTTAACTTATTACCATTTTACAATATGATCAAACCGTTACTGCTTATTTACTTCTAGTCTAGGCAAATCTGATATACGAAAATCAGAATTAATCATTTTTTTAAATTAAGTTTTTCACCTTTCAAAATTTTAATATTATAAATAATTATGAGTAATATAACAACTAATATTGTTTTATATTATATAAATATTTATATTATCTTTATAAATATAATAAATTATGAAATGTAAAATCTTTATAATATACATTATAATAATATAATTCATTATAGTTGACTCTTTAACTAGTCACCTTTCTTAGTGTACTTAAAACATGTACCCATTAGCTCACACACACACAAAAAAGCTTAATTTTTCAAGACTACTTACTTATAGGTAGTTAATGTCTTTATAAGAAATTAAAGCCTAAATTCTTCCATTTTATTAATAAGCTTTTGAGTAAGTTTTCTTACTGCTGATTCATTGGCTCTTGGCTTCGACTTTTCTCACTCTTTTTCCTGATACACTCAAAATGTTTTCGAATTCCAGCTATTCCTCCTTCCTCAAGAACTTTCTGAGCTCCTTGTCTGCTCCAAGCACTGTACTAGGTGCTGGGACAAATAAAGAAGTCTCTCTCCTCTGGGAGCTCTTAATCCAGGAAGTCACAGGGAAGGAAAGACTGTGGCTGCAGACCTGCTGTACCCCGGATTTGCCGTGGGTCACTGCACGGGAACCACATGGAAACCCCCGGGGGGAGCCAGGGTTTCAGAGGAGTCATTTTCCTTTTAGGCAGAGTATGAATAGACCACTTACAGAAGAAATACAAATGGACTGTAGACATATGGGGAAAATATTCACCCTTACTAGCTATCAGGGCAATACAGATGAAATTAACAAATACACTACTTTTTAACCTATCAGACTGATGAGCAGATAAAGAACTCTGAGTTGGTGAGGTTGAGTAAAACAGGTTCTCCTACATGGGGCATCAGAGAACATAAAGTAGTACATCTTCCTGAGAAACAAGTTCATCACATGTAACAGGGACCATTGCAAGAGGAGTTTACCCTCACGTTCATCACAAGGGCGTGAAACAGACAATGTAACATCTTACACTGAAATTGCACACACCCTTTAAAAATTATATAGAATATGTAATAACCTACAAGATTTTCTGAATATTAAGTGAAAAAGCACACTCTGAATAGTATAAATATATACTACAGGATTATAACATACAGAATTGTGTGTGTGTGTGTAGAAAACAAAAGACTGAAAGACTAGATACCAATATGGTAACAGGTTATTCATAAGAGGTGGGATGGCGCTCTCTTTATTGGTAGCTTCTAAATTTTAATATATATATATTTTTTTAAAAAAGTTCATATATCCAGATTCAATTATTCCATTGCATTGTAATGAATAGTAAAAATAAAAAATTAATTGACTTGCTTAAAATCACTAGTTTGGTGTGCCGTTAAGCCAGGCTTTCTAACTCTAAAATCCACTGTCTTTCTATGTTGCATTCCCCTTCCTCCCCACAGCCCATTACATCATATTTAGAGTTTCTTTCTCTTTGGTTCTTTTTCCTCTTGCTTTCTACATCTACTATATCCCTTCCCACCTTTTTCTAAGCCATTTTATCAGTAGTCATGCTGTGAACTGGATATTATGTGTAATATAAAACGCAAACCATGTTCATTGGTGAAAAAGGCAAATCCCCATGCATGGAGAGAAATGGGACAACACATATCAGAACAGGCACAGTCTGACAGCCCTCAAATAAGTCAGCTTGCTTCTTACATTTAAAATAAAACTGAAATCTGTTTGGTCTTAACTGTGATATGTGGAAAGCGTCATGCTTCCTTCTATACCAAAAGATTTCTTAACTTTTTCAAAATGTAAATTCTTGAAAAGACCACCGGCCCCAAACTCAGATCTGAAACACCAATCCCTAATTTTATTTATCAATGTCAAGGTTTCCCTATTTTCACTCATTTACTCAAACAGCAGGATAAATATCATAGTCTCTTACTTGGTAAAGTACAACGTTTGGAGCCTCAAGTTGGCTGTGTTAGAAATTAGAAATGTCTCTGATGATGCACAGCTGTCTTCATTTCTTAATCACAGATGTCTAAAGCATTCCAGGAAGCTGACTAATGTACCTGGAGACATGTACTATGTTTTCTCATACTTTCCCCAGAAATTCTTGTCAGATCAAGAAGGGATGAGCATCCCCTTTGCTTTACAACTACGATCGTAACTAGGAGTGTACAATGATCTTGAGTAAGACAAGTCCTTACATTTGCCACCACCATCTCCTTGCTGTTGTCATATACACTTGTCTCAAACATGTGGGCAGTACTCAGTGATCTTAGCCCTTTATCTCAGTCTCCTTAGGACAAGATCCCAGTATTGCAAAACTTAGTATCAATAGCTGCTATTAGTGCCCAAAGAAAAACAGAGCGCTGTTTACATTGAAGCCTACTGTCCACCAAGGGGCATCATACTGAAACAATCATCTAGAAGATTGGATCACCCGAAACTGTCCCAAACCAAAGTTAAGGCTCTGAGCTGAGCAATTAAGAACCAAAATTTCTGAAGGTCTTTGTTGAAAGGTTCTCAGCTTTGTGACTCAAAGAGTTGTCTTTCCCCAAAAGAATTCTATTATCCCACCAATACCAACCCTTCTATCCTGCTCTCATGTGGAAAGCAGGTGACTGCTACTAACCACCTCAATCCTCCCAAGGGTGAATCGAAACCCAAAGTTCATCTGAAACCCAAAGTTCATATGCAATTAGGACTTGTGTTCTTTGGGACAGAAGTATCAACAAAGATGTAGCTGGCTTTCCATGTGAGAGAAATACATACCTGAACAGCTCTACTTGGAAGGTTGATGCATTTTACTACACATAAGTTATACCTCAAAAAAACCCCAACAACTCTAGTAACAGACTCAACCCCTCAGGGAACCTGCTCAAACTGGACTAACAGCTCTCACAGGGTTTTCTATACCTTCATATCCTGCCTCACTTTTTTTTTCCCCAAAAAGCAGCAAAAAAATATGAATATCTTACCCTTTAACTACAATTATTTTTCTCAGTGAATGTCTTCCATCCAATCACTGGACTTCCTAGGTGAGCAAAAGAGAAAATTTTAAAGAAACTTACAGAGCCGAAGGGATGAGCTAACTATAGCCCTGAGAAGTTGAGTGAGCTCTCTGAGGTCACCATACCATGGCCTAGGAACAGGCACCTACCCTCCCTGAGCACAGGCTGGGAAAAGCACAGATGACCTCAATGCATCATAGAAAGAATGGGCACTTCAAAAAGAGCAACCTTCTATGTAGCTCAGTCCCAGCACAGAACTATTTCCAACCACCCCAAAATTCTTCCCAATGAAATACTCACCTCAAAGAATAAATAACATTAAACCAAGAGTTAATAAACATTCAAGCAACTTGAGATTTATTTTGAAAATAGCTATTTTGACATAATATCCAGTTTCTCGCATATTAGAATAAATTCTTTACAACATTGATCATCATCGCCACTTCTGGGTATTTGTACATAATCTCTGAGTAAAATATATTCACACTAGGCAAGGCTAGAATATTGAAACTATGACAAACAATGCTTATCTTGAGTTTGTTAGTAACAAAACTATAGTAGTTGTACACTACAACAGATGTTTCAAATGTTCGCCATTCAAAGATAAGCTTGGTGGAACAAAACCAATATAAGTATACATAAATTTCTTCTTTGCTATCAGTCTTTCAGAAAGCTGAAGTTATATTACAAACACCTCAGATTTCCACTTCAGAGTGAGCAGAAAAATGAGAAGACATTATTTCCTATTTTACAAAATAAAACACGAAGTGAGAAGAATAAAGCTCGTCTTTATGCAATTAACATAAAAGCTTGAGTACATCGATCCTTCTCCAAGAAACAGAGACGCCAGTCCTGCAAGACAGGCAGCCAACAGGCCAAAGAACGGATGGCCAGCACACAGCCTTCTCTACTCTGCATGACTTACTCAGGACTGATGTAAACTCTGGCAAGTCATTTTTTTCTAGACTTCCAAGGATCTTGGATATGTAAACTCAGTGATTAAAAGGCATTTCTCATTGCATGAGGAAATCTAAAGAACCAGAACAAAGATGCAACTGCTTTGCACATGGATAGATGCTCACCATTACACCATAACTCAAATCCAAAGGCAGGCTTTCTATCACATTCATATCCAAAGCACGGAGTTCCAAATAATGCAACCGTAAACACTGCAGAAAACAAACAGCTTCCTTATGATGAGTAGACTGATTTTGTACTCTGAGATGAAATCAAGCATATTTAGTCCTCTAAGAAGGTCTAGTGAGGCTTAAATTGGGGGGGCAGGGGGAGGGATATTGAAACTGCTCAGAATAAAAACTGTAAACACTCATCCTAGAAAAAGGATACACCAACATGCAATCCTTGTCTAGACAATGTCTTCAGTAACAGAACTTGAAAATTTATTATATTTCTTTGCTTTTGTCACTGAAGCAACTGTAAACTTCCTACAACACTATCTGTGTATACACACACACACACATATATAAAATAACCAGCTCGTGACTTTAATGTGACTTTAATGCTATGAATACTCATTGCCTTTTTGGTCACTTTAAAGCACAGCCAAAATCAGTTTGGAAATTTGTTCTGGATTCCCAAGTTGATTTCCCTGTCTTGTAGACGCCTAAGAAGTGGCTGGTTCTCTAAAACCACCCGTTCACATCCCTGTGCAGCTGTTCCAAGCTAACTGGGATTCCAGGGAAAGTGACTGGACTGACCACAGGCCTCACAGGCGCCTAAACAGCAACCTATTGAAACCCAAAGCCACTTCTCAGTCAACTCTGTGGTCCAAGGGAGTCCTAACCTGTCTCTTTTCATTTTCCCGCCACTCACTAGAGGGGCAGCCAACACCTGGAAGCCTTGCAATGAGTACAAACAACCCAACAACTGGCAGCCTTGCAATGAGTACAAACAAGCAGAAACACTCACAGGGCAGCATTTTTCTAAATGTATTTCTCAGAACACAAAGCCCACATGACACTTTACAAAAAAATCCACATAAAAATAGGAAAATGGTGTATAAAATACAGGTCCTCAATGGCGTTTGAAACCATCAACAGCGTATCTAAGGTTCTGAGAAGCCTACAGGAACTTAACTTTGTCTAACCCAGGATTTCCCAAACCTATTTGGCCAAAGACCTCTCGATTCATACAATAACAATATATTCTGCCAAAATATATCTTGAACTGCTTCTCTGAAGAACTATAGTTTTTAAAAAAACTTACAATATAATTTCAAATTAACAATAATGACAATATAAAACACTTATTTTCCTGCATTTTTTAAAGGAACTATCTTGTTTTGCTTTGAACAGTCTTTTATTATAACATTTCACTCTCTATTTATAAACATCCAACTCAAAGTAGCCGTTTCTTATATCATTGTTCAAGAATGTTAGTTCTCATCAGTAATCACTGGCTTCCCCATCAGGATAAAAAATTTCTGTATGCTTTCTGATTCTGAGAATACCTCTCCACCTCAATCACAATAATTTTAACTCTAGGGCAGGTAATCAGGGCTTTAAACAAAGATTATATCCCAACATGAGTTTTTGGCTAAATAATTTTACAAACGCTTAAAAAAAAAAGGTAATCACTCTATGTCTCTATGAAAAATCAACATTTTGAAGATTTAATTACGCTTCAGTTAAACCTTTGAGACCAGGATTACTGACCTTTGGTTCACGTAACTAACAAATTTCTTAACAATCTAGTAATTTCTTAGGAAATATGAAAACATTGAAAAGTAAATGCAGATTACACAGAGCTGAACAAGAGAAAAGGCAAAAAATAATTCTAAGTGCCAACAACATATACAGAATATCAATATTACAACTCAAATATGCTATGTGGCTCTGCTCAGGGTTTCAATTAGATAAATAACTAAACCAAGACAGAGTCAATCACTAAATCCCTGTAAGCCTAAAACAAAAAACAGACACACACTACCCTTTGTTCATCAAAGCATGGTCCTTGTGTTGTTAGCGAAGAACACCTGCAAAATAAAGAAGGGCTACCACATGGAGAAGTGGAGGAACTTTTTTCAAAATATTTTAAACCCAGGTAAACCCAGGTACCATAGGGAGAATTATAAACATAAAGATCATAGAATTTTTTATATCTTAGGAAAAGGGGTTCTTGGTTTTAGCTTGTTTTTCCTTTGCTGATAAGGCAAACCAAATCTTTAGATAATCATATGTTATAAAGTTGAGTTTGTTTTTGTCTTTACTTGGAATGAAATAAATTATATTTAATTTACATTATGCATTTATTCATCTGGAACTGAATACTGAATCCTACCTATGTCTGAAGCATTAAATTGTAAATCATAGTTTATCTAAAGATAAATTCACTCTATTGAATTTACTTTTAAAACCCTTTTATTCTGAAATAATTGCAGACTCACAAAAAGAAGTTGCTAAAATAGTACAGAGAGAGCCTATGTAACCATCCCTCAGCTTTTTGTCTTTACATATAAGCATTTGTATTTTGGTTTTAGAGGGATACAATTTTTGACAGCTTATGAAAAAATAAACAGTTGATGGAAAAAATCTAATAACCTGGTAAATGACTATTCCTGGAAGAGGCTCTAAGAAAACATGCTGCTGCTGCTGCTGAGCCGCTTCAGTCGTGTCCGACTCTGTGCGACCCCATAGACCGCAGCCCACCAGGCTCCCCCCTCCCCTTGGAGTCTCCAGGCAAGAACACTGGAGTGGGTTGCCATTGCCTTCTCCAATGCATGAAAGTGAAAGTGAAGTCGCTCAGTCATGTCCGACTCTTAGCAACCCCAAGGACTGCAGCCTACCAGGCTCCCCCGTCCCTGGGATTTTCCAGGCAAGAGTACTGGAGTGGGATGCCATTGTCTTCTCCAGAAAACATACTACTGACTTCAAATGCCACTTTTATCACATGACACTACCTTTAAAAATTGGCTGAGATACTATCACTGTTAACAATTTCTGCCTCTTTTGATGTCTAGTTTTTTCCATTTTTGTAGACTTCTGAGAACTGTAACTTAGCTCTGATTGAAATAAGCTTTCCCATTCTTTTTAAGTTAATATATCTTGCCACATTAAATGAACAGAAATTACAAATGGAAACCAAAATTCTTTGGATTTAATGTAAAATCTTTAGCACTCAAAAAATAAATCAAACATATCTAGGTTGAAATTTGATTCATTTGCCAGTGCCAAACTTTTAGAGGAAAAAAACACTGTGTAGGAATGACTATCCTTAAAGGTCTTTTGCAGTTTCTTTGGTGTTATGAGAATGGTCAGCCTTCTGGATAACCAATGAGTTTGAGGATGAAAGATCTTTATCTTATGGGAATTATCTGACCAATTTTCTCATCCTATACTGCCAAGAAACATAAACACCAGCACAGCCCTTTTTATCATATTATCCTCTACCCCAGTGTTTTAAGGCTGTGGGTCGTTTACCTCAGCAAACTCGAACTTTATCCAAAGCATATTCTGACAGGTTGATCACAAGCTCTCTGGTGAGTCCTGAAAGTTGTTCCTTTCCAAGTGCTTCCTATATATGTGGCTGATGCCTAGAGAGGTTTGTGCTCAGTGATAGCTTCCTAGCATCTCATTAGCTTTTACCAAAAAAGCACAACTGAGTAACCCAGAATGTAAATTCTCACTTATCTAAGTCATGCTTCGCCTCTTAGCAAAGATAAGTCTGGAAGTATCATGGCCTATAGTGAGCATGGCTAAAGGCAGTTCAAAGCAGGAATGACTGAAAGGAAATAAAATCATATTAGCAGTCATCTTTTCTACTAAAAAAAAGGGCAAAACTTGCTATTCTAGAATGATACCTTTTGATTCAACTTTCAACACATCAAACATTACAGTATGCTCATTGGCTGCATCTTTGTGTCATAAGAACATAATACCCCACATTCTTATAAAAATGTAAACACATTTTTCTTACTCATGGACACTAGTCACTTTATTGACAGAAAACTTCACATAACCTGGTATTAGTCTTTGATTCTGTCCATGGGGAAATTGGAGTTAAATTTACCATTCAATTTTAGAGTTAGTACAGTTAGGGTTGGGTTAGTATAGTTCTTTCTCCTACAGATTTTTTATTTTTCCAAACCCAATTTTAACTGTCCTATTTTACACATGTTTAACAATTGTAAGTCACTTCAAATGCTTTTTGAAAGCTTTAATAGAAATCATAATTGAAAATGACTAACCCTGACTAAAGCATAAACAGATGTCTGATTAATGTGCTAACCACCCTTCTTCAGTATACATTAATCCCAGAGGATAATAAAGTCCTACAGTCATGATTTCCAACACAGAATATTCAAACACATTTCCAACTGCTGGAATGTAAGGAGTTGGTGATGGACAGGGAGGCCTGGCGTGCTGCAGTTCATGGGGTCGCAGAGAGTCGGACACGACTGAGCGACTGAACTGAACTGAATAATATACAACACACACACACACACACACACACACACACACCCCTGTTGCAGAAGTAATGTGAAACAGGTGAATGACTTTCTCTCAATGTATCCAAACAGACCACCAAGACCTTGAAGACTACCTTGTTTCTCATTAAAACTTTCAAGAAAAAATATTTATGATGACTTACAGGCTCCTATATAAATAGCTACCCACTACAGAACAAATTGAGAGGGTGCAGGTCAAACACTGCTGAGCTCCACTCAGCTCAAGTTAGATAGTCTACTGACTCCAAGGCTGTTTTCCTAAAATGGGGGTTTCAGCAGGATAAGATAAGATTTGCTGAGCACCATAGTAATCTTTTAAGACACTAATCAAAAACATGGTCCTATATTTAAAAAACCCCAGAAGTGGTTTTAAGACGGCAGAAGCACCTCAGCCACCAAAATAAGCAAGATTCTAAGTAACATTACCCACACAGTAAATCTTTTAACAATTCAGCAATCAATAAATGGAAAACGTTCCTTAAAATGTGCTATTTCCGATTATTCCAAAGAATCCTTCAACTGTAGTTAAGCTCTATGGGAAATAATTAGTTGTCATAAAGCTTCTGGTATGTTTCTTAGAAAAGAACACTGGTCTGAGCCAAGCATGGTGAACCTGGACCAGGTACACAGTTGGGGCTTCCAGTTCTGTGGCGGCGGGCCCCTCCTGAGTAGTGTCTAACAACGGGGCAAGTATCGAAAGGCTTTACAGCCTAACATAAAAGCGATGCTAACATTCAGCTCTCCTGAAATCAATCCAAGAAAGAGATGCCTAGTGTTAAAGATGTACTACAAATACACAGCCTTAAGCTTCAATAAATTAAAACAGCCCTTGCTAACCTATACTGACCACATCAGCAAATACTGTTATATTGAAGTGTATATAGTCAGACAAATATTACGTTACCTCCTTTGATATTTATATATATGGTACTAACTCTCCCAAAGGTTAGACATGTGAGATAATTAAGAAACACATTCCTTGTTGTTTTTTAACATTAAATACAGGTTTTCTATTAAAGAGGATATTAGAATAATATATTTTTCCTGGTGTCTAAAATAGGCATCAGATTTCTAAACAGAAAAGGCCTTAGGCAAAGAGCCACATATTAAATATTCAGACTGGTCTAAGGATACTAAATTAATAAATTAACTTGAATAAATTAAGTGTGCACATTCAGAACAGACGTGGAGCTTTGGGCCAGCAACATGTGAACCAAAGGCAAAAATCTGCCAAGGTTAAGGCAGGTTTTTATATACAGTACAATGTATTTTCTCCCCCCTGCAAGTTCATTTAGCATTCACGCTGATGTTACTTAAAGTGCATTGCCAAGCTAAAACAGAAGCTTCCTAACGGAAAAAAAAATCACTGTCATAGAAAGTTTCTTTTGTTTTAGAGTCTTCCTTCTACCTATTTTTAGCATTTTCTTTTTGCCTTCACACACTGAGTGTAAGAGATTGCTGCAACGACTACATGACTTTGGACACAAGGCATGACGACTGTCAGGGTGATAGCCGTTGTAAGGAATTACTTTCTTCTTCTGCTGGAGTCAATTTAAGTGTTGGCAGTTTCCGAGGAGGAAGCTGAGGGCTTTGGCGAAGATTGTCATCCATCTGTGGAAAGTACAAAAGGTACATCTGACTAATAGCTATGATACCACTAATATGGACTGTGGAGTCCCCATCCAAACTATAGCCTAGAACAGTACAGAACCTTATGTTCTAGCACTGCTAGTGAAATTTTTTTCTTGCAAATAATCTCTAAAGAATTCTAAACATCTACCTAAATACTGGCTGACTTAGTACATGTATGGGGTTTCCCTTGTAGCTCAGCTGGTAAATAGTCTGCCTGCAACGTGGGAGACCTGGGTTCGATCCCTGGATTGGAAAGATCCCTGGAGAAGGGAAAGGCTACCCACTCCAGTATTCTGGCCTGGAGAACTATAACCCCCTGTATAGTCCATGGGGTTGCAAAGAGTCGGACACGACTGGGTGACTTTCACTTTCACTTAGTATATGTATAAAAGCAGTATGATTCATCCTTATGTCTTCACAAAATTACAGTAATGCCACAAAATGAACGGTCTACTGAATTCAACCACAGAAAAACTTGGTTTAAGAAATCTAATATCAAGTGTAAAAGCAACATTTCTGTTAGACTACTTTCCACAGGTTACAAAGTATGTTCTCATTTGAGCTTCCCAAGACAACTGTAAAGAAAAAAAGACAATCATTCTCTATTTTACAGATTAGCAAAAGGAAGCTCAGAAAGGTTATCAGATTTGCATTAGCAAAGCTAACATTAGAGCTGAAATGTGAACCCTGGTCTTATTCTAACACTATTGTTCTTTCAACTATACCTCAATGTCTCAATAAAAATGACCTGTACTCCACTCAAAAAGATCACTTCTTTTAGGCTCGGAGTATTTAGACCAAGGAAGGCTAGGAAAAGAGACAGAAGGATAAATACTTTAGACCTAATCCAGAGGCACTGCAAACAATGGTTCTAAGTCTGCTCTAGAGAAACAAAGTAATGTGGAACACATTTAGAAAATGTCCAAGAGTTTCAGGAGTACATTAGCATCCCTGAAAACATCAGGAGAGGGGTTATTTAGATCTGAGTCAGACCCTAGAAAAATACCTTTAGCCAAGGTACCCCAAAACCAGAGTGCAAGGTTCTGGTGTTAGCTACTTCATAAAAGTCTTGAAAGCAGCTGCCATTGATGACCCCAAACCACCAGAATATAGCATCTTATCACCCAGCTGGTAGACAGGCTTTTCTTAGAGTTTTAACATGTGTAGCACAAAACTCTCTCCTTTCAAGATGCTTTTTTAAAGCACAGAGGAAATGTTTCAGCAGAGGAACATGGGGTTTATAATCAAAGGAAAAGAATAAAAGATTAACTCTGTTTTCCAATGGACAAGAGTATTCCCAGTAAACTATCCATCTGAATCAGGAATCAGTTGTGTTAAGATGTCTTTTTTTCCTTGCAAGAACTAAGCTCCTCAAACATAACTCTTTCTTTTTTTTTTAAGCTCTAGATTTTCTTTCTAAATGGTGAACAGTAGGAGTAAAGAGAATTTGTTGTTCTGTTGTCTTGTAGCAAACAGTGATCTGTACTGAAGAGCAGATGGGAAGTGGGGTGGGGAGAGGTGCTGACATAAGGTTAGGAGACTTTCATACAGTGATGATGCTGAAGTGCTGTGTACAGAAGTGGTAGAGTGGAGTGGGGAGAGGCGCTGACACAGGGTCAGGAGACTCTCATACAGTGATGATGCTCAAGTGAACTGTGCAGAAGTGGTAGCAGGGCCTCTTGGTTTCACTTTCTGCAAATGCAGGTCTGAAATGAACTTGCCACCTATGGAAATGAAAACTACACTGGATAGTCTTCATCTAGCAGACTAGTATCTACAACAGTCTGAATAATTTTTCCATTATCCACACTTAACTCTTGGTGCATTTCCTCTCATGAGATTTACTGGGTTGGGCTAAGAATTCTGACAAACTCGGCTTTCATTCAGCTCACCCAAACTTTAACAAGAGGTACATAAGTAGGCAGTTAAGTGTTAGTTACTTAGTCGTGTCTGATTCTTTGCAACCTCTTGGACTGTAGCCCACCAGGCTCCTCTGTTCATGGGATTCTCCAGGCAAGAATCCTGGAGTGGGTAGCCATTCTCTTCTCCAGGGGATAGTGAAGTGAAGTAAAGTGAAAGTGGCTCAGTTGTGTCTGACTCTTTGTGACCCCATGGACTACAGAGTCCATGGAATTCTCCAGGCCAGAATACTGGAGTGAGTAGCCTTTCCCTTCTCCAGGGGATCTTCCCAACCCAGGGATTGAATCTAGGTCTCCCACATTGCAGGCAGATTCTTCACCAGCTGAGCCACAAGGGAAGCCCAAGAATATACCATAAAAAGAAATAAAATGGTTACTCCAGAGACTGGCAGTTGTAAAACTGGCTATTACCACCAGCAGTAATGGATACTACTATGTAATTCACGAGTTACATAGGTGACTGACTACAAACCCATGCTGGAATCCAGTTCCTAGGGTTCAGATTCTCTCTCTACTTCTTGCAGCTGAATGACCTCGGGCAGATGATGTTATAAGCTACCCTTGAAGCTTCAGTTATCTCATCTGTAAAATGGAGATAACAGCGTACCTGCACACACAGGGTTGCTGTGAGATTAATGAGATAACTCATATAAAGCTTATATGATACAGCGTCTGTTACTCAATCCTCCAAACCTCTAGCCATAATGTTTGTGGCTAGTGTTATTAGGCCATAATGACCCCTTAGTCTGTGAAAGAATGAAGCATTATCCATTTGTATAAGAAAAATGCAAGTTTATCAAACACTTGAGGAAAAATATGTATAACTCTCCTTTTCTACCTAGAATCACCGTTGAAATTTCCATTGTTAGTTCCCTCCCCTGCCCAATTTCTCAATATTTCTCTCAACAAATGCATTCTCCCTAAATGGCAAACATCCACACTAGCCAAAAATTGCACACAACATTTAGAACAGAGAATAGGAAGGAGAAAAAAACATTTATGTAAAAGAAAGAAAAAGACACCACAGTGCTATTAGTAAGAAGGAATACGCACAGGCGCTTACGATCAAGAAACATTAACCCTCAGAGACGGAAAGGAGCAGATACGCAAGCAAGAAGTATTTTTCTGTTTCTTTCTCCCCCCCTCTTTTTTTTTTAAAGCCAAAATCTCCTAATTTGAAAAGTACTGCTAATTGTGTGATACAAGTAAACCCAATGCTATTCTCAGATCTTTCCCCTAGGCAATCAGTCCATTACTGGCTTCAAAACACTGTATTTTGTACTATTTTAGTAAATATATATTTAAACAACTTTCTGAAAAAAATAAACTTAAAAAAATAAAGAAAAGGGTAAAGGTAATGCATAACGCAAATTACAGTATTAACTGCAGAAAAGGAAAATGCTGAACTAGTACAAAATAACAACTGAAGTAAACTTGACCTTTTCAATCAAGTTGGATTCCTTATTTACAAGTTGTGTCAGTTTCTGTAGATTTGCATCTACCGTTTCTTGTCCAGCAGGAGAGATGCCTAAGAAGCCAGGACAGAAATCAGAAAGAGGAAATTTTGAAAGCCTTACAAGCTGTTTAGATTCAAAGAATATTGAGTTTATCCACCCCCTAAGTGCTCCATCCCCAACCCACCTCCCCACAAAGGCAAAGTGAAAAACCATTCATAGGCAAACTTAAGAGATACAGTAATACTCCAAAACCAAACCCTAAGCCAAAGAACTAAATGTGTCCTTGTCCTTAAGGAGACCCAGTTAGCCAAGTGTTCGGCAGAAAACCAAGGTCATTAATAACAGCACAGCAGTCCTCATTGCCAAATTTGACTTGTACCTTTTCCCCACCCATTTCAAATAGGCCTTTAGTTATAACTACTGTATTTAAAGAGCTTTCTAAGGGCCAAACAAGTATCCACGCCTCCAAAGTACTTGAACGGACTTGAAAAAATACAGATTCCTGGGATTCATTCCAGGAATGGATTCTATTCTAATTCAGTGAATCTGATATAGGACTCAAGATTTTGTTTGTTCTGTGGTCAGGTTTGCTAACCACTGCTCCCAAGTAACAGGGTTGAAAATTACTCAGTTTCATGACTTCCAAACTACTAAACCCTCTCTTGTTACATCCAAGTGTATTATATACAAAACACATAACCCACTATATAAAAAAGTAAACTGTTCCTAAGCCAATGGTCCTATGACTTCTATTTCTTAAAAGAACAATCTCTGACAACTCTCCCCACACAAACTTGGTGTCCCAGTCACTCAAGCAGAGGCCCCACACTCCCGACGCAGCAGAGCCGAGGTGACCGGTGCCCTCTGTCTACTGTACCTCCAGTCTGCTGCAACCAGTTTTCAAGTAATGGAATCATGGGAGTGTACCTCACCAAAATCAATCTGCAGCTCATTTCTGTTCACGCAGGAAAATGCTAGAAGCAACATTTAAAGTAATTGCCCATTTGCATTAGGATAAAGGCTATCTTTCAGCAGGGACACAATAAATACCTGTGGTTGACTTTTAGAAGAAAATGACCCACTTCAAAGGGGCAATATTTAAAGAACAAGAAGCAAGAACTATATAAAATCCAGAAGAACAGACAAAAGGCAAATAGGTATTTCTCTATTGAAAGAAGAACTAACACATGCGGGGAAAAAATAAAGTTGGAAAAAATGCCACTTTTTGACGTTTTATAAACCAGAATTTAAAGACAATATACACACGTTTTAAATAAGTAATGGATTTGGTGTATACATCCTTAGGAGAATATACAAATATTCTACGCAAACAAAGATTAACCAAAGAAGAACCAACTTACCTCCAAGACTAACCCTAAAATAACAGTTCAGGATGTCATCACAAAAGCGACACAGGTTGGAAAGCTGCTTCAAATGTTCTTGTAACTGAACTTTAGGAAAACGTACTTTATAAAGAGGTGCGAGAAAACCAAACACATAGGCATCCAAAGTGGAAGGCCTGAAAATAAATTAAGGATTTTTAAAAAGCACAAGAAAATATTAATCTGGGATTATACTAAAAACTTTTTCTCAAATACATTTATCAATTCTTCAGTATACGATATAGTCTTTTAAAAGGTTTTCTACCCTTTTGGGCTTATAAAAATGAAGCAACTAGGGTTTTACCCATTAGTAGTTCTTTAAAATACTCTACCCATTTTATTTAGAAGAAAATTTAAGTTGTAAATTAAAAGATTCATTTTTATTCACAGGCATCATATAGAGACTAGAGATTGGATGGGAAGTCTTAAAAGTTTCGGAATCACATATGCAACATATTAAGTCAATGTTAGATTACCCCAACAAAAGTTTCCTATAGTAAAAAATCCACTAAGTATTTTTTTAAGTGGCAAACTCACTGGGGATGGGGTAAGAGGACCAGGCAAGGGAACTTGCTTTAAGTAACTGCTCAATGGATATATGCAAACAAAACATTATAATAGTTTTATAAGGGAATGTACTCACATATCTCCAAAGAAAAACTGAGATGTTCCCAATCTGTGTGACAGAAGATTTAGGCACTCCTTCGCATCTCTGTATATCTAATAAGGATGAAATTACATCTCAAAAGTAGGAAAGATGCTCAAGAATTCCTTTTCAGGCTGGCATCAATAAGTACTGGGCAGGACAAAAAGTTTGCTTGGGTTTTTCTGTACCATCTTATTTTACAGAAAACCCGAACGAATTTTTTGGCCAACTCAAAAGTTTCATCCCTCATCTCTCTCCTGTCCCTTCTCCAGAGAGCCCTTGCTCTGAAGGTAATTCCAACCATACCTGAGCTTCTACTTCTCGAAGGTGGTAGAGGGGAGGCTCTCCCCTGGTCAGGAGAATCCTATTCAGTGCTCCCTTAGACATTCTTCCTGGCAGGATCAAACTCAAGGGAAAAGGCATTTGTGAAGCAAACCATGGCTTTGTCAC
This sequence comes from Antilocapra americana, assembly GCA_007570785.1. Lineage (NCBI taxonomy): Eukaryota > Metazoa > Chordata > Mammalia > Artiodactyla > Antilocapridae > Antilocapra > Antilocapra americana. Next base: position 11,212,520 of record ML661891.1, on the reverse strand, counting down.
AGTAAAGTAATTGTCACTCTCAACCCAGAATGTGTGAAGCTGCAAAAGGAGGGGGAAAGAACACTACAAGGATATTCTTTTATTAAAAGAAGATCATTCAGTAGATGTAAAACTTTTTCATAAATATCTCTGAGTGAAGTTAACTTCATACCCATTTTCCAGTTAAGATGACTCAAGGATAAATCAAGATTTTTAAACATGTGAGTTTTGTTTTGCTCTATCCCAAGCATTCAGAATAAGGCCTGGAACATACTAGGTGCTTAATGAATATTTTCTGAATGAATTACAGTTGGCCCAGATCTAAACATGGAGCAACAAATTCTTTCACAGAGAATTTTTATTTCCAAAATGACACTGTCTTTCACTTTGTTGGTTACTATACTAGTTGAATGTCTAAGAGAATCAACCCAGTTTCACAGTTACATGAAACAACTGAAAATAATACATAAATGAAATTTCCTCTCTTAAGTCTCTTCCATTATTTTTCTTCTAAACAGACTAAGTACATTCTCAGTAAGTCACTAAAATACTGTAATATTCACCAATGCTCACCACTGCAGGAAGAAGCTTCTCTTCAAGGAGAGCAATGTAAGCTAGCGTATCTGCCCCTTGTTTTGCTGAAAGTTCATAATCAGCATTGTATTTCTGTTAAAAAATATAAAACCCAAAACCTCAAAGTCAAGAACATCCCAAAACAGCGAAGCTACATAAACTAGGGCTCCTATTCTTCCTCAAAAATGGCAAACATATTAAAAGGGAAAAGAGAAATACAAATTCAGTAACAAATGCTACTTAATGCAAATATAAAGTTCTGAGCATAGCATCATGTACACAGTAAGGTCCATAAATGTTAGTTTTAGCTTTTTAAAATTATTATTAACTATTATTTCAATGACTGTTAATGACCTTAGTTTAGTGCATGGCATGTAGCACAAACTTAATAGAAGCTATTATTTTTGTTAATTTTTAATAACGAAAAGTTCTAATTAGTTGTTTTCCCAATGAAAAGAGAAAACTTTCCCATTTAGAAAAGTTCTAAATTTTTTTGACATAGGACTTCCTTAACTATTGGCAAAACCAATGATAACTTTCATGTGTATATAAATTGCTACATATTTAAACATTTTAGATATATAAATCTTGTTCAGATGTTTTGGATACATTATTTCATGAAACATTTAACTGCAACTATTAGGTTACATACTTTTAAAAAACAGCTGCTGGTTGATAGGAACTCAGACCTCACTCCAAGCACAAAATGTGTAGTAGTTATGGAACTAAATTTACAATCATATCAATAAGTATAATAGTGAAGATAGCTAAATTGAATCTACTTATACCTAAACTTCAATAAAAGCCAAACAAAGTGCATGAACATATAAAGTGAAGTCGCTCAGTCCCTGTGGACTGTAGCCCACCAGGCTCCTCTGTCCATGGGATTTTCCAGGTAAGAATACTGGAGTGGGTTGCCATTTCCTTCTCCAAGGGATCTTCCCAACCCAGGGATGGCACTCAGGTCTCCAGCATTGCAGGCAGATGCTTTAACCTCTGAGCCACAGGGAAGCCCATAAGTTGACTGTAACTCACTATATGGCTTTCGAATCACAGTACAACTCATAATTTAGAGCAGTAACTCTCAGACTTACTTTTTTTTATCAAACCCTATGTATCTCCAAGGTGGTTCAGTGGTAAAGAATCTGCCTGCAATGCAGGAGACCTGGGTTTGATCCTTGGGTAGGGAAGATCCTCTGGACAAGGGAATGGCAACCCACTCTGATATTCTTGCCTGGAGAATCCCCATTGACAGAGGAAACTGGTGGGCTACAGTCACAAAGAGTCGGACTCAACTGAAGCAACTGAGCATGCATGCAAGCATGTATCTCCAAAAATGAATTCTAAAAAAAAAAAAAAAAATTATCTCTTAATAGTTCTTTTTTCTTTTCTTTACATTATTTAATGTTTTTCTTTTTTTAAAATAACATGCAGGGATGGAGAATCTACTTATTCAAAAAGGACCACCGACCTGTTTTCTTAAAAAGTTTAGTATTTTTGCCGGCTGAGAAATAGTATTGTCTTCAGTTGTCAAAACTGGTACATCTCCTATAATCAAAAAACATTTTACACACAAGGAATCATTTCCATATCCTTTGAAGAAATCCCAGTACCCTTAAAAGTATACCAATCACATTTGGAGTTGGAAAAAATGAGTAAGATATCTTAGGTTTCTGCAGTTTTACACACACACACTTTTGGAGAACATTTCGTTTCTCATAATTTCCACTTATTTGGCTTGTCCTTTGAAGTATTACTCAGAAGGATTAAAACATAAGCAACATACAGTCAAGGTCATGGTGAGAACTAAAACCTCAAGGTACTCCATGGCTACATGCCTCCTAGCTTTCAATGAGAGGGGGGAGGGTGCAGAAAGAGGGCAGAAAGGAGCGTTTAAAAGTTTACAGTGTACCTCTTGAACCTCTCCAGGTGTTATCTATGACATTGACTTTCAGGGGTGCACCAGAAAATTTGGCGTAAGCCTGAAAGAGAGTTTGCAATAAAAAACATTTTAGACTGAGTACTAAAGGAAATCTGCAGAGCAGCTTGACTTCAAATCTGGGTCCCCGGAAAGGTAGAAACATCAGATTCCGGGGCTGCATCCCTCCCCAGACTTCCAGTCGGCGATGCGCACGCCAGCGACCAGGACTTTGGGGACTCATTTCACCCCCAAAGCGCGCGCCCCCTGCTTTGAGCTTTCATTCCACCGCCCAGACAGCTTTGCCAGATTGAAAACACTCGGAGCCACGCGGAGAAGCCCTGACTTCCCCCCGGCCCAGGGCTTCGGCGGGGACACAGGCTAGGCTGTAACTTCCCGAAGGCGAGGGAGCCCAGAGCGCCGCAGCAGGCAGGGCCGGAGCGCCGCGCGGGGAGCCCCTCAGCCGCCGGGCCCGGCCGGCCAGCCCCGCGCCCGGCCCCGCCCCTTCGCGCCCGCGCCCGAGACGGCCTCACCATCACCACCAGGGAGTCGCTGTGCACCGACGGGAGCCCCCAGCCGCCGCCCCAGCAGCGGAGCTCCAAGGGGGCCGCCATCTTGCCGGGGCCGACCTTTGTGCCCCCGGAAGTGCTTTCGCCACCTACGCTCCGGCAGGTGGCATCCCGGGGGCGGGGCGGGAAGGCGGGAAGAGACCTCTGGGGGCCGTGAGGTGCGGGAAGGGCCCCCGGAGTCTAATCGCGTGCTTAGAATCGGCTTGGTCTAGGGGTTGAGAGTCCTGGGCGGTAAGTCAGACAGCCTGCCAGTCAGTCCCCAGATACTCATTGCATGCCTAATGTGTCTCCTGGAGGAGGAAATGGCAACCCACTCCAGTGTTCTTGCCTGGAGAATCCCATGGACAGAGGAGCCTGGCAGGCTATACAGTCCATGGGGTTCGGAAACAGCTTAGCAATGTGTCCCAGGCCTTGAAGGAAAGTTGCATGGCTCGAGGTAGCCTGGAGTTAAAACTCCCCTCCAGGTCCTCCTCACCATTCTATACATAACAAAGAACTCTCTCACCTGAACAAAAAATAGACATTAGGTTGATTACTCCCAGCTCCCAGCCAGTCCAGCCTCTGGCCGATCTCCAAAATTCCTTGCCCCAGCTGTTTAAGAGATAACTACTCCAAACAACCTTGGAGAAGAACAGAGCCTGTTAAGACAGTGACTTTCCACATACGTGTCTATATGTCATATCAGTATCAGTTCAGTCGCTCAGTCATGTCCAACACTTTGCGACCCCATGAACCACAGCACGCCAGGCCTCCCTGTCCATCAACAACTCCTGAAGTCCACCCAAACCCACGTCCATTGAATCGGTGATGCCATCCAGCCATCTCATCCTCTGTCGTCCCCTTCTCCTCCTTGCCCCAGTCCTTCCCAGCATCAGGGTCTTTTCCAATGAGTCAACTCTTCGCATGAGGTGGCCAAAGTATTGGAGTTTCGGCTTCAACATCAGACCTTCCAATGAACACCCAGGACTGATTTCCTTTAGGATGGACTTGTTGGATCTCCTTGCAGTCCAAGGGACTCTCAAGAGTCTTCTCCAACACCACAGTTCAAAAGCATCAATTCTTCGGTGCTCAGCCTTCTTCACAGTCCAACTCTCATATCCATGCATGACTACTAGAAAAACCAAAGCTTTGACTAGACAAACCTTTGTTGGCAAAGTAATGCCTCTGCTTTTCAGCATGCTATCCAGGTTGGCCATAACTTTCCTTCCAAGGAGTAGGTGTCTTTTTATTTCATGGCTGCAATCACCATCTGCAGTGATTTTGGAGCCCCCAAAAAATAAAGTCTGACACTTTTCCCACTGTTTCCCCATTTATTTCCCATGAAGTGATGGGACCAGATGCCATGGTCTTAGTTTTCTTAATGTTAAGCTTTAAGCCAACTTTTTCACTCTCCTCTTTCACTCTCATCAAGAGGCTATTTAGTTCCTCTTCACTTTTTGCCATAAGGGTGGTGTCGTCTGCATATCTGAGGTTATTGATATTTCTCCCGGCAATCTTGATTCCAGCTTGTGCTTCTTCCAGCCCAGCGATTCTCATGATGTACTCTGCATATAAGTTAAATAAGCAGGGTGACAATATACAGCATTGACATACTTCTTTTCCAATTTAGAACCAGTCTGTTGTTCCATGTCCAGTTCTAACTGTTGCTTCCTGACCTGCATACAGGTTTCTCAATAGACAGGTCAGACGGTCTGGTATTCCCATCTCGTTCAGAATTTTCCACAGTTTATTGTGATCCACACAGTCAAAGGCTTTGGCATAGTCAATAAAGCAGAAGCAGATGTTTTTCTGGAACTCTTCTAGCTTTTTCGATAATCCAGCAAATGTTGGCAGTTTGATCTCCAATTCCTCTGCCTTTTCTAAAACCAGCTTGAACATCTGGAAGTTCATGGTTCATGTATTGCTGAAGCCTGGCTTGAAGAATTTTGAGCATTACTTTACTAGCGTGTGAGATGAGTGCAGTTGTGTAGTAGTTTGAGCATTCTTTGGCATTGCCTTTCTTTGGGATAGGAATGTAAACTGACCTTTTCCAGTCCTGTGGCCATTGCTGAGTTTTCCAAATTTGCTGGCATATTGAGTGCAGCACTTTCACAGCATCATCTTCTAGGATTTGAAATAGCTCAACTGGAATTCCATCACCTCCACTAGCTTTGTTTGTAGTGAGGCTTTCTAAGACCCACTTGAATTCGCATTCCAGGATGTCTGGCTCTAGGTGAGTAATCACACTATCATCATTATCTGAGTCATGAAGATCTTTTTTGTACAGTTCTTCTGTGTATTCTTGCCACCTCTTCTTAATACCTTCTGCTTCTGTTAGGTCCATACCATTTCTGTCCTTTCTCGAGCCCATCTTGGCATGAAATGTTCCCTTGGTATCTCTAATTTTCTTGAAGAGATCTCTAGTCTTTCCCATTCTGTTTTTTTCCTCTGTTTCTTTGCATATATATACTTACTCTTTTTTGGGGGGGGTATATGCAGCAGCTCGCTAATTTGACTGCTGCCTCTTCTCGCCTCATTAAAGGTGATCTATTCCTGTAAAATGCCGGTCTCTTTTTCTGAACCTCGCCTTCTCTAACTCCTTTACCTTACAGGCCCTATGACCATTACTACCCTGGGCCTAAACTAACCCATTTGTAGAACTAAGCATAGCAGTGTAGTCACAAGATTGTTCTGTTTAAAACTATGACATGGGGGTGAAGAACTTGACATATATAATAAGCACTCTAATTGTTTGACCCCCTTCACCCATGTATTTGGCTTCTGCTTGTTGCCATTCTCAATCTCAGTCACCTGCGTGTTTACTTATTACACTTTTTCTAAAAGTAGCAAGTTTCCTGGAGTTTGAAGAATTCTGCCATTCTTCAGTCTGGAATATCTTTCTTCCCTGGCTCTGCTCCCTCTAAGATGAGCTTAACTGTCACCTCCCTGGTACAGCTTTCCAGAGTCAGGAACTTCTGGATCCCTGCAGCCTCTTGTACCTACTTGAATTGTAGCTTCCATCTGATACAAACTTTTTGCCTTTCAGTGTACTGAAAGTTCTTGGAAGACAGAAGGAGGCTGGCTTCCCAGATGTGAGACCTCTGCAATTACAGAGACCTGTGCTTAGAAAGCACACACTTGCCTTAATGTTCTGGTGTTATTGTTTTGAAGTTCTTAATAATTTTTGAACAGAGGGCCCTGAATTTTTTATTTCAACTGGGCCCTGCAACATGTCATCAGTCATGACCTTGTGGGCATGAATTACATGTTTCTTAAACATCAAACTGACAATTTCTTAGAAGAACTGAGGACCAAAAGGAAAGATGGACCTTGGAAATGCCTTGAACATAACATGCTCTCTGGGTCTTGAAATTAGGACTTGGGTACCAAGTGTCTTTCTAGAAGGCACAGTAGACTTTCTGGGATACTCTCTCAGGCATTCCTCTGAGCTCTTTCCTTTCCCATGCCCCTGAGATGGTTGGGTCCCTTTAAACAACTGAAAACTCAAAAGAAGTTTCTGCAAATTTTCATAAAGCTACAACTCAACAAGTAATTGCTAAATAGTCCCTTACTATTTATATAGCCATCTAAATTACACTATCAATCAGCTAGAGTCCTTTTTCATGTTTCAAAGGTAAGAGTTTTGAAACGTCTCAGAAATGGGTAGAGAAGTTATGTCAAAGGTGAGATTCCATTAACAATGCTTAAAATTGGAAAATGTGTAACATAAATATCATTAAAATTAAATGTCAGAATATTTATTGAGCAGCTGCTCCGTCCAAAACACTGTAAAATTCTGGGACGATACAGAGATAAATAAGTTTTGAATTCTATTCTTAGGAGTTTATAGTCTACAAAAGAGACAAAGACTTAGGTGTAACAAATCAGATTATCATGAGAAAAGTTAGAGATAAAAATAAAATACTGTGGAAGCAGAGAACAGGAATGATACATCCTCTGTGGAATTAGTGGAGACTCTGTGTTTAGTCTTCAGTATAAAGAAGGTAATTCAACTTTCAGATTCAAGTAATTGGACTCCCTGTTTAGAGGATTAAAATCCCAAGCCATAAATGTCGGAGTCCAAATACGACAATTAGGCATTTTAAATAATCATACACAGAGAATGTATGTTGCTTGAGTCTTGTTTATAGAAGCGAGGGGGTTTATAGTGGATGTACATTCTTTGTGGACACACAATTATTATTAATTACTCAGCTCAGCCTTCTCCCTTATTGCTACTGTTACAAAGGACAGTTTCATTTGCATTAAAGGAAAATTGAATCTCAGCATTGCGTTGAGACAGAGAATAGCATGCTATTGCTTTTGATGAGAGAATCTTTAAACACAGGTTTATTTGTATCTATTTAATAGCAGTTTTTTTAATTGCTGCAATTCCTCTGGAAGAGTCTGTATTTGCTAGATCGAATTTTAAAATGCTAGCACAGTTGATTGCACAACCAGGCTGAGTATTGTTCCAGAGAACCACACAGAAAGCCGAAACCTTCAGGAATTATGCCTGGTATGGGTAGCTGGCCCCTGTGCATTTTTATGGCTACTAAAGAATATTGTTCAAAGTTTGTCAAAAATCATAATTTCAGATTCCTACCAGGAAACATACTATCTGCAAAACATTTATGTATGTGTGGGATGACCTGAATTACAGCTTTATAATGAGTATTCCAGACAATGTTTTCCCTGAAAAAGAAAGCTTATTTTTCAAAATACAGACGTTAAAAATAGTTTCATCTAGTGATGGTCATCTGGACTCCAGGGATTTGATCTTGGCATCCATTCCTATCCCTCATGCGTTCCTTGACTTAGGAGCCATGTTGCAGATTCTGTTAGGATCCTTTGTCTGGGTTATTAAGAATCTGTGAAATGGTGCTGTCAGCAAAGATGAAAGTAACAAGTGATCATGCATTATGAACTAGAAATCCTTGAATGTCGCTTTTAACTCTAAACCTCTATAAGTCATTTCCATGTTCAGATATGGAATTCTTGGGGAGGAAAGTAACAAATACTGAATGGAAATCAGGAGAACTGGTTTCCTGACTTTGTTTCTAAATAGCCCTATGTCCTTGAGCCAGTTATTTTACCTTTATTCCTCGACTCACTCACTTGTAAAGTAAGTAGTTCTGAGATACTATCATTTTGTGTCTGATAAGCATTTAATAATAGTTGATATTCATGGAACAATTTCTGCACATTTGACCTTCATAATGACTCCATGAGGTAAGTACTGTTATGTTCCCCTGTTTTCAGGGAGGCAAATTAAAGCACAAATTTGTTAATTAATCTTCCCAAGGTCACCTAGCCAACAGGTGATAGAGATAGGATTTGAGCCCAGGCATTCTAGGCTCATACTCTTAAACACTATGTCATTCTGCCTATAACCTTCATCTTTTAAAAAATTTTTTATTGAAATATAGTTGATTTACAATGTTGTGTTAGTTTCGGGTAGTACAGCAAAGTGATTCAGATGTATGTGTGTATGAGAGAGTGTGGAACAACAAAATATATATATTCTTTTAAAATTTTCTCTTTCTTCATAGGTTATTGTAAGCTATTAAGAATAGTTCTCTATTCTGTACAGTAGGTCCCTGTTGGTTATCTGTTTTACGTATAGTAGTGTGTGTATTTTAATCTCAAACTCCTAATTTATTCCTTGCTCCCTTTCTCCTTCAGTAACCACAGTTTTGTGTTTTATCTCTGTGAATCTATTTCTGTTCTGTAAAAAAGTTCATTTGTATCATTTTTTAACATCCCACATATAAGCAATATCACATGGTATTTGTCTTTCTCTGTCTGGCTTACTTCACTTAGTATGATCATCTCTAGGTCCATCCATGTTGCTGCAGATGGCATCATTTCACTCTTTTTCAGGACTAATTTTCCATTGAGTGTATATAAAACAGATCTTTATCCATTCAGCTGTTGATGGGCCCTTAGGTTGTTTCCATATCTTGGCTGTTGTAAACAAGTGCTGCTGTGAACATGGGTGTGCATGCATGTTTTTGAATTATGTTTTCCTCCAGATATATGCCCAGGAGAGGGGTGACAGAATCATGTGGTAACTCTGTTTCTAGTTTTTTTAAGGAGGGTTCCTTTTTCTCCATACCCTCTCCAGCGTTTATTATTTGTAAACTTTTTTTTTTTTTTACTGTGTTGGGTCTTAGTTGCGCAGGATCTTCTTTGCATCATGCAGGATCTTTTCACATGGCACACGGACCCTAGTTATGGTTCGAGGGCTCACTAGCTGTGGTGCATGGACTTTAGCTGCTCTGCAGCATGTGGGATCTTAGTTCCCTGACCAGGGATTGAACTCATTCATTGAACCCCTGTGTTGCAAGGTGGATGCTTAACCACTGGACCATCAGGAAAGCCCCTGTTTGTAAACTCTTTGGTGGACAGTCTACCTGTAACCTTCTAAGTAGGCCTATAAAAATCCTAGTTTCACTCAGAGTAGAATTATCAGTGCTGTGAAATCCCTATCAATCCTTGTTTATTAGTATTTGTTTAGAACTAAACCATTAAAGTTTGTGAAGGAATTTCTATATGCCTAGCACCTGCTGGGCAGTAAGGAAATAGAAACTTGTATTTGTGCTTTCAAAGGGATAGTTGATAAAATAAGGTCTACATATTTGAGGTAACTAGAGATGATTAGGAGGTACCGTTTTGTCTAGCAGACCACAATTTTCGTCTAAAGTCTAATGTAGCTTTGGAGAAAGTCTATAATGTACTGCCGTGTTTGGCAAAGGCCTGAGAGAAGAAGTAGGGCCTTGGATGACCTTGAATGACCTTGAAGGATGCATACACTGGGTTTAAATTGGCACAGAGGATGGCACTACATATGGGCTATGCCGCATGAATCGAGGCTTAGAGAAGGGAATGACAATGGCAAAGAATCTGAAAACAATGTATGGATATTGGATTTGATAATAAGCTAGAGACTGATCAGGAAGAGTGTTTATTAACTTGAGAATTAGAATTAGTGATATTGGAAGGTAAACGAATATGTAGTTTTGAGGAAATGAAAAAGAAGATTAAGTCTTAATATAATATTAATGGATTCACATAGTCATGGATGAGAGGTGGAATGCTATTGTTTTATGAACATGATAGGAGGAAAGGTTTTATGAACTAACACACTGTATTATATAAATTTAAATGGTGTGAAAAAATAAAGGGAGGAAATGCTGCAAGATATTATTAGACAAGAGTCACATTGCATCCTTGCACTGAGCATTTCTCATTGAATAGGTTGTTATAAACCAAATTGCAAGTGATTACCAAAGAAAATGGTATTAGGAATAGAGGCAGGTACAATATCACAAGGAATATATCAGATAAAGTATATAGAAAATATCTGAATATACAAGATATGACCAGATAAAGGAGAAAGGAATAGGACAGGAGCAGAAGGCTCAAGGTACAGTTCTTGAAAGAGATGACAGGGTGAGTCTACATACAGATGAAGACAAAATTGGCTACTGCTGAGCAAAAACCTGAAGATGGCAAAAAGAAGAGGAATGGGGTCCTAGGAATTACTGTAAGTGTTGAGAGGCAGAGATTAGGAGTTTGAGCAGTGGAGCTAGCACTGAAAATGAAGAGACATGCTTTCTTTCTGACACTGGAGAAGTTTCAAGGAGAGCATGAGGTGCTGAGTTGCCTCAAATCAATCACCTTCAAATTTCCCTGTTGTGTTAGAGAACAAGTCAAAAGAGCATGATGTAAAGATATCGGGGCTCTAAAAAGAGAGAGAAAGCAATTTAGAGGATATACCAGGGAGTTAGTAAAAGGTGAACAGAAGCATTGCTGACAGTGGCAAAGGTCAAATTTAAATTAGTATGAAGGAGACAAGTCAAGTGAAAGCCGTGGGCAGGCTAATAATTAGATGCCCTTTCAAAGAGATATTTTTAAAATATTTATTCAACTTTTTATAGAAATGAAGTTAGCTGGAGAATGTTACAGGATCAATTTACATTTTACCAATTCCATCTGTTAGAAATCCTATGTGGAGACACTGGGTTTCAGTACCTTTTAAAGCTTCATCCTGAGGATGATAGGAAAAGGACAGGGTGCTAGGAATTCCCCTTGGAATTCAAAGAAAATGGAATCTAAACCTTCAGGAGTGGGGCTCAGCCATCCTGGAGCCTAGCTAAGTGACCACAGTTAGGTGACTTTCTCTAATGATACTTGATTGCCTAGAAATATAAATGGGAAGCAGGTTCACTTATGTATTTGGTATCAAGGCTATTAGAGAGTGAAATATACTGAAAGAGATTCATTTTGCTCTTCCCATTTAGTGAACCTGTTGTACTTTGTACAGGCATACCTTGGAGATATTGTGGGTTCACTTCCAGACCACCACAATCAAGCAAATATCAAAATAAAGTGAATCACATTTAGCTTCCCAATGAATATAAAAGTTATGTTTACACTATACTAGAGTCTGTTTAGTCTGTACAATAACATTATGGCTTGGAAAAAAACACTTTATAGCACTTAGTTAAAAATACTTTGTAGCTAAAAATGCTAACCATCATCTGAACCTTCAGTGAGTCATAATCTTTTTAGAATAGTGACATTAAAGATCACTGTGACAATCACTATAACAAATATCATGATGCAAAAGTTTGAGATATTTTGAGAATTACCAAAATGTGAAACACAGACACAAAATCAGCAAATGCTGTTGGAAAAATAGTGCCAATACATGATTGCCACAAGCCTTCAGTTTTTTTAAAGCAGTATCTGTGAAGTGCAATAAACAGGTTCAGTGCAGTCACTCAGTCGTGTCCGACTCTTTGTGACCCCATGGACCGCAGCATGCCAGGCCTCCCTGTCCATAACCAACTCCTGGAATTTACTCAAACTCATGTCCATTGAGTCAGTGATGCCATCCAACCATCTCATCCTCTGTCGTCCCCTTCTCCCTCCTTCAATCTTTCCCAGCATCAGGGTCTTTTCAAATAAGTCAGCTCTTCACATAAGGTGGCCAAAGGATTGGAGTTTCAGCTTCAACATCAGTCCTTCCAATGAACACCCAGGACTGATCTCCTTTAGGATGGACTGGTTGGATCTCCTTGCAGTCCAGGGGACTCTCATGAGTCTTCTCCAGCACCACAGTTCAAAAACATCAGTTCTTCAGTGCTCAGCTTCTTTACAGTTCAACTCTCACATCCATACATGACTAAGAATTAAGTGAAACAAAAATAGTATTATGTGACATAGTGATCAATTATGTATAAAAAGAGGAATCATATTTTTAAAATGAGGGTCCTAAAAGGAAATAAGGTTTCTATTCTTAACTCAAAGTGATAAAACATTATATACCAGTAGACTATGTTAAGTTATATATGTATATTGTAATACCTAGAGCAACTAATAAGAAAATAATACAAAGTGATATACTCAAAAACATTAAATAAATCAAAATAGTATTCTAAGAAATGTTCAAGTAACCCCCTCCACCAAGAAAAAAAAAAACAAAAACAAGAGAGAGTGTGAGCAACAGAAGAATGATAAGCAGGGAATTAATAGATAAAAAATAATAAAATGACAGATTTGAACTCACAAAATCAATTATTATTCTAAATGTAAATGGTCTAGATACACCAATTAAAAGACAGAGATCAGTTGTGAAAAAAATCACAACCCATAATAAAGACCTACCATATAGCACAAGGAACTCTTCTCGACACTCTGTAATGACCTATATAGGAAAAGAATGTAAAAAATAGTGAATAATGTATATGTATAACTGATTCACTTTGCTGTAAAGCAGAAACTAATGCAACATTATAAATCAACTATACACCAATAAAAATTTTAAAACATACATGCACAACCCAGATAAATAATGTCTACAAGGAACTTCAAACATGACGGCATAGGTAGCTTGAACAGAAAAGGATTGAGGAAGTGATACTATGCAAATATTGATCACACAAAAAAGTAAGAGTTGGCATATTAATATCAAATAAAGTAGGCTCCAGAGCAAAGAAAACTACTAGAGACAAGACAGATATTGTATAACAACAAATGGGCCAACCCACCAAGAAGCCATACCAATCCTAAGTGTGTGTTCCAAACAATAATGCTTCAAAACACATGAAGAAAAAACTAATAGGTATGAAAGAATAAATAGACAAACCCAGGATTAGAGTTACCACTCCCTCCTCAGCAATTGATAGAACTACTGGACAGAAAATAAGCAAACAACTCCATGAATTTAACACAAGATTTAATTCACATTTGTAGAACAGACCAATCAACAACAGAGGACACACATTCTTTCCAAGAGCTCATGGAACGTTCAGAATATTCACCAAGGTAGACCATATCCTAAGTCATAAGGCAGACATCAACACCAACAACAAAAACTGATGAACTCATACAGAAAGTACTTTTTGACCATACTAGAATCAAGCTGGAAATAAGAAATAGAAGGACAACAATAAAATCTCCAAATTCTTGGAAATTAAGTAACACACTCATAGATAATCAATGAGTCAAAGAGGAAGTCTCAAAGGAAAAATACATAAAATTTAATAATAAAAATACAAAATATCCTGTTAGGTGAATGAATAGATAAAATATTTACAAAACACCTATCTGTTAATGGATTTGTATCCAAAATATACAAAGAACTCTTGAAACTCAACAAGAGAGGAAACAATCCAACTTAAAAATGGGGAAAAGATGTTAACAGATACCTCGTCAAAGAGAATATACAGATGAAAATAAGCATATAAAAAGATGCTCAACATCATTTGTCATTAGGGAATTGCAAATTAATACAACAAGGAGATATCACTATACTCCTATTAGAATGGCTAAAACCCAAAAAGCTGACAGTCCCAAATGTTTTGCAAGGCTGTGGAACAACAGAAACACTTATTCATTGCTGGTAGGAATGCAAAACTTTGCAAGGCAGCTTCTCCCAAAACTAAACACTCTCTTACCATATACTGTGGGTTGAATTTTTCCACTTCCCCCAAATTATGTTGATGTCTTAACCCCTAGTACCTGTGATGTGACCTTATTTGTAAACAGAGGGTTTGCAGATGTGAACAAGTTAAGATGAGACTATACAGAATTAGGGGCTTCCCAGGTGACTCTAGTGGTAAAGAACTAGCCTGCCAATGCAGGAGACATAAGAAATGGGTTCAATCCCTGAATTGGGAAGAGGAAATGGCAACACATTCCAGTATTCTTGCCTGGAGAATCCCATGGACAGAGGTGCCTGGGGAGGCTATGGTCCATAGGGTTGCAAAGAGACACAACTAAGTAACTTAGCATGCACGCATACTGAATTAGGATGGACCCCAAGTCGAATAACCGATGTCCTTATAAGATGGCATAAGAGACATAGAGAGGGAAGATGGACCCACAGAGAGGAAAGATGGTTGTGCAAGGACAGGCAAAGACTGGAGTGATGCATCAACAGGCCAGGGAATACCAAGGATTTCTGGCAGCCGTAAGAATATAGGAAGAAGCAAGAAAGCTTTCTTCCATAGAGTCTTCAGGGGAAGTTGGCCCTATTGACACGCAATTGTCACTTCATTTCTAAACTCCAAACGGTGAGAGAATAAGTTTATGTTGGTTTAAGCTACCTAACTTATGGTGATTTGTTACAGCAGACCTAGAAAACTAATATATCATACAATCTGGCATTTGTACCCCTAAGTGTTTATTCAGCTGATTTGAAAACCTGTGTCCACACAAAAATCTGCACAGGAATATTTATAGCAGCTTTATTTATAATCACTCAAAACTGGGAGGAACCAATGTCCTTCAATAGCTGAGTAGATAAATAAACTATGAGATATCCATACAATGGAATCTTATTCAGCTATAAAAATAAATGACCTATCAAACCCCTGAAAGACACAGATGAACTTATAATGCATACTGCTAAATGACAAGTGAATCTGAAAAATTATGTGATTCCAATTACATGACATTCTAGAATAGGCAGAACTAAAGATACAGTAGAAAGATTGATGGTCACCAGGAGTTTAGATGGAGGGAGAAAAGGCTGAATAGATGAAGCACTGGGGATTATTCAGGGAGATGAAACTATTCTGTCTGATACTTTAATGGTGGGTATATAACATGATCCGTTAGTTTAAATCCATAGAATTTTACAGCACAAAAAGTGACCCTTAATATATGAAATTTTAAAAATTATTTAGGGGGTCAGAGGATCCCACCATGGGATGTAGACTGTGACAGAAGAATCTTTCTTACAAATGTATGAAACAACCACACTGAAGGGGATGGAGGGTTGTCCTCATCTAGGCAACTTTGGAAATGAGTGTAATCTGTGTAACTAGAGGCAAAAGGAACTGCACGTAGCACTGTACTATAACTGGTAAAGTTGTGTTCCACAGAGACGCTGTGCTGTGCTCAGTCACCTCAGTCGTGTCTGACTCTTTGTGACCAAATGGACCGTAGCCCACCAGGCTCTTCTGTCCATGGGATTTTCCAGGCAAGAATACTAGAGTGGATTGCCATGCCCTCCTCTAGGGGATCTTCCCTACCCAGGGATCAAACTTGCACCTCTTATGTCTCCTGCACTGGCAGGCAGGTCCTTTACTGCTATCACCATCTGGGAAGCCCCAACCAGAACTGACAACTTGGGCTGTCTGGGATTAGCAACTCTGATACATCTATATATACTATGCATGCATGCTAAGTTGCTTCAGTTGCATCCACGGGGTCACAAAGAGACAAAACTGAGTGACTTTCACAATTTATATATGTATATGAATTCATTTATGTTTATTCCATTGTATTAACTCAGTTTACTAGGTAAAAAGCAAATTCACATGCCTCGTTTTTTAATGGTAATAATTAAAAAGTTTAAAAGTACCATTTTATGAAATAGTTAAAAATGAATACGTAAAATAATTTTAGTTATTTCCAAAACTTAAGTCATTCCATGATATTGCTAAATTTTGGGGAACTGTATTAACTTTTCCAGATTAATAAGCTACCCTTCATGGTGAAGAACAGCTAAGCTCTGTCTTGTGAAGTCCTGCCATTTGGATCAGTAGGGATTTATTACTCAGGGGTTCTTTGCTTTACATACAAACTGTCTTAAGCAAGCAGCATTTAAAAATATTCCATATCCATAAATTATATCTATATGCACAATCATATCAGTTGTGTAAATGACACATATTTATTCTGGTCTGATACCCCATTTTATTGAAATCGCTTCTTAAAATGTCAGCCATTACTCACACTGATGTTTTAATATTATCTTTGCAGACTAAGCATATATTTTACTTAGTGCATATTTTAAGTAATGAGTGTGAGTTAGGAAGGGTCCAGTGATGACAGAGCCCAGTGAGTTTGAAATGGTGTCACAGGACAGTTTTGCACTTCGTATTTTTCACAGCTCTTGAACTTGCTTCTTATACACATCAAGGTTACTAAGGCAACATCAAGCTAGATGTTGATGTTACCTTAGCAATATGAAGCATCTGAAATCAAGCCGAAGCGTATATGGAATATATGTTGACTACTTGGCAAAACATCTTTGTATGTGAATACTTGTTAATATTATTAATTTTGTCTAACATTATCTATTCACACCATATGTTGCCCACACATAAAGTTCTGTCCTGGTTTTTTATTTCAAATACATCTGAAAGTGTTAGTAGCTCAGTCATGTCCGACTCTTTATGACCTCATAGACTGTAGCCCACCAGGCTACTCTGCCCATGGAATTCTCCAGGCAAGAATACTGGAGTGGGTAGCCATTTCCTTCTCCAGGGGATCTTCCCAACCCAGGAAGCAAACCTGGGTCTCAGGCACTGTAGGCAGATTTTCTTACTGTCTGTTTTGCATTTGAGGGCTTCTGTCAAATGCAAAAGCTTCTCAAATGCAAAAGCTAAGTCTTATTAATATATGCCCCAGAGCATCCAGCAAGTGCATAATAGATGCACACGGTTGATGGGAGCTCCCTTAAAGGGGAGAGAGGGACACAGAACATGTCCCACTGTTAAGGGAGCAGAGTTGTTACTGACCCTTCAGCTCTTCTAACATCTCAGTCTTACCCTTAGTTTCTTGTCACAATGTCTATCTGTCCTTATAGTGATTTCCTCTGCTTTTTGTGTTCTATCTTTTAATCGCATCTTATCCCCAGTTCTGGAGACTTCCTCCTTTTGCTAACCACTGCCTCTACAAGGCATATCCATTCTTTGGCTTCCAAAGCCTTCATGTCTTCTGTTATTGCCACCACAGCCTTCCACCCTGTACCTCTGAGTCCCATTATAATGATGAGAGACTAAGACTATTGTGTGAATAAACACAATTTCTGTTCCTTTCCCCCTCTCTGTTGGAGGAGGTAATTAAGTGACCTGGAACTCTCACCTAAGGCTAACTAAGTACTGAAAATCTACAGGATAATGAGAGAGAGTAAGGCAAGTACAGAAGGGGTTCTCTTGGGTTTTTCTTCCAGTATCAATATCCAGGGGTGGTACACCAAGAACTTGTGTGTGTGTGTGTGTGTGTGTGTGTGTGTGTGTGTGTGCGCGCGCGCGCGTGCAATGATGTGGTGAAAGAAGCATTGCATGGCAGTATTTGTTGAAGAAACCTCCTCAAGCAAAAGAAAGATCCCCAATGATCTCCATTTTGAAGAAAAATTCTCTTCTCTTCTCCCTGATCTTCTTAAGTATAGATGTATGCACCATGTATTCTCCAAGATGCTACTGGAGATCAGTGGAGAAATAGTTCCAGAAAGAGTGAAGAGATGGAGCCAAAGAAAAATCAATGCCCAGCTGTGGCTGTGACTGGTGATAGAACCAAGGTCTGATGTTGTAAAGAGTAATATTGCATCGGAACCTGGAATGTTAGGTCCATGAATCAAGGGAAATTGGAAGTGGTCAAATAGGAGATGGCAAGAGTGAACATCGACATTCTAGGAATCAGTGAACTAAGATGGACTGGAATGGGTGAATTTAACTCAGATGACCATTATATCTACTACTGTGGGCAGGAATCCCTTAGAAGACATAGAGTAGCCATCATGGTCAACAGAAGAGTCCAAAATGCAGTACTTGGATGCAGTCTTAAAAATGACAGAATGATCTCTGTTCGTTTCCAAGGCAAACCATTCAGTACCACGGTAATCCAAGCCTATGCCCCAACCAGTAACGCTGAAGAGCTGAAGTTGAATGGTTCTATGAAGACCTACAAGATCTTTTAGAACTAACACCGAAAAAACATGTCCTTTTCATTATAGGGGACTGAATGCAAAAGTAGGAAGATAGGTAACACCTGAAGTAACAGGCAAATTTGGCCTTGGAGTACAGAATGAAGCAGGGTAAAGGCTAATAGAGTTTTGCCAAGAAAATGCACTGGTCATAGCAAACACCCTCTTCCAACAATAGAAGAGAAGACTCTACACACGGACATCACCAGATGGTCAACACCGAAATCAGATTGATTATATTCTTTGCAGCCAAAGATGGAGAAGCTCTATACAGTCAGCAAAAACAAGATCGGGAGCTGACTGTGGCTGGGATCATGAACTCCTTATTACAAAATTCAGACTGAAATTGAAGAAAGTATGGAAAAACACTAGACCATTCAGGTATGACCTAAATCAAATCCCTTATGATTATACAGTAGAAGTGAGAAATAGATTTAAGGGACTAGATCTGATAGACTGAGTGCCTCATGAACTATGGACGGAGGTTTGTGACATTGTACAGGAGACAGGGATTAAGACCATCCCCAAGAAAAAGAAATGTAAAAATGCAAAATGGCTGTCTGAGGAGGCCTTACAAATAGCTGTGAAAAAAAGAGAAGCGAAAAGCAAAGGAGAAAAGGAAAGATATTCCCTTCTGAATGCAGAATTCCAAAGAATAGCAAGGAGAGATAAGAAAGCCTTCCTTAGTGATTAATGCAAAGAAATAGAGGAAAACAACAGAATGGGAAAGACTAGAGATCTCTTCAAGAAAATTAGAGATACCAAGGGAACATTTCATGCCAAGATGGGCTCGAGAAAGGACAGAAATGGTATGGACATAACAGAAGCAGAAGGTATTAAGAAGAGGTGGCAAGAATACACAGAAGAACTGTACAAAAAAGATCTTCATGACCAGATAATCACAATGATATGATCACTCACACTCAGCTAGAGCCAGACATCCTGGAAGGTGAAGTCAAGTGGGCCTTAGAAAGCCTCACTACAAACAAAGCTAGTGGAGGTGATGGAATTCCAGTTGAGCTATTTCAAATCCTAAAAGATGATGCTGTGAAAGTGCTGCACTCAATATGCCAGCAAATTTGGAAAACTCAGCAATGGCCACAGGACTGGAAAAGGTCAGTTTACATTCCTATCCCAAAGAAAGGCAATGCCAAAGAATGCTCAAACTACTACACAATTGCACTCATTTCACACGCTAGTAAAGTAATGCTCAAAATTCTTCAAGCCAGGCTTCAGCAATACATGAACCGTGAACTTCCAGATGTTCAAGCTGGTTTTAGAAAAGGCAGAGGAATTGGAGATCAAACTGCCAACATCTGCTGGATTATAGAAAAAGCTAGAGAGTTCCAGAAGAACATCTACTTCTGCTTTATTGACTATGCCAAAGCCTTTGACTGTGTGGATCACAATAAACTGTGGAAAATTCTGAACGAGATGGGAATACCAGACCATCTGACCTGTCTCTTGAGAAACCTGTATGCAGGTCAGGAAGCAACAGTTAGAACTGGACATTGGAACAACAGACTGGTTCCAAATAGGAAAAGGAGTACTCAAGGCTGTATATTGTCACCCTGCTTATTTAACTTATATGCAGAGTACATCATGAGAATCGCTGGGCTGGAAGAAGCACAAGCTGGAATCAACACTGCTGGGAGAAATATCAATAACCTCAGATATGCAGACAACACCACCCTTATGGCAGAAAGTGAAGAGGAACTAAAAAGCCTCTTGATGAGAGTGAAAGAGGAGAGTGAAAAAATTGGCTTAAGGCTTAACATTAAGAAAACTAAGACCATGGCATCTGGTCCCATCACTTCATGGGAAATAGATGGGGAAACAGTGGAAAAAGTGTCAGACTTTATTTTTTAGGGGCTCCAAAATCACTGCAGATGGTGATTGCAGCCATGAAATCAAAAGATGCCTACCCCTTGGAAGGAAAGTTATGGCCAACCTGGATAGCATATTGAAAAGCAGAAATATTACTTTACCAACAAATGTTTGTCTAGTCAAGACTATGGTTTTTCCAGTAGTCATGTATGGTTGTGAGAGTTGGACAGTGAAAAAGGCTGAGTGCCAAAGAATGGATGCTTTTGAACTATGGTGTTGGAGAAGACTCTTGAGAGTCCCTTGGACTGCAAGGAGATCCAACAAGTCCATCCTAAAGGAAATCAGTCCTGGGTGTTCATTGGAAGATCTGATGTTGAAGCTGAAACTCCAATACTTTGGCCACCTCATGTGAAGAGTTGACTCACTGGAAAAGACCCTGATGCTGGGAAGGACTGGGGCAAGGAGGAGAAGGGGACGGCAGAGGATGAGATGGCTGGATGGCATCACCGACTCGATGGACATGGGTTTGGGTGGACTCCGGGAGTTGGTTATGGACAGGGAGGCCTGGCATGCCGCAGTTCATGGAGTCGCAAAGAGTCAGACATGACTGAGCAACTGAACTAAACTGAACTGATTCACCGTGTATGTGGATCTATTTGAAAGCCAATGTATTTTTACATTTATTCTTCTTCAAGATAATGGCTACTTGCAGATATGACCAACAGTTTATATAAATTAGAGAGACCAGTTGACTTTTGATTAAACTGTTCATCTGGTCCATAAGCATCTTCCTGCTATTTGGATTTCATAAGCCAAGTGATATCTTAAAATTAGCAAATATAGTTGTAACTCTGTTGCACATACTTTTCTATGGAAAATGTGAGTATAAAAATGACATCTAGAGGTGACTGTCAATTTATACTTTATTTTTATGTATGTTATATTTGTTTCAGAAATACATTGGAAGAAGGCTGGGTAACAGAATTAGCAGCCAGCATCTTAATATTCCTTCTTACAATAATCCTAGTGTTGGTATTATACTCATTTCACAGATATATCCCCTTCTAATCCAGCAAATATTTATTGAGTTTACTTAAGGCTGTCACCAATGATACCAAGATAAAGAAGACATGATTCTTGTTCCCAAATGGCTTATATTGGAGGAGATAAACATGTTACATCGATTCGTGTGCTTCGTGCTAACGGGGATAAGTTCAGGGTATTATGAAATTGTATGGGAGGGAATCATTCCCAGTCTGCAAAGCAGTTGAAGATGAAGCAGTGTCAGGCAGACACCCCTCAAGGCCAGGGAGTAGTTCCTAGCAGAGATAATGACTCCAGTAAAGATAGGGAGAAAAGAAACAGTATGCTGTGATCTGAGGACCCAACATTTTATGAGGATAAAGTGAGCAGTAGAGGATAATGAGAATTAAGACTACAGGCATAGCCAGAGGTCTATGTAGTCATGCTAAGGAATTCAGACTTGGAGGGACCAAGGGTAAATATCTTGTCCCAAAAAGTGATTACGTGAGGGTTTTTACCCAGTTCTGTTTGTCTCCAAAGCCTGAGCTTTTAATACTAAGCCATATTTACTTCAGAGACATTCTTGAAAATTAACTATTAGCCAAAGATGGAAATAAATCATAATGTAAGAATGAGAAAAAAAAATGGAAAACAGTTAAATAGCATTATTTCGAAAAAGCCAATGTTATACAACCCTATTTCCAGTATTCTTTGTATTTTGAGCCTATTGGTTAGACATCTCTTACCCTCACATTTTATACCATAACATGCACTCACTCTATTTTGTTAATTGTAATTAATATTAAAATAGCATCTAATTCTGGGCTTACCCTTGGTGGGTACCCCACAGCCATCACTCTACTCTTTGGGCATCCAGCCACTGCCTTCAGTAGCTGCCCAAGACAGAGGTGAATCTGGATCTGAGACCAGAACTTGACAGCAAGGGCACCTCTACCCAGGCACTTCTGCTGGGCCTTATGGGAGCAGAGGCCTTTCTCAGTGCTGGCATCAGGGATGGACATCCCCTCAGTGGATGTCAGTAAGGCCCAGGTGCTAAGGATGACTTTGCTGCCCCTAAGCCATTAGCATCTTCCAAAGAGGAACAGGGGCCCGAGGACCATGCATGACCTCTGCCATGTTTAATAGTCACCCTGCCTCCGGAGGGCTGGAAGCACCCCTCTCAGTGACCTCCTGCTCCATCCCAATGTGAATGGCCTTCATTCTTTTTCACCAAATGACTTAAATAGAAAGGTGCCAAGAAAGTCAAGTATATTCTTTTAGCGCAGAGCAGAGAGAAAATTTTATATTCAAGAATAAATTGTCTAGGCAGTAAATGTCACTGGGTTGACTCCCATAACGAGACAGGAGAGAAACATTTGGACAGTTGGGGAAATTCCAAAGGAGAAAAAAAAAAGGGAAAGACAGAGAACTAAACAAAAGAGTATTAAAATTACAGAGATTCAAAAAAAGACTTCTGAACACGGCTGTGTTGATGGTGCTGGGGACTTAAACTAGTGCATGCCCCTACAGCAGGAGGCAGCTGGAGGAACTTCTGCTGTTTCAATGTACATTCTCTTGAAAAACGTCATTTCATTTTTCTCTTTTAAAATTTAATTAAATGCCCTGATTCTTTTTTCAATTTATTTCATTGAAGTATGTTGATTTACAATGTTGCATTGATTTCTGCTGTACTATAAAGTGATTCAGTTATACATACATATTGATGAATATATGTGTTGTTGTTCAGTCACTCGGTCACATCTGACTCCGCGACCCCATGGACTACAGCATGCCAGGCTTTTCCATCCTTCACTATCTCCCTAGCTTGCTGAAGTTCATGTCCATTGAGTTGGTGATGCCATCCAACCATCTCGTCCTCAGTCATCCTCTTCTCCTGCTTTCAATCTTTCCCGAAAACAGGGTCTTTTCCAGTGAGTCGGCTCTTTGTATCCGGTGGCTAAAGTATTGGAGTTTCAGCTTCAATGTCAGTCCTTCCAGTGAATATTCAGGACTGATTTCATTAAGGATAGACTGGTTTTATCTTGCCATCCAAGGACTCTGAAGCATCTTCTCCAACAACTACAGTTCAAAAGCATCAGTTCTTCAGCACTCAGCCTTCTTCTCACATCTGTACATGATTACTGGAAAAACAACAGCCTTGACTAGATGGACCTTTGTCAGCAAAGTAATGTCTCTGCTTTCTAATATGCTGTCTAGGTTTGTCAGAGCTTTTCTTCCAAGGGGTAAGCATCTTTCAATTTCATGGCTGCAGTCACCATCCACAATGATTTTGGAGCCCAAGAAAATAAAATCTGTCACTATTTCCATTGTTTCCCCATCTATATGCCATTGAGTGATGGGATTGGATGCCATGATCTTAGTTTTCTGACTGTTGAGTTTTCAGCCTGCTTTTTCGCTCTCCTCTTGCACTTTCATCAAGAGGCTCTTTAGTTCCTCTTCACTTTCTGCCGTAAGGGTGGTGTCATCTACATATCTGAGGTTATTGATATTTCTCCTGGCAGTCTTGATTCCAGCTTGTGATTCACCCAGCCTGGCATTTCACATGATGTACTCTGCATGTAAGTTAAATAAGCAAGGTCACAATATATAGCCCTGATGTACTCCTTTCCCAATTTTGAACCAGTCTGTTGTTCCATGTCCAGTTCTAACTGTTGTTTCTTGACCTGCATACAGCTTTTGCTGTATGTAGGTAAAGTGGTCTGGTGTTCCCATCTCTTTAAGAATTTTCCAGTTTGTTGTGATCCACACAGTCAAAGGCTTTAGCATAGTCAAAATAGCAGAAGTAGATGTTTTTCTGGAATTCGCTTGCTTTTTCTATGATCCAACAGATGTTCGCAATTTGATCTCTGGTTCCTTTGCTTTTTCTAAATCCAGCTTGAACATCTGAAAGTTCCCAGTTCATATACTGCTGAAGCCTAGCTCGGAGGATTTTGAGCATGACCTTGTGAGCATGTGAAATGAGTGCAATTGTGCAGTAGTTTGAACATTCTTTGCAATTGCCTTTCTTTAGGGTTGGAATGAAAACTGACCTTTTCCAGTCCTGTGGCTACTGCTGAGTTTTCCAAATTTTCTAGCATCTTGAGTGTAGCACTTTCACAGCATCATCTTTTAGGATCTGAAGTAGCTCAACTGGAATTCCATCACCTCCACTAGGTTTGTTCGTAGTGATGCTTCCTAAGGCCCATTTGACTTCCATTCCAGGATATCTGGCTCTAGGTGAGTGACCATACCATTATTAAATCTTTTTTGTATAGTTCATTAAAATCTTTTTTGTATAGTTCTTCTGTGTATTCTTGCCACCTCTTCTTAGTTTCTTCTGCTTCTGTTAGGTCCATACCATTTCTGTCCTTAATTGTGCCCATCTTTGCATGAAATGTTCCCTTGGTATCTCTAATTTCCTTGAAGAGATCTCTAGTCTTTCCCATTCTATTGTTTTCCTCTATTTCTTTGCACTGTTCACTTATGAAGGTTTTCTTCTCTCTCCTTGCTGTTCTTTGAAACTCTGCATTCAGGTGGGTATATCTTTCCATTTCTCCTTTGCCTTTTGCTTTTCTTCTTTTCTCAGCTGTTTGTAAGGCCTCCTCAGACAACCATTTTGCCTTTTTGTACTTCTTTTTCTTGGGGATGGTCTTGATTCCTGCCTCCTGTACAGTGTCATGAACCTCTGTCTGTAGTTATTCAGGCGCTCTGTCTATCAGATCTAATCCCTTTAATCTATTTGTCACTTATACTGTATAATCGTAAGGGATTTGATTTAGGTCATACCTGAATGGCCTATTGGTTTTCCCTACTTTCTTCAATTTAAGTCTGAATTTTGCAAAAGAAGTTCATGATCTGAGCCACAGACACCTCTCGTCTTGTTTTTGCTGACTGTATAAGGCTTCTCCATCTCCAGTTGCAAAGAATATAATCAACCTGATTTCAGTATTGACCATCTGGTGATGTCCATATGGACATATAAGAATGTACATATTTATGAATATATGTACATTCTTATATATAATGTATATGCTGTTGTTCAGTTGCTCAGTCATGCCGACTCTTTGTGACTCCATGGACTGCAGCACGCTAGGCTTCCCTGTCTTCACCATCTTCTGGAACTTGCTTAAACTTGTGTCCGTTGAATTGGTGATGCCATCCAACCATTTTATCCTCTTTTGTCCCCTTCTCTTCCTGCCTTTAATCTTTCTCGGCATCAGGGTCTTTTCCAATGAGTTGGCTGTTCATATCAGGTGGCCAAAGTATTGGAGCTTCAGCTTCAGCATCAGTCCTTCCAGTGAATATTCAGGGCTGATTTCCTTTAAGATTGACTCGTTTGATGTATGTGTTAATATATACATACACATACTTTTTCCTATTTTTTCCATTATGATTTATCACAGGATGTTGAATATAGTTCCGTGTGCTGTACAGTAGGATATTGTTTATCCATTCTATTTATACGGGTTTTTTAAAATATATTTTATTTGTTTATCTTGCTTCACTGGGTCTTAGTTGTGGTGCAGGGATTTTCACTGTCACTGGCAGGCTCAGTAGTATCAGTACATGTGGGATCTTAGTTCCCCAGCTAGTGATCAAACCCATGTCCCCTGCATTGGAAGGTGGATTCTTAACCACTGGGCCACCAGAGAAGTCTCTATATATGTATTAGTTTTAAATGCCCTGATTCTTATCACAAGAACAAAGAATGTTTCCAGTGAGAGCAAATTTTTTTTAAGTTCCATACTATAATCTGTTACAGATAAATGAGTAGCAAATTAAGCATTATGTTTAACTCCTGGGACAGAGAATGGAGGGTAGATATATCAGGTGAGGGATATAAAATTGGCTTCAATAATTTGTAGTAATGAACTTAGCTGAGTAGTAGGAACAACTATTTGTTGTATTATTCCTTATATTTTTTTACATGTCAAAGCATTTCATAGACTTTTGTAGAACAAATAGGAGATTCAGGAAATATTTAGGGAAAGGAGAGAGGGAGCAAGAAAGGGATCAAGGAGGAAAGGGATTAGATCAAGAACAGGAGTAATTAAGGGGAGCTCGAAAGAGAGGAGAGGGGTGGTTTTGAACCTAGAGAGCTTTCTGAAGGGTAAGGTTAGAGGTCACACCCTGCTGTTTACTAGTGATTTGCCCTGCCTGAGTAAGCTCTCCAGCCCCTTCTCACCACACAGGAGGCTCAAGCAATGGCCCCGTGGCAGTTCTGATCTCTACAAGCCAGATACAACAGCTGAATTTCCAAGAGGGAAAGGGAAAAGGAAAAGAGCTAGTGCAGTTCCCCCAAGGAGAAAACAAAAACAATGACCACACATATGTGAACGAGCCTACAGCAACTCAAAACTGCTCCCCTTTGGGGGCAGAAGCAGACACTTTGGCCAAGTTCAAAATGAAATCCCATTTCCCTTCCAGACCCTGTCTTGCCATGACTGTATAGTTTACATCCAAGTTGTCTGTATAGTTGATCTTCCTCCAAAGCATCTGGTATTTATCATCAGAAACAGACTGGTGAGAGAGTCTGGAGAAGCTCTTCCTATATTGTGGGTTTTAAGCATTGCTCTGCAAGTCTGTTTCTTTAAAAGTCAGAAGTGCAGCTGAGCGCAGGGAAGTAGCCACAGGAATTAGTGGGTGGGTCATTCACCCCTGGGGCTCTCCCAGTGTGGCATAAATGAATCAGGGCCAGAGAGGTGAAGGGAGAGGGAAGTAAAGCTTAGAGCTGAAAGGACTTTGAAAACCTCCCTGTTCAGTTTCCTGATTTTCTCCCCGTGGCAGGTCACTTTCACAAGGAACCCTAGTTGCAATAACTCAGCTGGACCTGAAAGTGTCATTCAGGGTTGCCTTAAATGTTTATTTTTTCCCCCAAGAGGAGAAAATAGAAAAAATTTAGATTATCCATTTTAGAATGATGACTACAACGTGTGAATGACTGTTCTTTCTGTAAGTGGGATCAGCACTGCACTGGACTGGCCTGCGGAAGCCAGGACTCTGTGCCTCCCAGGGACCCAGCATCTGTGCCTCCCAGGGACCCAGCATAGCTTGGCGTTCCTTCCTGAGACACAGTTCCGAGGTCCTGCCAGACCCGACCTGCAAGCTGGTCCTTCAAGGACATCACGTTGGACTCCTCTTGCTTCTCAGCTGCTAGAGTCTTTCCTTCTCTGTGGTTTGTGGATTTGACTTAGAAATTCAGAAAAACCTGAAAATGGACAAACTAAAGATGAAGGAAGTGTTTACCCCCACTGGGGCAAAGTGGCAACTTTTAGCATTCTGCAACTGTGGTAAATGAAAAGAATAAAAACCAATTTTAAATATTAAAATAATGAGAGCTCAGAAATGATGGTAATTAAACCAAGATCATGTGGAAAAGTTGCATTCAAAATATACATATGGTTTTTAAATTTTTATTGGAGTATAGTTGCTTTACAGTATTTTTATCCTTTACAATAGTTTCTACTGTACAGCAAAGTGCATCAGCTATACGTATGTATATCTCTTCTTTCTTGGATTTTCTTCCCGTTTAGGTCACCACAGAAATTGAGTAGAGAGCTCCCTGTGCTATACAGTAGGTTCTCATTACTTACCTATTTTACACATTCAGTATATTTTGGAGCAAGATAGTTTTTGCTTGTTCTTTTTCTTAGCTCCTCTTGGGAATATTTTAGTGCTTCAGTGCTACTACACAGAAAACACTGTAAATGTCTTCATTTTTACTGTAATATTTCTCCAGCTCTTCCTATATTGGCAAAAGGTAATAGAGTATGGATTTTTTAAAGTTTAGCAGCTTGTAATTCCATGTGTAATATAAAGTATAAAGGTTAATTTAATTAGCAAATTTGCAGTTATCTGATTTTTAATTATTAAATAATTAACTATTTTTTAACATTTCATTTAGTAGATGTGACAGTTATATGATAAAATTAAGTCATTTCTCATATATTTTTCTATAGCTAAATCACAAAGCATCTTAAATTTTGTAAAGAGAGAGCCTGGTATAGAGGGGTGAGCGCTAGATGAGAGGCCCAGAGAAGCCAGTGGCAGGATCTCAACCAGAATTCAGGCCTTCTAACCCCAGCCCTGGGTACATACACATATCTATTTTTATGAAAGAAAAACATTAATGTTTTAGTTCTTATAGTCACTTTTCTTCTGGGTGATGTGGTTGGTGTGTTGGATTTTGTCTGAGATTATCAATATTAATTATTCATATTCTTTTCAAGTTGTAACCACTTAGTTTTATTTTAAGAGTGAAGAACATAGATAGTCTGACAAGAAAAGAAAATGAAAGAGCCTGATTTGTATATTTGGGGAACTATCTTAGAAGAGACTGAGCCCAGAATCAATGTGGACCATTCCTAGCAACACATAAGAACATTAGAAAGTTTATTATCACATCACAGTAATTTAACAAAAATCAGATTGACACAATTTGCAGAAAAGAAACTAAAGATTCTCTCAAGCTGTGTTCATCGTAATATGGCTTTTTGGAAAGAAAATTAATTTGTTTACGTACCACATTAACATAAAGACATTTTTTTAAACAGTAAGCATCTTTTAGCTAAAATCAGTGGTTTAAAATATAAAAGTGAATCTACCAGTGAAAAGTAAGGCAAATATCTCCATCTAAGATAAGGTTGCCAGATAAAATACAAGATGTCCAGTTAAACTTAAATTTCACATGAATAATGGATGATTTTTTCATATAAGTAAAAACTTCAAATTTAACTCAGCTTCATGTATTTTAAAATTTATTTATTTATTTAGGGCTGTGATAGGTCTTCATTGCGGCTCGGGCTTTCTCTGGTTGCAGAGAGCAGGGGCCACTCTCTGGTTGCGGTGCACGGGCTTCTCAGTGCAGCGGCTTCTCCTGTTGCAGAGCGTGGGCTTAGTAGTTGTTGCCCACGGGCTTGGTTGCTCTGCAGCATATGGAATTGTCCCTGACCAGAGATGGAACCCTTGTCCCCTGTTTTGGCAGGTGGATTCCTAACTACCGGACCACCCGAAAAGTCCCCAGCTTCCTGTATTTTTATTTGCTAAATCCAGTAACTATAATCTAAGGGGCAAGTTTTGTTTCCAACTACTACTCCCAAATAAAATCCAAAGTATGTGATATCCAGTTACTTTCGGAGGTAGAAACAATTTCAAATCTTATTTAGCTAGAATTTCTCAACCCAGCCCTACTGACGTTTTGAGCTGGATAATTCTTTGCCTTGGGGGCTGTCCTGGGTATTGCAGGACCTTTAGCAGCACTCCCGGCCTCTGTTCACTAGATTCAAGTTGCATCCCCCAGCTGTGACAACCAGTGTTCCAATACACTGCCATATGTCTGCCAGGAAGTGGGGTGAGGGGACAAAATCGCCCCTGGTTCAGGACCAACGTTCTGAGGAAAGAAGTTTGTTTATAAGTAGGTGTACCTTGGGAGAAAACTAGTCTGTCCTGGTCTTGAAGAAAGAAGAGGAAAGCCATATTTGATGTAGTTTTCATTTTAAAGCTTCTTTTGGGAGAGTGGAAACTGATGCGAGGTGGTTGAGGAGTTGAGCAGGTACATGTGGGATTGTTTTACAACCTGGGGCTCGGTTAGAGATGCTTCTGTGTCCTCTTTGAGAGAAAAAGACAGTAGCAAGTACTTGAAAGAAGGCTCAGGTTCCCAACATAGTCTTCATCCAGGCTCCGAGAGAACAGTTAGTCCTGTCCTCTGATTTCTGGAAAAGAAGTGTTTTATTTGGCTAGCAATAACTGAAATTCCAAAGCAGACCACCTAGCTGAATAATCATGTCTGTGTGTCCAAAAACAACAAGTTGCCAAGAGATGTGTTGCGAACTAGATTGGAGAAGCTGTTTACTGTTTGATTTTCAGAAAACAATTCAATGGGGAATTTTGCTACAATGTTGTTGCTTCTGTTTCCCCCAAGAAAACATATGAATTTAGTGTGCTGTCTAAACCAAGAAAGTAGTGTGGTTACACATATTATAGAGAAGTTTTTAAAGACTTGACCTTTCAAGTCTTTGTGGCTCCAATTTACTGTTTTTTAGTTATATAGAGCCACTAATCATTCCTTCCTGCAAGGAATTTTCAGCATAATCCTATTTTCCACTCAAGTTCTGCAGGATTGCCAGATTGGAGGGAAAAAAAAATAAAACCTACTTCCAGTAAAGAGAGACTCAAAAGAACAGTGATTCAAACAAAATGCCAAAGAGAATACATCAACTCCTTATTCTGCCTTTATTAATTTGAAATCTACAAATTTGTATTTTGTAAGGATAATGCAAAAAATTTTCTAATTATTGACTCATTCTAACTCAATTTAGGCAAATAGGCCTGTTAATGTTACTATTTTAAAAACATATGTGAAGGCAATTCTACTCTAACAGTGAAGCAACTCAGTTCCAGAGTTTTTTCTTAGACAAACCATATACACAATGCCTAAGGATGCAGCAAAAGCCATTGCCCCTCAGATAAATTCCTGAATTCTTACTGTGGTCTACAAGGTCTTAAATCATCTGACTAGAGTTGATCACACTTTCTTCAACTCCTAAGGTATAGACTAAACTGCTCTAACATAGAGATCCAGCAACGTGTGTGTATATGTTGGTCACTCTGTCATGTCCGACTCTTTGTGACCCCATGGACTGGACTGTAGCCCGCCAGGCTCCTTTGCCCATGGAATTTTCCAGGCAAAAATACTGGACTGGGTAGTCATTTCCTTCATCGGGATCTTCCCGACCCAGGGATTGAACCCAGGTCTCTTGCATTGCAGGCAGATTCTTTACCATCTGAGCCACCAGGGAAGCCCAGAGACCCAACAATAGAATGACTCAAATAAGACCAAAAATGATTATTCTCTCACATAACAGACTAGAAGGATGCAGATGGTCAGTGGTCCAGAGTTTGTGGGGAGCTTGACCATGACATCATCCAGCGGCCCATGTCCTTTCTATCTTGTTGCTCCGCCACCCTGTAAGGCATTTTCCTCATTCATATGGTTAAAACTCGCTCACTACCACCCTCTGTGTGTTCCCACCTACAGAAAATTAGGCAGAGATAATAACTTTCTTTTAAAGAGTGTGGGTTTCCTAGGAAATCTGAGATGGGGATTAGAGCGAAGGAGTTTCCTGTTAGGGAGTTCTCTTGACATCAACCTCTGTGCAGGGAGAGAAAGAAAGCAGAATTGGGTAGAGAGAGAATTTAGACTTCAGGACAATCACAACCAGTTAGTTGCTTGACTTCAACTAACCTGATAGTTAACTGTGAAGCAGAGATGGCCCTCAGAGTTGGGGTGGAGAGTTATGCCTTTATGGGGCATCCCTGGTAGCTCAGATGGTAAAGAATCTGAAGAATCTGCCTACAATGTGGGAGACCCTTGTTTGATCCCTGAGTCTGGAAGATACCCTGGAGAAGGGAATGGCAACCCACTCCAGCATTCTTGCCTGGACAATTTCATGGACAGAGGAGCCAGGCAGGCTACATGCCATGGGATCACATTTATATCCCTTGACCAGTTATTGATGTGAGTTGTTCCATCAATAAGAAGAGGGCATGACCCTGGATGAGATGGCTCTTTTCAGTGGAGGTAATTCTCAAAGAGGGCTGTCAGCCAACAAACCCCAAAGGCAGATGGCAGCATAGCCAACATCCATGAAAGGATGTGACCCAGAAGTTGTACAAACCCCTTCTACTTGCATCACTTTATCTAGAATGTCTAGCACAACCACCCCAGCTGCAAAAGAGGCTGAGAGATACAGTCTTTAGCTGAGTCTTATGCTTGACTAAAAAAAAGAAGGGGAGAATGGATATTGGGGAAACATTACAGGAGGGAAGAGGAATCATTGCCTGAGTTTGTTCAGCTTGTTGACCCTTACAGGTCAAAAACTATTACAGGGAGGAAGCTACCCACAAAGCACAGAGGCAGAAAGAGAGGTAAAAGAGGGACAAGAACAGCTGAGAGATGAGCATATCCAGTGATGATGGTACTCATCATCATCAGATGCGACAGTGCTCTCCAGCAGACATGACTGTGGTCCCCAGCTGATGTGACAACACTGTCTTGAGGACATGAATATGGTTCCCAAGAGATGTAACAGTCATCTCCAGTAGATATGACAGTGGTCCCCAGCAGATGTGAAAGTAACTCCAGAGGCAGAATGGTGCTCTGTGGATGCAGAGCAGCCCTTGGAAGCAGCAGCAGTCTTAGGCTGATTGAAATCAAGAGGCTGCTGGAACCCTAGGGTATGATGTCAAAGGTTGGAGGAAGAGAGGAAGAAAATGACGGATACCATGGAGTTGCTCGTATTTATTTGTGAGCATATGAGGGTTATAGCCCAATGTACAGAAATTTGGGGTGTGGGGGAAGTAGAGAAGAGACTCTCAGTTGAGCCAGACTGAGGCAAGGAGCTATGGAATACACCTCTATTGTCTGGCATCCCCATAAGGGTCAAATGGAGGGCTTCATTTAAAGCACTGTATTCTGATGAGACGTGGAGAGAGCCCTACGCCAGGAGCCTGGAGCACTGGCTGCTCCTCCTAGTCTGCTGCTGACTCTCTCTGGACAGATAAGTGAGCCTGCTTGAACCCCAGCCTATCCACACACAGAAAGGAGAGAAGAGGCTTGTACTTGATAACAGAGGTCCTTCCTGTGAGTGTTATGTCTCTACCAGGTACAGATAAAGCCAAGATCTCCAGAACACTCCATCCCCCTGGAAATGTGTAACGCCCAAGAACTTGGAAATGTTACCATTCCTGTAAGGAATCTTATAATGGAAAACTTACATCCTTTAAAATAATTAACATTCAGTACTCAACCTTAGAACATTATCCAAACTTAGACGAGAAAAGATGAAGCAAGGAAAAAGGTGTTACCCTATCATACTTTTTTTGGCATTAAAATAAGGACTAAATTAGGGGATGGGGAAAGTTTTTGTTTCTTTAGTACTTAGAACTAAGTTGGTGGCAGCAAAAGCTAAGTAGGAGTTGATGATCTCAGAAATGGACTTCCCCTAGGTGACCCAGGTATCAGGTGTATTGTTCTGGGGTTTGCGTGAACTGGTCGTGAGTGAGATATATTCTGTAAAGGTCTGTAACCCCCTGAGGACATAGGAGGGTACAGTCTACAGGGCTGATGCCTACTTCCCCTTGGGTGGGTAGGTGGGAAGAGTTGGCCGGAACCTCTATGAGCTATACTGGAAGAGGTGAACCCATGTTTCAAAGCTCATCCCTAACCCTTCTGGAACATTCCCTCTTCTGATAAGGAACCTCTAGTGATCATATGTACATGATGGCTGACTGCCAGCGTTCATGGAGAAGGTCCCTGGGGACGCCAGGTGTCACACGGAAGCCTGGCTTCCAACGGGCATGTTCCTTTCCATGGTGAAAGCACCCAAGATCCAGGCTGAGGATTCAGTCCTAAGAGACAGAGAAGTACTCCTCTTGTCAGTGTGGGAGGGAGGCTGAAGGATAATAAGCAAACTGCCCTTGTTTTCATTAAAAGGCTAAGTGTCTTTTATGAGACATTGACATTGGCCTCAGCCTTGCAGGAAAATTCTAAGATAAACTGCAAAGAAGCCAATTTAACAGAAATTTGCTTGGCAAGCAACAAGGATGAGGTTTAGTGGGGTCAGCCTATAATTACCTGATGCGTCCATTTCCACCATGTGGCCTGCCTGCCACTTGGACCAGCGGGGTTGTGTCTGGGGCCAGGACAACTCATATGTCCACCACCAGCTTTTGCCTCACTGACTCTTCCCACACCACTCACTTCCAAACCTCAATGTCTGATCAATTCCCTTTCTGACTGTCCCAGTCTTTCCTTAAATGTGTTAAAATTTTTCATCAGGACAGATTAAAGTCAAGTCTCAGTACTCTACAAGCTGTGGCTGCATACTGGGTTTACCCATAATGTGTGCTCAGCTGGCAAAAGGCTATTTCTTTTCATAGCCTAATTCCCAGGGTCACCCCATTGTTGGCCTCCTCCTATATAACACCCACACTGTAGTCTTAAAATGTCGTTTTGTTTTATTTCATTTCATTTTTATTTTCTGGGTTCTTTTGAATGTCTCCACGGATTTTTTTGAGTGGGATTGCGCTGAGAAAGGAGGTTATTTTTAGCATAAAATGAATCAAGTGAGATGAACTCTTAGAACAAATTCAACAGCCATAATCAGCTTCATTATATCAAAGGAGGGCAGCTTCTTCCTCCATTACGATTTTTTCTTCAGAGACAAAAAGTGTGTTCATAAATGATGAAACATCTATAAATATATTTTCATATTTAAAATACTACCAGCTCTAAAAGTTGCTCAGTACTAAGTTCTCTTTTCTTTTTCTCATAATAGACTTTGCTTGTCTTGTTAGTGGTTTGCACAACTAGCAGCTATTAAAACCCCAAGCATAGACAAACTGCTTGGAATTCCATCGTTGGATGAATTGATTCAGACAGAGCTAGACTAATTCATACCACTCTCCTGGGCTGCCACTAACGAAGAAGACTAAAGAGCAATTAAAACATTGAGTTGGCCAAAAAAATTCATTCGGGTTTTACGGAAACACCCAAGTGAACTTTCTGGTCAACCCATAGTTACCCTTTCCAGATTTCAATTTTTTACTTGTTCCAATCATTTTATTTTTACTTATTGACCCATTCAATTATATATTTATTTATCCCTACCTGATTTGTCCAGAGCATTTAAGACAAGAACACAAGATGAAAACCAGGATCAGATGAATATTCTAAAAGCTATGTTTACCCCACACTGTAGTCTATTAAGTGTGCCATACCGTTATGTCTAAAAAAACAATGTACATACCTTCATTAAAAAATACTTCACTGCTAAAAAAAAAAAAAAAGAAAACCAGGATCAGAAAAAACAAAAATAAATGTTAGGTAATCAAAATAGGAAGGAAGAGTTAAAATATCTATAGGATGGTGGTGATGGTTCAGTCGCTCAGTCACGTCTGACTCTGCGACCCCACGGACTGTAGCCTGCAGGCTCCTCTGTCCATGGGATTTCCCAGGCAAGAATACTAGTGCCGATTACCATTTCCTTCTCCAGGGGATCTTCCTGACCCAAGGATTGAATCTGTCTCCTGCTTGGCAGGTGGATCCTTTACCCCTGAGCCACCAGGAAAGCCCCACATATGCATATACACAGATGTATATGTATAAGTATAGGTATTAGCAGAAGTATAGAGAAATTAGTGACTCTAGAACTGTTCATTATACTTTTCCCTTGACTTCCCTTTAGGTTTTAAAACATTAGTTTTTAAAAATTTCATGGGATTGTCATATGTGGAATGAATGGCCAGCCCAGGTTTGATGCATGATACAGGGTGCTCAGGGCTGGTGCACCGGGATGACCCAGAGGGATGGAATCAGGAGGGAGATAGGAGGGGGGTTCTGGAAGGGGAACACATGTATACCCTTGGTGGATTCATGTCAATGCGTGGCAAAAACAACATGATAATGTAAAGAAAAAAATAATTAATTTTAAAAAATTTCATGGGAAAAAGCAAGCTAAAAAAAATGCATGCAGGATAGCTGTGGGTACAAATTCTCAGGGGAGATATTTCCTCCTCAACACAAAAGCTAAGATAAAGACAGGCCAGATTCCTGTTCTCCCCTTCTGAGCAGAGGTTTTACTTCTAATCCATCCTTATGCTGAGGCTGTGACTCCTTCGGTCTCAGCTTTATGTGGGGGAGGGTATCCTCCTAGTAGTCTCTTCACCCTAGGACGGCCTTGGGCTTTTTTTTTTTTTTTAAATCCCTTCAACCTGTGAAGTTGATAAAATAGAAATTTAATATCCCAAAGTTTATCAGATATTCTCAGTCCAGTGCTCATCTACCTTTCAGGATTCAGACTCTCAGTTTATATTTGGCCACTAGGAATTACTTTATTACAGGGCAATAGTTAATCTAATTTTAAAAATATTTTCTAATCTGAAATGTTAATGTTTTTATTGATACAAGGAGGATTATTCTGGGCATCTTCTTCTATTAGAATACCAGAAACAGAAGTCTTCAAGCGACAACGTTTCTTTCTTTTTTTTGTTTTGGCTGCATCGAATCTTAGT
Organism: Antilocapra americana; assembly: GCA_007570785.1. Classification (NCBI taxonomy): domain Eukaryota; kingdom Metazoa; phylum Chordata; class Mammalia; order Artiodactyla; family Antilocapridae; genus Antilocapra; species Antilocapra americana. The sequence goes on along the minus strand of ML661891.1, from coordinate 11,176,351 downwards.
TGTGGCACGTGAGATCTTTTTCCTGTGGTGTGTGTGCTTCTCTCTAGTGTGACACGTGGACTCAACAGATGCAATGTGCAGGACAATTTTTTAGACAAAAGTCCAATCACAGCTATTTTTCTTCCAATTCTTGTAGCAATTTAAATAGCAGTTATAACCACAAGCAAGTTTCAAAAAATATTTCATATCATATCATTATTAAAAAGCCCTTGGCCTTAATATATAAATCCAGTATATTTACCTTTCAGCTACCCAGGTGAAAATATAGTTGTCTCAAACAGTACCCTATCGAGCCAGTCTTTTCTCCTGATTTATGAAGGTCATTTACTCAAGTTGTAAAATCAGATCAACCTTATGTACCATAAATGTACATAGAGACTTCGCTGGCAGTCCACTGGTTAAGACTTCACCTTCCAGTGTAGGGGGTATGGGTTTGATCCCTGGTTGGAGAGCTAAGTAAGATGCCACATGCCTCGTGGCCAAAAAACAAAAACATAATACAGAAGCAATACTTCATATTACAGAAGCAAATTCAACAAAGACTTTTAAAAATATATAGACATAAGGGGAGACTAGGTCATGAAAGAACACCTTCTCAGTGTCATAAATTCCTTTCAAAACAACAGTGGAAACAGCCCTGTTGACAAGTGTGATCCATCCCTTTTTTCATGCTTCATTTATTTGCCTGTGGGATCAGACTACAAAGTCCACCTCTCTTCCATTTTCTTTTTTAATATAGTGGACTTGGGCTGCTCTGGAACAAACCACTTGATAAGGATGTTATGCTTCTCTCAATACAAGACTCCATTTAAGAACAGGGCAAACCTTTCCCCTAGATAGCTGAGTAGGTTAGCATCAACTTCCTCAGTTAGATGAACACCAGCCTCAACTGAACGGAATATTTATTAAAGAAAAATAAAGACATAAAGGAAAAGTAAACAAATATCTACTCAGCAATGAGCAAATCTCAGGATCCTAACATTCCACAATGTCCCACAGTCCCTGATTAAGAAAGAATAATAATCCCCCAGTGTCAATTACAAGTGTTGATGGAGGATATTTTTTTTAAATATAAATGTATTTATTTTAATTGGAGGCTAATTACTTTACAATGTTGTATAGTAATTTTGCCATACATTGACATGAATCTCCCATAGGTGTACATGTATTTCCCATCCTGAACCCCCCTCCCACCTCCCTCCCCATCCCATCCATCTGGGTCATCCCAGTGCACCAGCCCTGAGCATCCTGTCTCATGAATTGAACCTGGACTGGCGATTCATTTCACATATGATAATATACACATTTCAATGCCATTCTCCCAAATCATCCCACCCTCACCCTCTCCCACAGAGCCCAAAAGACTGTTCTATACATCTGTGTCTCTTTTGCTGTCTTACATATAGGGTTATCGATATGTCTTACATAACCCTAATTATCGTTACCATTTTTCTAAATTCCATATATATGTGTTAGTGTACTGTATTGTTGTTTTTCTTTCTGGCTTACTTCACTCCAGTTTCATCCACCTCATTAGAACTGATTCAAATGTATTCTTTTTAATGGCTGAGTAATATTCCATTACGTATATGTACCACAGCTTTCTTGTCCATTTATCTGCTGATGGACATCTAGGTTGCTTCCATATCCTGGCTATTATAAACATTGTTGTGATGAACACTGGGGTACACGTTTTAACCAGGGCTTTCCTTAGACTTTACCAGCCCCCCAAACCCTCTGGTTTTCTGATCTCTATGTTGGCCAACATATCTAGTTGTACCTGCACACACACAGAGTTACCCAGGAAACAGAAATTAGATTACAGTGTTTCACATATAACAATAGCATAGCCTGTCCCCTTGATCTTGATTTCAGTTTTTGCCCAAGGTAAGAAAGGCCGCAAAAGCATTAATTCTACTTGAAGTCATAGTAATAAAATTTCCTCAAAGTCCTGCTGTCCTTCCCTTCTTTTTACAGAGGGTTGGATACTGTCTCTAAGAGAATATGCTCCACTTGTTTAAAGATTGTCAAGGCAACCTGCTACTTTTCTATTTCCTCCCATTTAGGCTCTTGTTAATAACAGATTTAACAAACTCAATTCAAAATGGAAATACCTGAACCTCATCCCCGCAAAAATTAAAGTAATAATGAAACAACTTTGCCAGGCACTAGGTTACATGTGTTTATTTATTCTCTCACCTAAAAGTGCGATTGACATCTACGCTCAGGGTACAACGAGTGCCATTAACACCCCCATCTTACGAATGACACTTCTGTCTAAGGAACAGGGCCATTAGATGCCTTCCTGAGGGCACACAGTATGGAGTCAGGATCAAAGCCAATATGGCCACGGAGCCTGGTACATTCCCAACCAGGACGCTACCCCCTGCTAATTTTCACCAGCCCTTCTCAGAAATGTTTCCAATTCACACATCCTGGGAGTCAGTGTCAGGTCCCTAAAGTCAGAGCCTCAACCTCGGAATAAACCACCACTGCTTTTTTAAAGTCACATGTTGGACACCTTCCTGGAGCTGGTTCTCATGCAGCTCACGAGGTAGGTGTCATGCCCACTTCCCAGCAAGCAAACAGAGACTCTACCCTCACCCACAGCAGAAGCTTAAAGAACCACCCCAAGGCCGCACCTAGGAAGTGACGTGTGAGGTTTCAGACTCAGGCATGGCTCCACAGGCCACCGCTCCATCAGACGCGGCTGTCCTCACAGCATGACGGCCTTAAAAAAAGGTAGAGAAAGAGAAAGCAAGTACTGGGAAACTGAGGTCTGGGTTTTACGGAGTATATTAGAAGGAAGTAAATTAACAAGAAGAAATTCATTAGCCTCTCCAGGAAGCAGGGGTTTCTGCACGGATTCTCCGAGGAAGTGTGGCAGAGCAGAAGGGCGCTGGGCCCGAGTCAGAGACCTGAGTTTGAGTCCGAGCCCTGTCTTTCCCTTGGGTAGGGTGCTCAGTCTCCCTGACCCTAGGTCTAGTCTTTCAGTGGGCATTATAACCATCCTATCTATCTCACTTCAGTATCGTGAAGATTGAAAGTCGCTCAGTCTGCAGCCCCACGGAGTGTACCTTGCCAGGCTCCTCTTTCCATAGGATTTCCCAGGCAAGAATACTGGAGCGGGTGGCCATTCCCTTCTCTAGGGAAGCTTTCCATCCTGGGGATCGAACCTGGGTCTCCTGCCTTGAAGGCAGATCCTTTCCCGCCTGAGCTACCAGTTGTGAAGATTAAATGAGATCAAATAAAAGACAGAGCTCTGTATACAAATGAGATGAAGTTGATTACTATTATTATGTGGATTAGTAAGACTCTTCCATAGAAAAGAGAAAAAGGTGGTGTGTGTGTATGTGTATGTGTACTTATGCATATATAAGAATATATATGCATATATGAATATGCATTTAAGTACATATGTACCAGTAAGTTGTGCTGTGCAAATGAAGATGAAAAAATTAGTCCTAATGTCACAGAAAACACCCTGTTCAAGTGTGCTGGGGAAAACCTGCAGGCCTTGATTTTAGTTGCTTGCACTGTGCTGTGATCAATCGCTCAGTCAATGTCTGACTCTTTGCGACCCCATGGACTATAGCCCGCCAGGCTCCTCTCTCTGTCCATGGGATTTTCCAGGCAAGAAGACTGCAGTGGGTTGCCATTTCCTCCTTCAGGGAACCTTCCCCACCCAGGAATTGAACCTGTGTCTCCTACATTGGCAGGCATATTCTTTACCACTGAGCCCCCAGGGAAGCCCCTATCCAACCTGCAGGTAGTGTTGAAAGATTGCTGCTGTGACCAACGTAAGAGGGACAGTAGTCCTCAGAGGACTGACACCAAGGTCCTTGCTCCCACAGGTGACTTCAGGGAGCTGTACTGTAACAGCGAGTTCCACCCAGAGGGCACTGGAAAAGGAGCTCTTACATTCTCTGGAGAGAGAGTCGGGGGGTGTATAATAAGAAAAATGAAGGTATCAAATGGAGCATGACCTCTTGGACAGGTCATTTGAAAGGAACCAGCCCTCAACACATCTGGACACAATGAGCTTGTTCCTGAGAGACCCCAGGCTGCCCCCTCACCTTTCCTGCCCCCTTCACTCTTCTTCTTCCCCCAAGTCCTCTGCTACCTTTGTTCCCTTCTGGTTTTTCTGCTGAAGCTTTTCCTTTATTGGATTTATCATGTCTACTTTCCTTCCCCACTGGTTGGTTTTTAAACACAGCAGCCAAAATCATCAACATCAGTAACAATTACATCCACACTCAAGATTACTTTTGTGAAGATTACTTTTGTGCCAGAACCCCAGAAGGGAATCTCTTTCTGAGGATTATGCAAGTCACAATCTCATTTTTAACTGACATATGTGATGAAATACATACTACCTACCAATGAAATTTAATGCTCAAGTGGCATAATAAAATGTGTTTGCAGTGCAGACTTCCCTGGATCCATAAAAGGAGGCAAATTTTCATTAGATTTTTAAGTCAGTGACCAAGTCCCTTAGAAAATGTCAGAACTCTCCTTAGCTTATCAACCCTACAGAAACAGATTTGGCCTGTGGATCAGTTTGCCAGTCCCTGGTCTAAAACTTTTTATATATTGAGTATACTTCACATTAAACCCATTGAGACTGAAGTCCTTTGTCTCTTTTTGCCCATCCTCTTTTCCCTAAGCTCATTATTTCCCCCACCCCCTCCCTCCTATTCTGATTTACCAGTTTATCATTTCTCTTCTAGCTTCACCAGTGTGAACTATGACCCTCCAAAGAGAATAAGGATCATTTGCCACTTGTAGGTATACCCAGCCTTGCAGGGGGCACTAACAGCGTGGGAGACACGGAGCCTGTGGTGACCGTGGTGGCCTGATCAGTAACCCACCACCCCTCCCTCTTCCTTCCTGGTCGAACCCACTCCCACAATGGAGGCTGAAAATACCAGATGTCCCTTTCCTAGCCTTCCTGGCAGACAAGACACAGGTACTTCTGTGGTCCACTCCTGAACAATAAGACTTGAGGAGAAAGAGGTCTGTGTGGGTGCTTCGGGGAAGGGCTTTCCTCACTGTAAAGAGGAAGGGTGGAGATTGAGAGAGATACAAGAACAGAAGCCTCAGTTTCCCCTTGCTTCCTGCTTTTGGATGATGCCATGTAAAGACATGACATTTGGAGCTGCAGTAACCAGGAGGGAAGTTCAAGAGCTGATGCAGGGGCATGACAGTGTTAATTCACTGAACCACCCCTGCAGTTCGCCCCCTCTGGTCTTCATGGTATAGGGGGTTATGAACCCCTGTGTTAACATAGACAGCCTTCATTCTTGTGAAGCTTCTGTTGTAACACAGAAAATGAAAAACTGCTGTAAGAAAACAGGAAATACCAAATTTAATAGACCTAGATATACTCTTAATGCCTCCTGATTAAGAAAAACCACATATCAACAAGCCCCTCCCTGGAAGCTCTGTCCCATCTACATCAAAACATGTTCCTATTTCTCCTAATCCTTATTACTCTAGGCTGGCTTCTTGGAAGTTATCTTACTTTTATCATTACCCTTATTCTCCACTTCCTGCTCAGTCATCCTCACTCCTCAAATGGCAGAACACTGTTTTTCTTTCACCCACACTATTCCATCAAATGCTTTCAACAGGAGTTGTCAATGACTTCCATGTTGATAAGCCCAAGCACAGCTTTCAGTTCTTCTCTTGCGTGACCTCTGCAAGGTATTTATGCTATTCACCATGCCTCCCTGACATTACGTTTCCCCAATTTTCTTCTACATCTTTCTGTGTTTTTCACCACCTTCTCCTTCTCTGCTGGTTCTGAACATTAACGTTCCTCAGTGTCCTTTCCTCATCTTACACATGCTTCTTAGGTAATCTCCTCTATACCTACAGCTTTAATTGCTGCCTGAAAATTGATGCCCATACCTGTCAACCTTTCCCCTAAGTTACCTAAGTGTCTGATGAATACTGAATGTCTTAGAAAGAAGGGAAGTCACTCAGTCGTGTCCGAGTCTTTGCAACTCCATGGGCTGTAGCCTACTAGGCTCCTCCATCCATGGAATTTTCCAGGCAAGAGTACTGGAGTGGCTTGCCATTTCCTTCTCCAGAGGATCTTCCTGACCCAGGGATCGAACCCAGGTCTCCTGCATTGCAGGCAGATGCTTTTACCATCTGAGCCACCAAGGAAGCCCACTGAATGTCTTAAAGGTGGCTTAACCTCAAAATAGCCAAGCCAAACCATCATCTACCCCTCCTGTCTCAGTGAATAGCACTACAGTCTGCCAAGTGGCCCAAGTCAGAGCCTCAGACATCATTTTGACATCTCTCTCCGTGGTCTTGCACATAACATGCATTCCCTCTGCTTGCAATGTTCTTCCCTTATTTTGTGACACGGGAATGCCTCTTCATCCTTCAAAATGCCAATGAAAAGTCAGCCCTTCTAGGAAATCTTTTCTAGATTTCCTAGAAAATGCTTTCTGCTCAGCATTTCCTTATTCCTTAGGTTACATGTCTGTTATAGCCTTCATTATATTATTTATATCATCTGTGTATCTGGGCAGACTATGAGCTGGAAAACACAAACTGTTTCATTTATCTTTGTATGGCCGTTGTCTAACACAGTGTTGGGCACATTCAAGAAGACTATCAAGAAATAGTTGTTGAGTGAAATAATGAGTAGGCATGTATAATTATTTCTTGGGTAACTATATTAATGAGAAAAAACTCTGAGATTTCATGATTGATAGGCAAATATTCTTTCTAACTCAACACTTGTCAATGATTGGATAGCAACACCCACATAATTTTAGAATTTAGAGTTGGAAAAAATATATATATATATACATGGTCTAGCTCCTTCATGAACCTGTTTGGGTGCATTTGTAACTAGTAGTGCCAATCTTCCTGTCGACAGTTTATCACTAAAATCCTTCAGGTGTTAGTTCCTTTAGTAAGGTTAAACATGCCCCCAGGAATTCAAGTACTATTATTCACTTGCTTACAAACCTTTTTGCCCACATTGATGAATTTCAATCCAAATCAAATCCCCCCTAATTCCAAACTCATATTCAAATGGACAGAACTCTAGCATATTTTGTGAGGTTGCTTTATGTCCTATTGTTTCATCGCATTTTGTGTCTTATTTTCTTAGCAAATACATTTAGACTTCTGGCACTAAGTTGGGACTTCCCTGGCACAATATTTATCACTAGATTTGGCAGGAACAACCATTTTGACAGATTAACGTAGTGTTTAATGAAGCAAAGCAGTTACTTTAACAAATGCTAATTGTCAAAGTTGGTAGACTTATGTCAAGTTGGGTAGACATAGTTATTAGTAATAAATGTCCTCAGAGTTGCATTTCTGGCTATTTTTCTAAGGAAAATTTCCAAAGTATTTAGTAAAGTATATTAAAGAAGCTTTATGATAATTTTAATAGTCTACTTAGACCTTTATAGAGATTGAAAATAAAGTGTTTTCTTGCTTCACTAATCTTCAGACCCTAATTGCTAAGACAACATATCTTTTTTGAGTTCTACAAAGTTTTCTACTTCAAATTGTACACCAATCAAAAGCCCCTTGCTGCATTTACTGGGGCCTTACTCATGTTAACTACTTTCTAGAGAAGCTATTTTCCTGTTACTTAATCAAGAACCTTCGTTATTAATATCAAACTAAACAAGAGCCCAACGTCTGCATTTTCCAGAACTGCAGCATAAATGTCATCACATGTTAGAGTATAAACCATACCCCCTTCAGATCATCTCTTTTTTTTTTTTTAAGATTTATTTATGTTTGGCTGTGCTGGGTCTTCGTTGCTGTGTGCAGGCTTCTCATTGTGGTGGCTTCTCTTGTTGTGGAGCATGGGCTCTAGAGTAGTGGCTAATTAGTTGTGGCACAAGAGTTTAGTTGCTCTGCAGCATGTTGAATCTTCCTGGACCAGGGATTGAACACCTATTCTCTGCATTGGCAGGCAGATTCTTAACCACCGGACCACCAGTGAAGACCTTCAAACCATCTTTAAAGGCTAACAATTATCTTTCATTTCTATTCCCTTCAAGAATTCAAGTGGAAAACTTGACATTATTAGTCATAACTTAATTCAAATACCAATGAATATGTTATAAAGCTTCTGTTTAGCTGTGTCAAATAACAATGTGTAATATGAGTAACTTCTCCCACTTGTGAAGAACAGGAGCAGAAGCAAGACGGGCACCCCCATGCCCCGCTGTGAGAGGCTTTGAAAAGGTTTATGACTTGTGCAGGAATGCTTTCTGGGGAGAGCAGGGTGGCCCCCCAAGCTGTCTGTGGGTGGCTTGTAAGATGGGGGAAAGGAGCGGGCTCTGGGGTTGCATTATTGGTTAAGGGGTGGGCTGGGAGGGGGTTCCCATGCATGATCTAGGGCTTGCCCGGTACCCAAGGGAGGAGCACCCAGGCTTCCTCATCAACTTGCTCAGAGATGGAGCCAAGAGGAAGGGGAGCACTGAAGTTTGAAATCTGTCAGCAAACATCAAAAATGGAACAATAGCTCTATGTTATTTAGAGTCATAATATGTCATAGAGTTATATCTAACTCTATGCTACAATAGTTAGAAATGTAAGGAAGCCTAGTATATCAGTTGCTACAATAAGACTGTAATGTTATAATAATGTTACATAATAAACAACCCCCAAATCTTATTAGCTCTTCTGTTTGAAATCCTAAAAGATGAGGCTGTTAAAGTGCTGCACTTGGTATGTCAGCAAATTTGGAAAACTCAGGAGTGGCCACAGGACTGGAAAATATCAGTTTTTATTCTAATCCCAAAGAAGAGCAATGCCAAAGAATGTTCAAACTACTGTACAATTGCGCTCATTTCACATGCTAGCAAGGTTATGCTCAAAGTCCTTCAGACTAGGCTTCAGCAGTATGTGAACTGACCACTTCCAGATGTACAAGCTGGGTTTAGAAAAGGCAGAGGAACCAGTGATCAAATTGCCAACATTCGTTGGGTCATAAAAAAAAAGCAAGGAAATTCCAGAAAAACATTACTTCTGCTTCATTGATTATTCTAAAGCCCTGACTGTGTGGATCACAGCAAACTGTGGAAAATTCTGAAAGAGATGAAAATATCAGAACATCTTACCTGTCTCATGAGAAACCTGTATGCAGGTCAAGAAGCAACAGTTAGAATTGGACATGGAACAACAGACTGTTTCAAAACTGGGAAAGGAATAAGACAAGGCTATAAATTGTCACTCTATTTATTTTACGTATAAGCAGAGTACATCATGTGAAATGCCAGGCTGGATGAATCACAAGCTGGAATTAAGATTGCCCGGAGAAATATCAACAACCTCAGATATGCAGATGACACCCCTCTAATGACAGAAAGTGAAGAGGAACTAAAGAGCCTCTTGATGAGGGTTAATGAGAGTGAAAAAGCTGGCTTAAAACTCAACATTCAAAAAAGTAAGATCATGGCATCCTGTCCCATCACTTAATGGCAAATTGAAAGGGAAAAATATAAAAACAGTGACAGATTTTATTTTCTTGGGCTCCAAAATCATTGCAGATGATGACTGCAGTCAGGAAATTAGAAGATGCTTGCTCCTTGGAAGGAAAGCTATGACAAACCTAGATGGCATATTAAGAAGCAGAGATGTCACTCTACCAACAAAAGTCTTTATAGTCAAAGCTATGGTTTTTCCAGTAGTCATGTATGGATATGAGAGTTGGACTATAAAGAAAACTGAGCACTAAAAAAAATGATGCTTTTGAACTGTGGTGTTGGAGAAGACTCTTGAGAGTCCCTTGGACAGTAAGGAGATCAAACCAGTCAGACCTACTATGAATATTCATTAGAAGGACTAATGCTGAAGCTCCAGTACTCTGGCCACCTGATTTGAAGAGCTGACGCATTGCAAAAGACCTTAATTCTGGGAAAGATTGGAGGCAAAAGGAGAAGGGGGCGATAGTGGATGAGATAGTTGGATAGCATTACCAACTCAATGGAAACAAGTTTGAGCAAACTCCGGGAGATAGTGAAGAACAGGGAAGCCTAGCCTGCTACAGTCCAAGGGGATACAGAGAGCTGGACACAACTTACCCACTGAACAGCAACAAAATCTTAATGGCATGCCAAAAAAAAAAAAAATGTTGCTGTTCTCATGGCTGGAATCAAGGAGACAGCTCTGCTGGTCTTGCCAGAGTGGATTCACCTGGGGAAGTCAGCTGTAAGTGGATCTCAGCTGGCTTTGCCTAGGATGACTTGTAACTCAGCTCTGCTCCATGTCTCAGCCTCCAACAAGCTAGCGCAGCCACACTACTGGGAAAAGGCAGAAGTAGACTAGCAAGCCAGTCTGGTTACAAGTATGTTTTAAACTTCTGTTTGTAGGAATTTCACTACATTTGTATTGACCAACAAAGCTACATATCTAAGCCCAGAGCTACAGTAGGAAAACAAAAGCTGTATGGAGAAAAAGAGTGACGCATTGGGGCCATTTTTGCAACCTACAGTACAAACAGATTACTAATGTATCATAATCTCTTACCCTACTTGACAGTACTAGCAGAAAGAAAGTCAGTTCAATGAGCTACTCACTATCAAGTGCCAGAACTGTCCTTGAAATTGGGACTATAAAAAATAAATGAGATGCTGCTAAAGAGTTTACAGTTTGTTACTGGGAGGAAATTAAATAAATTAGCACATTATTAATATAGATTAAAATTCAGTGTGATAAGTATAACAACAGATGGTTTAATGAAGTGGCACAGAAAAGACACCGATTAACTCTTTTTCCTCCTTTACCATATATTTCACAGCCAATTTAATAGATTTTTATGGAAGTTAAATTTCCTCCTGATTCTGACGACATGAAGAAAAAGCTGACTGTGATTGTCCAAATAGCCTCATAAAATCGCAGTGTCTTTAAAAACAAAACTAAATTGTAAGTTCTATCAGGCTAGCAGAAAGTCATTTGACTCTTTCGTTGCTCAATTACACTTGGTAGCCATCCAGTTTCAACCAAAATTTACTGTGTGCCTACCTGTGCAAGCTATTTTTCTGGGAATCTGCTGAGATTTGGGGATGCCTGGCAAAGAGGACTAAACAAAGATGATTTTAAAATATGGTATCTGCCTTCAAATACCTTCCAGCTTCGTCCTACTTACTCTGAAGTCCATTGTGTAAAACATATACAAGCAAAGCTTGTATATGTTTTACATATGGCTTGCCATTACATATACATATATACTTTACATATTAAGTAAAAGTTGGGAGTCTGGAGCCCCCTCTATCCCAAGCCACTCCTAAGGATACTGTCTGGAGACCTGAAGACTCTGCATGCATGCTCAGCTGTGTCTGATTCTCTGTGACCCCATGGACTGTAGCCCACCAGGCTCCTCTGTCCATGAGATTTCCCAGGCAAGAATACTGGAGTGGGTTGCCATTTCCTTCTCCAAGGGATCTTCCCAACCCAGGGATTGAACTTGCATCTCCTGCATTGGCTGATGGATTCTTTACCACTAGGGCCACCTGGGAAGCCCAAGTCGAATCCATCTCACTAGTATATAGTCACCTTACTGGAAATGTGCCGTTTGTCTCTTCAGTGCTCCTTCATATAGAGACATATGGTGACCCACTCCAGACAGAAACTTTAGTGTAACGTGGCATTAAATGAAGCCCAAACTAGAATATGGTAGGACCTCAAATATATACAATAGAAAGGAACTCTGAATACAGCTCACAAATTTCCAGGTCATTAGCTGTAAATGGAATCATAACGGGTTATTCTAGCACAGTTTGGGAATAAGATGATGAGTTAATCTTCCAGCCTGTGGCAGTTTGTGGCTTATTCTTAAACTTTGAAATGGAATTCTTTGAGACTTAAAGAAAGGGATATAAATCCATTGCTGGATTTTCTCTATTAGTCAAGATTGTTTATGAGGGAAAAGTTTACCATTGTTCAGAAATATTTTTCCCTCTAGTTAATCCACACTATTTTTAGGGGGCTTTGCTTAGAAGGAAGACTAATTCCTTATGTTCCTTCCCTCTCTTTTAGGTCCTACTCCCATAGCTTTAAACTGTCACCTGGGATCTTTTGGGAGGGTGAAACAGAAGTGGGCAGACAAGTGTTTGGAAAATAAATTCTCCATAAAACTCTACCATCCTATAAATGGTTCTGTCTGGATGGATTCCTTGAGATGTGTTTTATTTCCATTAAAAACTCAAAAACCTTGAAACATTCACTGTTCACATCCCAAAGCCTGATGGGGAAAATATTCATCATCTGAAGTATTCAAGACAAGCTTGAAGAAATAAACGAATTGTTCACCGGACCACCTTGGGAGGCAGACGTTCCCGCAGAGCCCAGGACGGGTGTTAACAGCTTGTCCAAACAAAGTTCCGCTCAGAAAAGAAGAGGTGGGGGACGGCCGGTGCCCAAAGCTGGCGGGTCAGTGTCACTTTCTGCTTCCGTGGCCCCTCTCCTCCCCTCCTGTCCTGCGCGTCCCCCCTTTCTCAGCGGCCCCGTCCTCGCTCTTCCTAACTCCCTAACTCCCTGGTCCGTGCGGGGTCGGCGCCGCGCCCGCCTCCCAGAGCCGCGTCGGGCGGGCCCCTCCTCGCCCCCGGTCCCCGCGCTCGCGCCTC